>JAENPR010000418.1:0-540761 GCA_018135685.1 Themeda triandra | reverse complement strand
CCTACTAGCGCCGTTAACAGAAGTGTCAGGGGGCTGGTTAATTGATTCTGACGTGCCGTGTGCATGCGGTTCAATTTCAAAAGGCAAGCAGCCCATGTTTTACTGCAGTCTGTTGCTTATTTGAAAATGGATTAATTATATATGGGTGGTATATGCCTTCTGGAATAAAGTATGAATACATACTTCAAAAACAAAGTATATACTTGCATGTAGAAAAGAGGAAGGCCACAACATGTGAACATATACTTACTAAAATATGCAGAAACCCAAAAAGCATTAGTATATATACCTAGATTTTTAGAAGTATGTATAGATACTTTTGGCTATGGGTATGCATCCATACTTTGTTTAATCTACAAGCTAGTATATACGCATACTACTTTGTTTAATCTACAAGCTAGTATATACACATACTAGTACAGTTTGCAGTACTAAAAATTAATTATAAAAATTGGACCTTATTTGTACTCGGCAAAGATAGTATATACATATATACAATACTGTTTCAGGCTGTACGATAAATTTAATTACAAAATCCCTCCAAACGTAGGGAGAGGTTGGACGACGACGACGACAACAACAACCAAGCCTGTCAGTCCCAAGCAAGTTGGGGTAGGCTAGAGTTGAGACCCAACAAACCACCCACAGTCACAGTTCAGGCACGTCGATAGCCATTTTCCAAGCACTCCTATCCAGACACAGATCTCTAGGTATATCCCATTCTTTCAAATCTCTTTTTATTGCCTCTTTCCATGTCAACTTTGGCCTTCCTCTGCCTCTCCTCACATTATTATCTTGATTTAGGACTCCATAATGCATTATTATCTTGACTTAGAACTCCATAATGCACTGGTGCCTCCGGAGGTCTCCTTTGGACATGGCCAAACCACCTCAACCGATGTTGGACAAGCTTCTCTTCGATAGGTGCTACCCCTAGACGATCACGAATATCATCATTCCGCACTCGGTCCATCCTCGTGTGACCACAAATCCAATGTAACATACGCATTTAAAACACTCGCTTGTTGAACATGTCTTCTCTTTGTGGGCCAGCATTCTGCTCCGTACAAAGCATGGCGGGTCTAATCGATGTTCTATAAAACTTGCCTTTTAGCTTATGTGGTATCCTCTTGTCACGAGAGAATGTCGAAGCTTGGCGCCACTTCATCCACCCGGCTTTGATTCTATGGCTGACGTCCGCATCAATATCTCCATCCCTCTGTAGCATCGATCCCAGATACCGAAAAGTATCTTTCCTAGGCACTACTTGACCTTCCAGACTCACGTCTCCCTCCTCCTCTGCAACAGTGCCAAAGCCGCATCTCATATATTTGGTTTTAGTTCTGCTTACTCTAAAACCTTTAGACTCAAGGGTTTGCCGCCACAACTCCAGTTTCCTATTTACCCCCGCTCGACTTTCGTCAACTAACACTACATCATCGGCAAACAGCATACACCAAGGGATATCCCCTTGGATGTCCCTTGTAACCTCATCCATTACTAAGGCAAAGAGATATGGGCTCAAGGTAGACCCTTGATGAAGCCCAATCTTAATCGGGAAGTAGTTTGTGTCACCACCATTTGTTCGAACACTAGTCACAACATTATTATACATATCCTTGATGAGGGTAACATATTTTGCTGGGACTTTATGCTTGTCCAAAGCCCACCACATAACATTCCTTGGTATCTTGTCGTAAGCCTTCTCCAAATCAATAAAAACCATGTGTAGGTCCCTCTTATGTTCTCTAAACCGCTCCATAACTTGTCTTATTAAGAAGATTACTTCTATGGTTGACCTTCCGGGCATGAAACCAAATTGGCTCTATGACTCTCTCCCATAGCTTCATGGTGTGGCTCATCAACTTGATTCCCCGATAATTAGTACAACTTTGGATGTCTCCCTTGTTCTTGTAGATTGGTACCAATATGCTTCTCCTCCACTCCGCAGCATCTTGTTCGATCGGTAGATATTGTTGAACACCTTGGTTAGCCATACTATAGCTATGTCCCCAAGACATCTCCACACCTTGATTGGAATACCATCAAGGCCCATTGCTTTACCCCTTTTCATCCTTTTTAGAGCTTCTCTGACCTCCTATTCTTGGATCCGCCGCACAAAGCGCCTATTGGTGTCATCAAACGAGTCGTCCAACTGAACGTTGGTGTTCTCATTCTCACCGTTGAAAAGCTTATCGAAATACTCTCGCCATCTATGTCTAATCTCATCCTCCTTCACCAAGAGCTGCTCCCTCTCATCCTTAATGCACTTGACTTGGTTGAAGTCTCTTGTCTTCCTATCACGAGCCCTAGCCATCCTATAGATGTCCTTCTCTCCTTCCTTCGTACTCAAACGTTGGTACAGGCCCTCGTATGCCCGTCCCTTTGCTTCGCTCACCGCTCGTTTTGCCGCCTTCTTTGCTACCTTGTACTTCTCTATGTTGTCGGCACACCTATCATGGTACAAGCGCTTATAGCATTCTTTCTTTTCCTTAATAGCCTTTTGCACATCTTCATTCCACCACCAAGTGTCTTTTGAATCGCATCTGCCCCCTTTGGTCACTCCAAGCACCTCTGAAGCAGCCTTCCGAACGCAAGTTGCCATCTTCTCCCACATGTCGTTTGCATCCCCTTCATCCTGCCAAGGGCCCTCTTCAATAACTCTTTTCTTGAAGACCTTTGCTGTCTCCCCTTCCAATTTCCACCACTTTGTTCTTGCAATCCTAGGTTGTTTAACCCTACAGGCTTGCACTAGAAAGCGGAAATCAGCCACCAACAACTTGTGTTGAGAAACTACGCACTCTCCAGGTATCACCTTACAATCAAAGCATGTCCGTTTATCCCTCCTCCTTGTAAGGACAAAGTCGATCTGGCTAGAGTGTTGGCCACTACTAAAGGTCACTAAATGAGACTGTTTCTTCCTAAAGAAAGTGTTGGCTAACATGAGATCAAAGGCTATAGCAAAGTCTAAGACCTCCTCTCCTTCTTGGTTCCTACTGCCAAAACCGAAACCTCCATGAACCGCCTCATACCCTACCCTTGACGTACCTACATGACCATTAAGATCCCCTCCTATAAAAAGCTTCTCGCTACTAGGTACAGCTCTAACCAAGCCATCTAAGTCTTCCCAGAATTGCCTTTTAGCACTCTCATCCTGGCCTACTTGAGGGGCATACGCACTAATTACGTTTAAGACTATATCGCTAATGACGAGCTTAACTAAGATGATCCTATCCCCTTGTCTTCTCACTTCCACCACACTATCCTTAAGGCTCTTATCAATCAAAACTCCTACTCCATTTCTACTGGAAGATGTCCCAGTGTACCAAAGCTTGAAGCCGGTGTTGTCCACCTCCTTCGCCTTCTGCCCTTCCATTTAGTCTCTTGGACACACAAGATATTTACCCGCCTCCTAACCGCTATATCAACTAACTCTCTTAACTTACCCGTGAGGGACCCTACGTTCCAGCTACCTATACGAATCCTAATGGGTTCGACTAGCTTCCTTACCCTTCGCACCCATCGCTGATGCGAAGACCCTTGCTCATTTTTCACCACACCCGGGCGCCGATGTGGCGCGCCACTAAGGATGCGACGTCCCGATCCTTGCTCTCTTGACACCGTGCCCAGATCACGACACGGCGCGTCACGGGGGTGACGACCCAGCCCTTGCTCATTTAACACCGTACACGGGATCCGGCATGGCGCGTCGCTAAGAGGGTTACGCCCCAACGGGAGTCTATTTGGTCTCATCTCCATAAGAATGGCTGGTTTTTACGTCCGGCTCGCCACGCCTAAACACAACCCTCCTCCTTTACCCGGGCTTGGGACCGGCTATGAACAAAACTAAAAAAAGGTATGTCCACAACATACTCCCAAAACTGTCAAAAATTATATTCTGTTCTGTGTAAGGATTAAATTGACGACAGCCTAAGTATAGTTTCCCTCCAGCGGGCACATTCTAAAGACTGATATACTAAAAGTTAGCACACTGCATGGAGCCAGCAATCAGGCTGGTAACGATCCTTCCTGCATATACATATTGGAAAACCATTAGTTTAATCGTAGCAAGTATGAACTGAACTGATACTCTAATCCATGAAAAAGTATTCAACACTGCACTTTTTTTTACAGAGATACTAATCCATGAATCGATCTAAAAGATTTGATTTATCGATGAAACAACAAATTAACAGTAAGCACTACCGCACT
Source organism: Themeda triandra (assembly GCA_018135685.1). Lineage (NCBI taxonomy): Eukaryota > Viridiplantae > Streptophyta > Magnoliopsida > Poales > Poaceae > Themeda > Themeda triandra. Next base: position 536,549 of record JAENPR010000418.1, on the reverse strand, counting down.
GAGTGATGCCGTAGTGTAAAAAGAGTATTAGATCATCATAGAAAAGAGAAGTATGCATACATACTTTGTTTTCCTGGGTTAAGAGAAGTATGCAGACATACATTGATACACAATATTTTGTACTAGGCGTACGACTACAATGCTAGAGACATGTTTAGGAGTGAGGCTGGCCTGGCTTACGTCTAATTAACGGGTATGCTTTTTTAAAACCCATAAGGAAGGCTTTGGAACGCCGTCATCGGCCGCTAACGCCGGGTACGAGCATGGGGCTGGCTGGACGCTCGCGTGCCGTGTATTAGGAGGTGGGAGTAGATACTCGTGAGAGTATAATGGAATTTCCATATATATATATATATATATATATATATATATATATATATATATATATATATATATATATACGGTGATATTCTACACCTGGGTGTAGAATAGCTTATTCTACACCAAGGCATGAAATACACAGAAATACTGGCCGTAAATACTGAGTAATACTGGCTCGCGGTCAGTATGATCAGTATAACTCAGTACGCGTCAGTATCACACGTCAGTATTATAAAAATACTGACATATCAGTAAATTACGGAAATTTGTTCGGCAAAACACCTAGTAGCTAAACTGACCCAGAAATACTGAATAGTACTGAACCGTGTCCAGTATCAGTCAGTAGAATGCGTCAGTATCACGAAATACTGAATAATACTGATACTCGAGTACCAGATCCGTTCAGTATAACAGGTTGGTGTAGAATAGCATGTATATATATATATATATATATATATATATATATATATATATATATATATATATATATATATATATATATATATATATATATATATATATATATTCATGTTTTAATCTTGTAACAGTGCTTTTTGCTAGATTGAATTGTTTTGGAATGGCATTCATTGGCAAAACCACAATATCTCATTATGGTCTGCTTGAAGAAATTCTGTGATTACATTTTCGCACATGGGTGCTCCATCATTTGAATTTCAACTTATTTACTATATATGCAAATCAATATTTCAGGTAAATGTGAGTTGTTTAAAGTACCACAGAGACAAGCGATGAAGCACAAGTGATGCAGTTTATGTGTGATATATATTTTTCTCTATTTTTATAACAAGGGTCACATATTTCCTCGAAAAGTGATCTTGATTGTTTTTGTCTGAAGTTTATTTTTAATGACATGAGTCATGTATTTCCTTGGAATGGCCATGAGAGTTTGTATGTGAACTATATTTTTCATTTTTCTGAGATGGATTGTGTATTTGCTTGAAAGACAAGAACGCTATAGTTTCCTTAAAATAATCATTAGGATTTGAACTCTAATTTCTTAAATGAAGTTATCATCCAATATATATGATCTGAACCTTGTATTCTCAACACCAATGTGTGGGTTTCTGCTTTCTGGCGCAAGCTGCTATAGGCCTATAGCTTGTCTTTGTTCTCTCTATGTTTTCTCTATTTTTTTTTTTTTTTTTTTTTTTTTTTTTTTTTTTTTTTTTTTTTTTTGAGGTTATGCAATACAACACAGACGTCCAACTCGCGCGCACACTCCCTCGCCGGGAACCCAGTGGGAGACAGACGAGGGTGCTGCCAGACAGGAAAGGGGGGAGAGCGTGTTGGGAGAGTACAGTTACTAAAACTATGGAGTGAATGGCATAATAGATAGTATTAAATAATTTCAATAAACATTCTCTTCTCTGTCTACAATGAACAGTGCCCTCGGTATTTATAGGGGCATACCAAGAGACACACGTGCATAATTACAATAGGGTTTCTCTCTCTATTACACTAGCCGTGGACCAGACCCAGGGTCAATGTCGTACTTCTGGCTTCGGGCGCGCACTCGCCAGGGTGGGCCCCGTGATGATGTCACCCTCCCCCATCCGGCGACGACGAGCGTGATGCTGGGGTTTAAAGCTCGGAGGTTCTCCCATTGAGGGCGGCAGAGCCATGGCCTTGAGGGTGGCGCGACCTGCAGAAATCGTAGGGGAAGCTTCGATTTAAACGAGGGTCCGCGTGTTGGGGACCTTCGCCGGTCCAGCTTAGCGGAGGTTTCCATGTTGTCGATGGTGTGTGATTTGTACGGTGGCGTTCCGTCGGTGAGGGTTCTAGGTGTTTGTTCCATCAAGCCGGGGCCGAAGTCGGGTGGGCCTAGCGAGGGTTCCTCTCCTCCTATGAACATATGTAAGCAAACCCAACCCCTATGAGCATCTTCGAAGGACTGAGCCAGATCTTAAGATTCCTGAAGTTATCACTGACGCCTCGTCGTCGACAGGAATGTCGCTTAACACTAAAGCATAATGCCAGAAAATTCTCTGGAATGAATACAGGAAAATGCGAGCACCAGGATTTGAGATCAGTTCACTTGTTCTCTCTATGTTATTCATATTGCAACATGTGGGGATATGACCCCCATATACCCTCGCGGCTATCCTTGGGCCTCACCACCAAAGGCGGCCCAGTCCAAGACGAAGACGTGCATCACACGACGTGCACCACACGGTTTAGTATTAGTACCAAATAGGCTACTCTACTTGTAACTTTGTCCCTTCGGCATATATAAGGAGGGGCAGAGGTCCTTTAGCAGCGAACTCAACTCAATACGGAGCATATCTCTATGGTCTCTCTTGTAACCCAAACCTCCGTGGTCTGGGATCGAGGCTATTCTCTGGCATCCTAGACCTAGAGAGCTTAGCGCTTCATTGTACTCCGATACTTGATCATACAGCATAACACGAGAAGCAGGACGTAGGGTATTACGCTTCTGAGCGGCCTGAACCTGGGTAAACCTGGTTGTCCTTGGTTTGTCTTGTTTCTCAACGTCCAGATCGCAGATCGTTACGTGCCCTTGCCGAAACTCACCGCCGTGGGATACCCCGTGGTGGACTGCCGGTTATCCGTAATCGACAGTGGCGCGCCAGGTAGGGGGTGGCGTTTTCGATCTCAAGGCGATCCAGACGGTTTCCTTCCCCGCCTCCATGAATCTCGAGGCCAGCTGCGCCTTCACTTTCGGATCGGTCACCTGGACCACCGACGTGTCGGCGTCTCTCGCATTCACGGGAGCAACCGGGACGGTCCCAGCACCGCCCGCAGTGCAGTCGGTCCCAGCACCGTCCGCGACGCAGCCGGCCCCCATGCCGTCCGCTGCTCAACCGGTCACAGCACAGTTCACTTCGTCGCCGGTCCCAGCACCAGCGTCCTCGACCACACCGCCGGCAAGTCTGATCTTAGGGCTGACCCCGGGGTCATCTGCGCTAGCAATTCGCTGGCTGCTTCCTTTACCAGAGGAGATCAGATCCAGTCTCAAGCACACGAGCGTCACCACGTTCACGTGCTAGTTCCGTCGAGATCCAAGTCAACGTCGTCTACGGCAAATCGGCTTCTTGTGGCTGGCGTCCAGGCTACACCACCGGCCTCCTCGCCACGACGTTCTGCACTTGGGCCACAAACCGATCTGCTACGGGCAGCACACGTGACGGCGGCGGAATCCAACTCGATCCCTCACGGGCCAAGGCAAAGCAGACCCGATCGATTTTCGGCGTTATAACCACAGAAGCCACGAGACATGATCACGTACGCAGTCTGTTCGTGCGCCGATCAGACCTAGTTCATCACGGTGTTCAAACCCGACGCTGGTACGTACGGGCGTGCATACATCTCCAGCACATGCATGCAAGCCCATATGCGCACCATATAACAAGCTAAGTCAAATACTTATTCTTCATATTTGTTTTCTTAATATCCCATGATATAGTACGTATTCGGATATCTACACACATACATGATTATTTTGCCAGGAATTCCAGACAAGATGCTCGACCGTCCAAGTCGTCACCGAGCCATCTGCCGGCCTCGTGGGGCTATCCAACTCACGTACGGGCACGCCGTCAGCTGCCCGGCCTGATCGAGCTGTCGAGCGAACCGCCCGAGCTCCGTCCGTCTACTCGGCCACAACAGCAACATGTCTCCAAAGACAAGCTAAGTTTCTTCAAGAATTAACAAAGTTTTTTCTTCGTTCTTTTTCCTGTTATAGTTGTGATCCGTGCACCAATCTATCAAACATGCGCCCTGCATAAGTCACAATTAAACTTTGTTTCCTGCCCGCCGAGAACGGCTTGACAAGGCACTGCTTCGATCCTCTTACGATGTGTTACAGCTCCACGCTACATGGCACTAGGAGATTCGGCAGTCGCTCTCTAATAGGTACTTAGGATCGTACCTAGTGTTCCCCGGCGTCTGCGCTGTTCACTAGTGCGTCCCTTTGTCACCTTGACAGAGTTAGCTTGCTTCGAGGGTGGGGGCAAAACTTAATTGTCGACATAATTTCTTGCAAACCAAAGTTTTGCATATCTCAGAACAGTATACATGTTTTCTCCCGATAACATGTCTACTTCAACCATTGATTGTTTGCACATCATATACTACCGCTCTTCATGTTTATTTTTCAGGGACGTGGTTCGCCGAGCATACTTCATACGCTTGGGGACTTGATCGAGGATCATCGTCTAGATGGTCATACCACATGGCCCTCGGACTTCACGTCCATCTAGTTGGTCCGACGGCTCGGTGCCATGCACCACACAGCCTCGCCTTCGTCCTCGGCTCGGTGCCACGCACCGTGAAGTCTCGTCTCCGATCGTGCTGCTCGGGGACTCATCGTCATCGCCTCGGCTCGGTGCCATGCACCACACAACCTCGCCTTCGTCCTCGGCTCGGTGCCACGCACCGTGAAGTCTCGTCTCCGACCGTGCTGCTCGGGGACTCGTCGTCATTGCGCCGGCTCGATGCCATGCACCACACAGCCTCGCCTCCGTCCTCAGCTCGGTGCCACGCACCGTGATGTGACGCCTCCCCAGGCAGACTGGAGAGAGCCCTTTATCAAATACCTGAATGCTCACCTCGTCCCGGAGGACAAACTTGCTGCCCAACAGCTGGTCCGCAGAGCCAAGGCCTCTATGGTCAATGGCGAGTTGATGCGCAAGGCACCCAAGTCCATCATTTTCCGGAAGTGTATTACTCGGAAAGCGGGGATAGAGCTTCTCAAAGCCATCTACGAAGGTACTTGTCGTAACGATGTAGCGTCCCGGACACTGGTCGGCAAAGCCTACCGGGCAGGATTCTACTGGCCTACAGCTGTTACAGACGTTGAGACTACGTACGGCAGCTCGTGGGCCTCATTTTTTATTCTGGGGACTGCCCAGCCAGTCCTTCAGTGGTCCTTTTTTACACATGCCTATGTCCTTGGTCCTTGATTCCGTTTCCTAAGCGAGAGGGCCGTAGGTATCACGATTGGATTTTTTCTTAAAAGTTCAATATAACATATACTATCTTCCATCGAACTTGGGGACTACGTGGGCCCACGTCACCTCGCGGTGACTTAGGGCCTATGTATCTTTGATGTTCTGGTTGATTTTAGTACTTTGGCTCATATTGCGCACTGCAGTGACATTTCTGTCACGTGTCAACGTGGGCCCACATCTCAGGACGTGAAAAGTTTTTTTTTCCTCAGAGCATCATGCATCTTTCGATAGATCATCTTCCTTGACAGAAGCAGTGGTCAGCATCATAGCTGGTCGACACTGCGTGGTCAGCATCATAGCTGGTCGGCACTACGTGGTCAGCGACTTCACTGGTTGGTACCACGTGGTCAGCGACATCACTGGTTAGCGTTACTTGGTCTGCATCCACACTGCTCGGTACAGGTCAAGACGGCGACTCCCTCAAGATACATGGTGCTCGAGGACTAGCTGTGGGGATATGACCCCCATATACCCTCGCGGCTATCCTTGGGCCTCACCACCAAAGGCGGCCCAGTCCAAGACGAAGACGTGCAGCACACGACGTGCACCACACGGTTTAGTATTAGTACCAAATAGGCTACTCTACTTGTAACTTTGTCCCTTCGGCATATATAAGGAGGGGCAGAGGTCCTTTAGCAGCGAACTCAACTCAATACGGAGCATATCTCTATGGTCTCTCTTGTAACCCAAACCTCCGTGGTCTGGGATCGAGGCTATTCTCTGGCATCCTAGACCTAGAGAGCTTAGCGCTTCATTGTACTCCGATACTTGATCATACAGCATAACACGAGAAGCAGGACGTAGGGTATTACGCTTCCGAGCGGCCTAAACCTGGGTAAACCTGGTTGTCCTTGGTTTGTCTTGTTTCTCAACGTCCAGATCGCAGATCGTTACGTGCCCTTTCCGAAACTCACCGCCGTGGGATACCCCATGGTGGACTGCCGGTTATCCGTAATCGACACAACACAATACTCAAGTAGGTATTTTTATATCAATATCTAGTTGTGATAGATTTAGAGAGGCTAGTCGGAATGAGAGTCGTCTCTCTCGCCCCCTCCCCCACCACCACCACCGCCGTCACCTCCACCACCACCACCGCCCTCTGCCTCCACCTCCCCCTTCCCGTCCTCCGGTGATCATGAAGCCTCCTCTGTTGGTAGAGAAGTGAAGCAACCTCCATGGCTGGCCTCTCGAGCCTTGATTTCGCCCCGGGCTTGGATTTTGCCAAGTCCATCGCTTCAAGCTTCAACTGTCCAGTGAGTCCGCCATCTCTCCTGTCGCCGAGATGTTTTCATCTAGTGGCTAGTTTTGGCCGTAGCGCCATCAAACTCAATGAAGATCAGTTGGTCTTATCTTGCAATCTTGCCTCGGTGGTAAGGCAAGCGATTTCAATGTGCTTCATCTTTCTGGCTAGATGTTTTGTTTTTCGGTCTCTTGCAAACAAGTTGGTTTCATGATTTACAGATCGAAATTCTTTGCGTGCAATTCTTTCAAAATCTTCTTCCACCTCTGGGGTGGAGGAGGACCTAACTGGGAAAGAGATCTAGCTCTCTGGAACCAAGAACAGGAGGCTGAATGGACAGAGGTCAGCAAAAAGAAAAAGCCTCCGTCCAAATCCCCTTCCTCCACCCTAAAGCCATCTTTTCCCCATGAACTCCTCTACCAGCAGACCACCATCCTCCCCTCCTTCCAACCGGCTTGGAACAACCTCAGTCAAATCCTCATCCCACCCCGTCCCTGCTCCCACTCGAAGGAGCAATCAAAGGCGTGTTCTTCGCTGGAAACCAAAAGAACATGTAACGCCAGCGGTGATCACGCGGCCAGCTATTCAGGGCCCTAATGCTCTTTCAAATTCAAATCCAACGGCCTCCTCTCTGGCTGGGCCGCAACTGCCTGCAATTGGGCCGAAGCCCGGACGGACCCATTTCTCCTTGACGAGTCCCTTGGATGAAGGCCGAATGTGCTCGAGATGCCTGGGCCACGGTCACAGTTGGAAGGATTGCTCTGGGGAAATCAGATGCAGCTTTTGTTTCAATTATGGACATAATCTCAATCAGTGCCTAAACAAATCACACGTTAGGCACCAATTTCGAAAGGTTTCCATCTCAAAAGGCCAAAGGACCGGGATGGGGTCCTTAAATAACCCTCTCCCCCCTCCTCCTGGCGGTTCCACTCTCCAGACCCCAAACCAAACACCGCCCGCTACAGTGCCCCGGCACACATCGATTCCATCGACCTCCTCGTTTCCGTCACTCCCGCCGCCATGGCGAACTGGGCGGTGGATCCTCTCCCGTTCGTGCCGAAGGGGTTCACCCTCCAGGAGCGCGCGCCACGTCCTCCGATCCGGCACGAGGTCTTCATCTCGGGGTGCTACCTGCAGCACAACGAGAACCTCGCCATTGTCAAGCTCGTTCCCCCCGTCAACAAGAACAGCTTCCCTGCCCTTGAGGAAGCGCTTCGTGAGTATTTCTTTGACACCCACGAGGTCCATCTGCGTAGTGGAAGTATCAGTCAGTGCCCTCTCGGAGATGCATACATTAGATTCAATAGTCCGCTTGAGAGGGAAAGGTTCTTGGGTCCAATCTTTCGTCTATGCAACTACTATGACATGGTCCTTTGATCTAGATCGGGAAACTTGGGTTATGTTGCTTGGCTTTCCAGATGACATGAAGGCAGATAACATTGTTGCTAAGTCTGTGTCCACCTTTGGAATCATGGTAGAATGGTTTGGTGTTAGCTCTCCTGGTGTTGCGATAGTCAAGGTGTACCTCAATGACAATGCCAAAATCCCAGACTCTATCAAAATTGGGGCAGGAATCCCCAACACTGGTCGCTCTTGGACCCTGCCGGTGTACATCATCAAGCAGAGCAATATCCCACTGCCACCAGATGAGGAAGGATTTGTGGTTCCTGGTCCTCTCCATCCAGTTCCAACGCCTGATGCTCCTTGGCTTGGTGGAGCGGTGGATAACCCACAAGGTACTGGCAGCACAGACTCCACCCCAACTGCAAGCTTCCAGGGATCTGCTATGATAGTTGAAGAAGCTCCTGGCAATGAGAACAGAGGGAACAGAGTTGATAGCAATGACCGTTGGGTCCCTGCACCTTCAGGCCTATCTGTTCCTGCTGAGATGGGGCGTGATCCTGATCTGACAGTGTTTCAGACTGAAAGAAGCCAGCCAATCAACCCTCATGTTCCTGTTCTGAGGTCGGAGATCCATGGACCTGGCTCCTCAAGAGACCCCATGATCACTGTCATCCCTTCTCTGGTGAGGAAGGTAAAACTTTTCATACCCAAATCCATTATAGCCTCTCACTTCTGTCATCTTAGTTCTCTTGATATCTCTAGATGACACTATCATACCATCTTACTTCAATGATAATGATCTCCTAATTCATCTTGCCTTTATATCATCCCCAGCTCACTGATGGCAACCCTGCTTTGGAAAAGATTGCAAGGGACTACAAGCTGCTGGAAGGTTCAGATGAGGAGGAGCCGATTGAGGACCATGTGATGGAACCTGTTGAGGAAGAACCTGAGATGCTTGTGAATGAAGCCGAAGATGATGACCCTGAAGAAGATGGAGAGGATTCAGTTGGGGCTGCTGAAGAGACTGAAGCTGCTGATGATGAGGGAGCAGACCTTCCTGTTCCACCTAGCAAACTCCCTATGTCAACTGTTGATCAGGACTCTGACCTTGAGGTGCTTGCTGAAGCTCCACTGGTTTTTCAGACTCCAACCTAGAAGAAGAAGAAGACAATTAGGGTGGAGGAGCTACTGGATAGTAGCTTCTTCAGGAGGAGCAGAAGGGTTGCTGACCGTTTGGGTGGATTCAAATCAGCTGATGCCAAGGCCCAGGCCACTGAAGGCAGCTCCAAGGTGGCAAAAGGCCGAAAGAAGATGGTAAAGAAGCCCAATGCCAAGCCCAAGAAGGCCACCAAGAAGAGGGCTGAGGACATGGAAGTGATTGAAGCTGTCCCACTTGCCATGATCCCACCTGACACTCCAGTGGCACCCCATCTGAACAAGGAAGAACTGACTGGGATTGGAGAAGGATTTCTCAAGATGCAACCTGCGGTTGTCTCTGCGGCCCTTATCGAAGCTGATGACATAGATGAATAAGTCTTCATCGAAGCCTTTCAGTGCACCTGCGTTGTCTCTAGTGCACTTTAAACTTTATCATCTCTTTTGCTTATCTACCCAGTGCATGTACTGGGCTAATAATCTGCTGTATCCGAGCTTGACCGTGTGGTGCCCGAACCTCTTTGTGAACATCTTTGTGGATTTGAGCTTCTGCTCCTTAAGTGAACCTCATTTCGGTTACTTCTTGTTTTCAGCTGATGTTACTCTAGTTTCTCTTTTCATTTATTCAGCTGTTATCTTATCTGTTTGCCTGGTCTGCATGTCGTCACTCATCTATAATCATGTTGTGGCTAGCAGTTGCCATCCTAGAATCGACTTGTATAAGTGTGATTCCCCCAACCTAATCCTTCTTTTATTTAATGGATAGTACACCGTTTAGACAAAACAAAAGCAAGATTCTTTTTTGGAACATCAGGGGAATCAATTCCCAAGATAAATGGGATGGAATCAGAAATAAGATTTCAGAAAGTGCTTGTCATATCATCTGCATTCAGGAAACAAAAAGAGAAAACTTCGACTGTTTTTACATCAAAAAATTTTGCCCGAGAACTATAGATAAATTTGCTTTTGTTCCCTCAAATGGTGCTTCGGGGGGGTTACTGACAGCTTGGAATAGCAGCCTTTTTGATGGAAATGTAGTCCAGAGCAATCCTTTTGCACTCACTATTGAATTGACTTGCAGAGCAGATAACAGCTCCTTCCATGTGACTAATATCTATGGACCCTCCCAACATGATCAGAAATTTGCCTTTGTAACCCTGCTGATGAATATGGACACCTCCAACTTTGAAAATTGGGTACTTGGAGGAGATTTCAACCTATACAGGAGTCCTGATGATAGGAATAAACCAGGAGGGGACCCTGGTGAAATGGAAATGTTCAATGACTTGATTGCAGACCTGGACTTATCTGAAATTCCTTTTAGTGGCAGAAACTATACATGGAGTAACATGCAGCCTGATCCACTACTTGTGAAACTTGACTGGGTCTTCACCTCAGCTGAATGGAGTTTATCTTTTCTTGCAACTTATGTTCAGCCACTAGCAAGACCAATCTCTGATCATACCCCTTATGTCCTTCACATTGGCAACAACATCCCAAAATCATCCATGTTCAGATTTGAAAATTACTGGCTTGAACACCCAGGTTTCTTTGAAACTATCAGATTACATTGGAACAATGCTCCATTCTTTGCTAATGCAGCAAAGCACCTGGCAGTCAAACTGAAACAAGTAAGATTTGGTCTCAAAAAATGGAGTAAAGACCTATCCAATCTCAGCAAGCTCATCTTCAACTGCAATTGGGTTCTATCCCTATTGGATGGACTAGAGGAACAAAGAACCCTATCCAGGCTTGAGTACTCCTTCAGAAAACTTGTTCAAAGGCACTTAGCCAATCTCCAAGAATCAAAGAGAATCTACTGGCGACAGAGGAACACCACTAGATGGGTTCAATTGGGAGATGAAAATAGCCATTTCTTTCACATTATGGCCTCAGCTGCTCACAAGAGGAACTTCATAGTAACCTTAACTGATGAATTGGGGAACATTATCAGTGATCATGAACAAAAAGCTAATCTCCTTTGGGCGGCCTTCAAAGATAGAATGGGGTCAGTGATTTCGGTGCCATCCATTACAACTTAGACAACCTTCTTGTCCCTCAGGACCTGACTCCACTGTCAGCAGACTTCACCATGGAAGAAATCAATGCAGTCATAAGGAATCTACCCAATGAACATGCAGCTGGACCAGATGGATTCAGTGGCATTTTCATCAAGAGATGTTGGCCTATTATAAAAGATGACTTTATCAGACTTTTTATGGATTTCAACAACAACAACATTGATCTGAGCAAAGATCAATTCCTCTGTAATAGCCCTGATCCCAAAAAAGGATAGCCCTGAATCTGTCAATGACTACGGGCCTATATCCTTATTGAATTATTCCTTAAAGTGCATCACCAAAATCCTCTCTAGCAGACTGCAAAACAAGATACCAGATCTTGTACACTTGAATCAATATGGCTTCATCAAAGGCAGGACCATCCAAGATTGTTTGGCCTGGTCCTTCTAGTTTCTGCATATTTGCCATCAGTCTAAGAATGAAGTTGTTATACTGAAGCTTGATTTTGAAAAGGCTTTTGATAAGCTTGAACATGGTTTCATCCTCAACATCTTAAAAGGAAAAGGCTTTTCAGATAAGTGGATAAATTGGGTACAGAACCTGCTTTCAACTGCTACCTCTGCTGTGATTCTAAACAGCTGCCCTGGTAAAAATTTCAAGTGTAGGAGAGGTGTCAGACAGGGGGACCCACTTCCCCCCCTTCTTTTTCTCCTATCAGCAGATTTCCTATAAACTGTTGTAAACAAAGCCTGGCAGAGAGGCATACTCAAGCATCCAATCAGTGATAGCTTTGGGGGAGATTTCCCTATTGTACAGTATGCAGATGATACCCTACTAATCCTCCCTGGGGATGCTAGAACACTCTTCAATCTTAAAGGGCTGCTCAGAACTTTCTCAGATTCAAGTGGTCTTCATGTGAACTTTAGCAAATCTTTCTTGGTTCCAATCAACATGACTGCTGAAAGAGCAACATATCTAGCCAACACATTTGGCTGCCAAGTAGGAGCAATGCCTTTTACTTATCTTGGACTACCCCTGGGCACAACCAAACCTTCAGTTCATGACTTCACCCCACTCACCTGCAGAATTGAAAGAAGACTTAGTGGTATTAGTAGACTCCTAAGCTACAATGGAAGGCTAATTCTAGTAAACTCTGTCTTCTCAGCACTACCAACCTTCTACATGTGCAGTCTGAAATTACCTGCAACTGTGGTCAATCAAATTGATAAGGCTAGAAAAGCATGTCTGTGGAATAAAGGAGACCTAAACTACAGGGGCAAGGCTCTAGTTGCCTGGGAGGAAGTTTGCAAATCAAAGCAACAGGGTGGTCTTGGCATCATAGATATAGAAAGACAGAATGATGCCCTTCTACTAAAGCACCTAGACAAGTTCTACAAAAAGGAAAACATCCCATGGGTGACTCTAACCTGGACAAAACTGTACTCCAACATAAACACACCTCCCTAGGGCAGATGCCCAGTGGGATCCTTCTGGTGGAATGATGTAATGAAGCTATTCCCAAAGTTCCAAAGCATGAGTCATTGTACACCTGGCTCTGGCAAATCTGTCCTCCTCTGGTGGGATGTTTGGATAGATCAACCTCTGAAGGATAAATACCCCCAGCTGTTCTCCTTTGCAAGGAAACCCAAGTGCTCTATCAGATTCCTGATAAATAACCAGCTGGACAGAGTCTTTTCCCCCACTCTATCTCCCATAGCCAGGACACAACTTGTTGAGTTGGAGCAACTAATGAACAGCAGAGATTGGAATGAGGAGGAGGTTGATAAATGGCAATATAACTGGGGGTCAGACAAATTCAGCAGTAAGAAAGCTTACAAAGTAATGACTACTGAATCTGATTGCTGCATTCTTTTCAAGTGGCTGTGGGCCTCTAGCAATCTGGGGAACCAGAAGTTTTTCTTCTGGCTCCTAGCAAGGGATAGACTAAACACTAGGAATATCTTAAAAAGGAAAACAATGCAGCTCCCAGATTATAATTGTGTTCTGTGCAATGTTGGAACAGAAGAAACTTGTTTTCATCTTTTTTTTGAGTGTCAGTTCAGCAGAGACTGCTGGGATTCGATTGGCATCAAGTGGGACTTCAGGCTAAATCCTGTAGACATGATCCTAAAAGCTAGAGAAGAGTTCAACAACTCAATTTTCAGAGAGATAATCATCACTGCTACTTGGAGTCTGTGGAACATCAGAAACTCCATCATCTTCAGCAATGGCACTAGGAGCTTACAAGCTTGGGAAGCACACTTCAAAGTTCAAATGGGATTGGTTAGTGTTAAGACCAAGCCCTCCAAGCGTCTACTCATTGATAGATGGAGAGATAGGCTTAGATAACCTTTTTCTTTGGACCTGAAGGTCCTGTACAACACTTGTAAATCTCTGTAAATACTGTTCCTTTCTTTTATATATATATATATATAAAAAAGTAGGTCGGGGATTCCCCGACCGATTCGGTCAAAAAAAAGTTGTGATAGATTTTAGTTACCAATTTCTCTTTATATAGTTTATAATTGTCCACTTAGTTTGCATCGCACCTAGCTTACTGTGTGTTCACATATGTTTCATCGACATCGGACTCAACGTGGCCTGATCCATCCAGCCTGTGCCTTCTTGTGAAACCAAAAAAAAAAAATAAAAAATCCAGCTTGTTCTTGTACGCATGGGCCGAACACAACAGAAATTTGATTTGCTTTGAGGAAGAACCTTTTTTTTTTGACAACTTTTTTTTTTGACGCCTCTTATCTAAGTACAACTGTAGTATCTGTTCGGATACAGGTACACACCACACGCCACAACACACATGAATACCTCACACACACTGTATACCAACAAACCTACAACTATACCTAGATAATGAACGCAGCTCAGAGGTAGTCGAAGATCCTGTCTCCGAGCTGTGGTGGGCACGTCACTTAATGGCACATCTGGGCGGGTGGCTTGCCCACCGGCAGAGCACACCAACTGGCACATCCATCTGGGCGGGTGGCTTGCCCACCGGCAGAGCACACCAACTGAGCAAAGCTCAGTCCTTTTTTTTTTTTTTGACAACTTGAGGAAGAACCTTGACGGAGGATGACAAACGCATTCGCGGCGAGAGAATCAATGAATCATCCAGTGTGGAAATCTGAGAGGGTAAAAGTAAAGCAGCAAGCGCCTGGGCTGCTTGTTTTGACATTTGAGTGGAAGAAGTCATGTGCCACGTCATGCCATGTGAAATGTGCAGAAATGCAAATTGCATCGAATGGAGCGTGGAGATATGTGTTGATTGATCCACTGGCCGGATACCCATAAAACATTTGAATATCTAATCGGCCAAATTTCTTTTTCTTGTACACGGAAAGTAAAACCCCATTATTGGTAGACATTGAAAATAGAATGATTTGCACGTGAACACTCTGCTTCTCTTATCAAATTTGTTACTGAACATCACGTTCGATAAATATTTATTTAGTTCTAAAGGAGAGAGACGGACCGTGAAATGTCATTCTTGCTCCTGTCTCTTTCTTCTTCAGATTGTTTTGGTTACGAGCAAAATAAATCTAGTGAGAGCTCCTATTGACAAGTGGGTGTGTGATTAGTACTGCATGGTACATTCACTAACAAAGAGTGCAACTTAAATAGGAAGCTAGAGCTAATGTAGGCAAGTTGAGAGGGAGAGTTTGAGACCGGTCTTCGTGTCGTGCCGAGTCGAGCCGAGCAGCATCATATATCAAATTGTAAAAACAGGTTTTCTTAATTTGTATTTTTTTTGTCTCAATGGACGGATCATGTATATATATACACATATAAGTAGATGCATGAGAAAGCATACATTGTGTAGTGTTAATCGATCGATCATCCGGTGGCAGGCTGGATAAAGCCCATGTAGGGAGATCGCCGGCCTCGCGGCGGCCACATGTAGGTCATCTTCCCACGCTTGGCAAGCTCAAGACCATACGAAGACGAAGACGACGACAAGCGCTTAAGCTCCACCACCAAGAAGCAACAGGCATCGTAGGTGATTGGAGGCCCGTACATGGTCGGCTCCATAGTGCTCATCGGCTTGCAGATGCAGAACCCGCCATCACCTAGGTACGCCAGGCTGGGTATGTCCCGAGGCCTCGAGACATCTCGGTCGCTGCCGCTGATGACGCACTCCTCCCAGGGCCAGGGGAACGTCTCCGGCCACACGTGCCGCACCGCCCATGTCCCGACGTCGCACGCGCACAGCAAGCCTTTGTCGTCGGCGGTGAGGCCGATGACCGAGCCGAGCTCCGGGACGCCCGCGGCCCTGGAATGGTAGCTTGAAGAAAAACGGTAGGGAAAGAATATTACCCTAGGGGAACTCGTTGATTCTAGTAGTGATAGCTTTGGATACCAGCTGTAACAAGTGTAAAGCTAAGGGCCACAACGGGCGGTACTTCCGGCGTAGTAGACGGTGGTCATTGGCGACCGGCGGCGAGGCCGCGGCTTGACGATGGCACGCAGGGGAGGCGGCGCAGAGGCAGGACGTGATGGCGGCACGCGGTGGCTAGGGTTTGGGAGGGAGAGAGAACTGGAGAGCCGAAGAGCTGAATAAAGAGCCTTTTGGCTACTTTCTTTCTTTGTTGATCCAATCTGGTTACATCTATGATGTATTTATAGCCTGGGGTTTCTTAGCCCCTATAAGCGATCTAAAACCCTAACCTAATGCAGACACGACGGCGGTGGTGGCGGCGGCGGGGCAGCGCCCCCAGCCCTTTCTGCACGCACGTGCGGCGCCCCAGGCCCACAAGACGCGGCTGATGTGGTGGTTCTGATGTTACTTCCTTGATAGGCCCTCTAGTTGGCCCAATTTCCTTGCCAAGATATATCCTTATTGTATGTGTTACACATGTAAAAGGTTATTAATTAAACACACGTCGAACATACACATGAACGTGTGATGCATATAGGAAAACTATGAACAATTATATAAAAAAAAGTACAATGCGGCGTTTCTTGTTGGGCCCTCCTCGCTCCCAGGCTGGAAGGAATTTATGGACCTGGTGGCCAAATGGGCCTAGTCCCTACATTGCTTGGCTTGGACCAAAAAAAAAAAAAAAAAAAAAAAAAAAAAAAAAAAAAAAAAAAACCCTACTGCATTAGAGATTATATAAGTCAGGGAACACGGTCTACTGATGAAAGAAGGGTCACGCAGCGACGCAAATTGCCTTGCTAGATTGTCGTTATACGAAAAGCTCTTGGCAGGCATATCTAGTTGCTAGAGCCACCGAATGGTGTTTGTAAATCTTATTTTTAGTGTTGCTAGAGCCATGGTGTTTGTAAATCTTATTTTTAGTTGCCTAGTTTTTTGAGGCGTTTAAAAAAATCTTCATCCAAGATTAAAAAAAAATATTCGTCCATACAACGGGGAATAGTGAAGTCAAAAACAACAGAGAAAGAAAAGGTTTTGCTTCATTATTCTTCCTGTGGGGACGAAATTACACCATCATCGTCTCTTAATAGGAGAATATATTTCCTATAAAGAAATGGGGGATAAGATCCCATTGCCATTTCTATGTGCAGGTGGATGAGTAGAGTAGCACCGTGACACAACAAGCTCGGCAATACCAAGCTCGATGACCCTACAAAGTTAATAGTTCTCAATTATCTTCCATTCATCCGTATAATCATTCCCATGGTACATAATTGTCGAAGATTTGTGAACTCCTTGTTTTAAAATTAATGAAAATGACCGCAACTGTGGAGATCTCACTCACAGTCTTTTGTTATATAAAAAAACATGAATTTAGGTTGTGGTAATATACTGGATGCTTTGGTGATATACAACTATGTACATGGTGTTTAATTGTCAGTTGATGATCCTGTATGCTTCTAGGACATTTATCCTTTCTATCAATGCACTGTTGATGAAACGTGTAGGGTGGATCACATTCACATGGCAATATGCCACAGTTGATCCTATCTTTGTGTCGCAAAATATCCATTGAAAACTTGTGTTAGAAACTTTGTTGTATTGGAGGAGTAGGGGTCTTCCGGGTATAAAAACTATGAGTAGTTTTTGCGTTGTCTGTCCTTGAAAAACCATAAGGATAAACCTTGCCAATAGAAGCCCATAACACCGAGCAGTTGTCTCTCGCTGCTAAAGATGTCAACACGATGACTTGAAGCTGAATTTATCTGGGCTGGATGAAACTGAGAAAAATGTTGATTGCTTTTGCCAGGGCAGGGCCGTCCCGAGGAAATCCGAGGCCTTGTCCGAAACTAAAAATGAGGCCTATTAGCCTAGAAAAAAATAGAATTAAATGTACAATAAGAACAAAATCTAGAGACCGACCCACTATTCATTATAGTTTGTCGCTTTGCGCTGTGATTGTGAATGAACCGAGAAAAAACGAGTGCTTAATATTACCTTTAGGGCCTCAACGCCTCTCTGTTGCCGTATGATCGCCACTCTCCGTTGCTCGCGATACGCAAATGACGGCCGATAGGACATCAGGGCGATGGCGGCAGTAGGAGACGTGGAGGCCTAAGTACTCGGTAATTACTATTTTTCTAGGAAGATCGGCAATTGCCAATTGGGAACAAAATGGTTTCCTGCCGGTCAACTAGTCATTTTCTTCTATTGGGCTACTAAACCACTGTTGTGCAAGCTACCATAATAAGTTTGCTAATGGCCAAAAGCCGAAGTTGCATATTGTTATGCTGATCTATCTATTATTATGTATAAAGTATTCTATATTTAGAGGTCTATGGAAACTGGAGGCCCTGTGCAGTCGTATTTACGAAGAACGCTAGAAGGTACAAAGCCCATACTTGTGGCATTTAAAATAATCTTTAGCTAAGATCGAGTCGAACCACTGAATATGAGTGGTGACTAAAAACAATGGAATGGTTAGGAGAGGCTAGATGATGTGGATCAACATGATTGTAGAGAAATAGGAGGTTAATCATGTTTATTATTATTTATATGTACATAGTTTATTAGTAGTATTACTGATATTTCGATCTTCCATTATAAAACTTTTTTCCTGAAAAAAGTAATCAAAATGGATCAACAAAATTATATAATATATGGATATTCGAATGAAAATTCATATTTAAACTATCAGATTTGTATTAGTATCGATAATATTTATATCTATCTATATATCTGTACTTGATAAAAAACAAAAAAAAAATAATGACATTTGTATCCCATTATTAGTAGATCTGTTTACTTATTGCAAGTTTGCAACGTTGGGCACCAGAGAAATACTCGTCAACGTCCGTTTTCACCACGTAACGTACTGTACTTTTCTAGTTCCCTGCTCCCCAATCTTATCTCGTCGGCCGGCGGCCGCACGCCGTCGCATGCGCCCGCCATTCTACTCTTGATCCCAGCTTGCCTCAGCTCGCCAGCGCCATGTTCGGTCCCTCTCATTCCCGGCCTGGTGTCGGTCCGACACGGCGTGGTCCGTCCGAGCCATGGTCGGAGGACGGCGGAGACCTCCAGTAGCAGCGTGGCGCGGGGAGGAGGAGCAGAGAATCGATGACGGCCTTGCGCGGAAGACTGCGGCGCTCACATGGCAGGCCAAGGTAATCTCGGGACACACAGATAGTCTACTGAGTGTTTCGTCGCTATCGGCTAGCCTTTTTCTCTTTCTTCCACACCAATGTGCTTTGCATAATTTTGGGAAACCGAGATGTGCTTTGCCGGCAGGCATGCGTCTAAGACACCTGAATTCCTGAACCAGATCTTGAGTCTTGAGTCTTGACAATGTGGATTTCTAAGTAAAATGTGCAGTGCGCCTCTAATCGCTCTCCCCAACACAACACTAGTGTCGCCATTTGTTTCCATGCGCTCAACAACAAGCATATAGCACCAAGCAAGTTTAAGCAAGAGAAAGAGTGACTGTCAGCACCGAACTGTGGAGCAAGCAAGAGAAAGACAGCTGAGAGCATGGGGCTCCGAACAGTTTTGTGCGCAGATGGCGTCGATCTTCCTGTGATTTCTAGGTGCGGCGGCCGCTGTACCCTATTGTTGGATCCTATTATTGATAGCTGAAATAATACTGGCCTCGACAAGAATAGTATATAGCAATGGAGTGCTTTACTCATATGGTGATGCATGCTTGCTGGTTGGTGCTTGGTGTGCAAGTTTGAAGATGGAATTAGTATGCTTGTGCCCATATAGGACAATAGAATAGGACCCACAGAATGCTTTCTTAAATGTTCGTGAAACGTATAGAACTGTGTAGAGAGAAAAAAGAAGGAAACTAAACATACACGCACAAAACTTCCATTGAGAGTGGTAGATACAAAATATGTGAGAATTAATCGTCTTGGTATTCTAAGAACAACGTCAAATAAATAATCTATTGGGATTAGCCTTAGTATCTCAAGAATGTAGATTAATGTGGCGTCTCTAAAAAAAAAAAAGATTGAGTCAAGACAGAAATTGTTATATAAGTATGAGGTACATCCTGATTCAATGATTCATTTCCTAACACAATCATTCAAAGTCACTATCAATCATTCAAAGTCACTATCCAGGAATCAATGTTTAAAATTAAGCCACCTGCTCTCTTTGTCCTACTAGACATCATCTTGCATTCCGGTCCGCACCAGCTAGTTCTCCAATAATGGAGTCATGTACCATTTCTAAGGCTGTCAAAGTTACCTCCTCGAATGATTCATTTCTCCTAACACAATTGTTTACAAAGTCACTATCCAGGAACCAAAGTTTGAAATTAAACCATCTGCTCCCTTGACCTACTCAACATCATCTTCCATTCGGGTCCGCACCGTCAGCTCGTCAAAAGATAAGCATTCTCTGACTCAGCTGCGAAGTTGCCCATCCTTGAAGCTTCCTTTCTTAATTCCTCCATGCCCACGTCAATAGATGGGGCATTGCAGACTCACCCTGGCCTGGTGGCCGCTCAGTGCCTAGGTTCTGCTCGCGCACCTATGGCTGCATGGTAGCCTCCAGGCCAAGCGCTAGCGCCAATCATGCACTGCGTCCACAACGCCTCTCCATGGTGCCACACTCGTGAGTCTGATACATATATAACCCCCATGAACAGTGATCATCACTTTGCCACAGATACCTCAGATGCCGGCTTCACAGGGGCAGCAATGATGATGCTCCGACCATCTTCAGGTCCTGTCCTGAATGTGTGCCCTGTAACCACTCATTAATCATCATGTCGTAAGTCTAGCTAGATTTAGTTGTTCCTTCTGCTAATTATTACATTTGCCACTGTTGCTAGAGATCGATTGTTTGATTATTGAGTTGTTATTGGCTTGCCTTTTTTTTTATTATTTCCCTTTCCAATGAAGAAATCATTTCTTGCAGAGATCTGTTGTCATTTGTTAGGAATACGATGTTTCTCCGCTCCCATGCATTGTCTGTTGATCTTAGTTCACTGCCTACACAATTCATAGCCACAGTAACACGATCCATCAATTGTTATTTTTAGATACAATGGAGTTGGGAGAGTGAGCATTATCTTCCTTCAACTCTGATCCGCTGTGTCCAATGGACAATAATTACCAAGACAGCAGATGTCTTGACTTAGAGAAGGCGTTAGCTGATGAAAGTGTGGCTCCAATCGACCTACCTTTCTGGTTCCTCAAGGACATCACACAAGAATTTTCTGACAGTCGACTAATCGGCAGCGGCGGGTTTGGGTCTGTTTATAAGGTAAGTTTATATATACCATGCGGGCAACAACTTAGCTTGACACTCATGGTCACAACAAATTAAACTTAACAATGATGTTGTGAAATGCAGGGAGTGCTTCGTAATGGGACGGCCGCCATCAAGATGCTTCATAACAGGACTAGTAGCCATGCACGTGCGACGCACGTGCTGTGAAAAACATTACATATATTCGGTCAAAAAAAACATTACATATACAATGTTCAAATATTGTAAAATTTTATTTTCGTTTATCTACTACTAATTAACACCAGAAATTTATTAATATGATACAATATACTTACGGTCCATATCCATATGTCCTTAAAGCAAGATAAATGAGTAAGAATGTCTTGCACATGCTATGCAAAACATCAGACACCATTAAACTCTTGAAGAATACAAATTCATTTGTCCTTTTTCTCACTACATTTCTCAACCATAATAACATATAGTCACTCCATGGTTCTATTTATTGTAAATCAGTAGGATAAGAATGCTTTTCAAGGAGCTTTTCACTTTTTAGAAGAATTGTAGCCCTAAGGTATTAAGCAGGCCAAGAAAATCTCTTTTATTTTTGGGAACCAGCAGGCGAACAAAATCATGAACATGTTCTCCACCCGTTAGGAGGCACACTCTGCTCTGCCCATTAGGGCTCCACGAAGCCTGTTTTGGCTCTCGGAGTGCACACATAATAATAAAATAAAATAAAATAAAAAATAGCATTGGCACACATAATAAAATAAAATAAAATACCATTCGCACCAGCAGGCAATTAGCTTCATGTATGCCCCATATTAAGGTGCGACTAAATGCAGATTAAATTATGCATAGGACTAAATATGTGCTAGAATAAATCTTTCAAATCTTATATCATAGAATGAGGAACCACAGCAAACTCTACTTACGGGTAAAGCTAACCGCTCAAGTAAAACCAAAAGTAAATTGTGTTGGATCTCTGGATTCAATAATATGCCAACTAAATTTCAAGACCATTCATAAGATGAAAACCAGAATGATAATTACAGCATGGGAATTGGGAAAAGAAACTCCAAGTAGGATTGTATTTAATTAGTACCTACAAATGTTAGAATGAATTGAGCCAACTTCTGATGGTTGCATCCAACAAGCCACTGAAGTTGCATCCAACAAGCCATTGAAACATGATCAGTATCAAACACAAAACTCAGAATAGTGTATGGTCTATGATGTTGGAAAAATTAATTAATATTACATTTTTCTTTTAATCATCACAAATACTACTAATTATTTAGGCATAGTATAATACAATGTCAAGATCATTAGTCTAATACATTTGTTATCTCTGAGGAAGGAGCACAATGCAAATAGGAAAGTACCTCGTAATAGAGCATGGCCAGCAAGGGATTCAGAATTAAAATTCAAAGATATTAAAAGTAATATGAGCACAGGCATAGCAAAATAAACAATGTTCTTAGAACTAAATTTTAATGCCTACTGCCTTTCTGTATCAGCAAATAGTATATGGTTGTGATCTATATTTTGTGCCTACACTGATACGAGCAGCGTGTCAAGTCCTTGTACTGCCTAGTAGCAGCATTGTAATCATAATTGAAGTTACCATGTTACAAAGTACTGGTGTAGCAAATATTTACAAAAGATTCAGATCCATGCCCTGAACTCTGGTAGACGCGTGAGATTTTTGGTAAACAAACTATACCTTCTTGATGATAACACTACCACTGATACCGGCATTTTTAGCAATCAATTTAAGTGGGTAGCTTGGGCCCCTCCTTGCAATTTCAGCTATTGCCTAATGACAGTTCAGCATATCAGTTTACTCAGATATAACAAGGTTGTGCTCTGCAAACTTTTTATTTAATTGAATTAAGGGATTACTGATTTTATTTCACCACCTGCTCATCTTTCTTCAGTGTATCCTTGATGGAATCAACTTTAGCAGCAAGCGGCAAAAGAGTGCACCATCTGTCAACAACAATGCCTTCCTCGATGGCACACTGCAAAGAGAAAAAACAATTTAAGTGATAAACTGAAAATTCTGTACTCCCACCGTTCCATAGTTCACATTGATTTTTTTTGCATGCATTTTGCTATGTACCTAGATAAATAATATCTCTAGATACATAGCAAAATCCATGCACGAAAAAAGTCAAAATGAACTACAATTTGGAACGGAGGAGTAGAAAACACAGAATGTTGAAGAATATGGATTAATTTACTTCAGTCAGCCATCTATAGACCATAATTTCAAGAATATATATTATATATTTCTACGGTGCTGTTTTTCAAATTTAGAAAAGTTGGACATGGAACCAACCGAGTTGTGATTAGAAAAAGTATTCCTCATGAAGCAAATACAAATATTGCATCATTTAGGGCATCCTCAACTCTCAATTTCTTATCTTTTAGTTCAGTTTCTGTTTGTGCTCCCACCTATCAGGCATCACCAGAATTATGGTTATCCATCATGCTTACAACATCTAATAGATGACGAGAATGCTGAACAAATAACACAAAATTAAAATTTATGATATGTATACTCCACAATACTTGAATGAAAACAATGCTGTCAGCAAGCTTCACTATCCTCTCATTGAGCTTTTCCTTTCCATTCCGTTTTATTATTTCTCTGCCTGAAAATTATGTCGACAAAAATAGAGTTCCAAACATTCACTTGAGCAATAAAATCAAGTAAGCAGATAGAACACGAAAAGGTCAGGCCTCAACGAGATTTTTAATCTTGCAAATAAACGCTCTTCATAAAGTGCTGCCGTCACCAACTATTAAATTGGTAAGGGCAACCTTTGCAGTTGTTCGAAGGACTCATTTGTTGTCTGCCATTAGTGGGATGCTCATCACCTCCAATCACCCCACCGCAGAACAGTTGCTGCCTCCCATTTTCCTGTCGATTTCAGGCTCCATGCAATGGAATAATATAAAAAAGTTTGACGCTAGAATTATCAGTACTCTCATTACGAATAGAAAGGTCACCCAAATAGCAATTCATCCCTCAAGACGTAGTGTTTCTAATTATCAATCAATTGTTCAGCTCCAAAGAGAGAAACCGTAAAGAAATAATCACACATTACCGATTACCTGGAAGGCAGCGAATGCTCGTGGTGTTCGTTAATCTTTCCTACTAATGGATTGACAATGGTGACGTAATGGAAATCAAAGTGAAGATACGGATGGTGCATTGGAGCAACGTAGGACTGGCAGTGTGATGGATCTGTTACGACCTCTTTAGGGCGGCAGCATCAAGCAATCAACACGGGTTTTTCCTGTCTGACGCAGCCGACTGATGCAGTCGTACACAACAATGTTTGTGTGGAAGGAGAAGGGTAGCCTGACCGTGAGAGGCACAGAATGTCGCGGGGCTCTATCTGGTGAGGAAGGATTCACGGAAACTGAATCGTGAAAGGAATCAAGCAAATTCAGTCCGTGATTACCGGTTATTCAAGAACAATCAGGGATTACACACCAAAGGATGAAATCAGGCAGCGGTTCACTCCTAATCCATGAAATTGCCCTAATGCCGGCGGCTAAGGCCCACGCAGCCCATGCTGAGTTTGATGGGGAATACAGCGAAAGCCAATACGGCAATACGGAATTGGATCAAACGATCGAGCAGTGCCCGGCGGCCAGCGCATCATTTCAACACTTCGACTTCCCTGCCCGTGCCCTACGCCGTCATGCCGATCGGCGATCGGCGACGCCGGACGCGCGCCAACTGCCAACGCCAAATCGCCCTATGCAAAATAGTTCAAGTAATCAGATCTCACCGATCCGCACGTACCTTGTAGCGTTTGTCGCCGGAAGCAGGGACCGAAGATGCCACGAGGAAGAAGCCTCCGCGGCGGTCCGTCGCCAGGCCTCCTCTGCCACCGCACTGGCTCGCTGCTGCCGTCAGCGTCCTCTCCCACGGGATGCCGAGATACCGCAAGAGTCGCGCGATGAGAGACCGCGCCGCCGTCCAGACCCGTCCAGGCCACGGCACTGGCCACCGCCGGCGTCGTCTTGCACGTGGAGAAGAGATACCGGAAGGTCGTGCGACATGAGACCGCGAGGGCTCGTGACGGCTGTTCGCATGTGGTGGTGAGCGCGGCAGTTTTCGCGGGTGATGTCGCGGCGTTTGGCGGTGTCGGAGAAGAGAGGGTACATGCGGGCGGGTAAGGAAATCTCGGTGAGAAAAGTCCAGATCGGTGGCGATGGTTTTACGCGTTCCATATGTCAGGATGTCAGGAAATAGGATGGGCCCACAATTAACTGTTAATCAGATGCGTTAGATGCATAATCAAGGGTGCAAAACTAAGGTGGGTAACATGTTTTTGGGTAACAATGATTTTCAATTCTAACGCTCTTTTGTAGTATAGATTGAGGTTCAAGAGGAGAATTTCCTGCATGAGGTTAATTGTCTCAAAAAGGTGAAGCACAAAAACATAGTACGATTTCTAGGCTACAGTTATGAAACACATCACATAATGTATGAGCATGAAGGAAGAAATGTCTTCGTAGACAATCGGAACATGTTGCTTTGCTTTGAATACCTAAGTGTGTCATTTTTACCAAGCGAACTAAGTAAAGGAGAAACTGCTCATCTCATGACATAAATCAGAGCTATTTTTGTGTGTGTGTGTGTGTTGTGTGTGTATGTTCTTCACAGATGCGTCTTCTAAACTCGAGTGGAGGGTTCGCTATCAAATAATTAAGGGGGTTTGTGAGGGCGTGGCTCATCTTCACAAGCGGCGTATTATTCACAGGGATCTCAAACCTGAAAATATACTACTAGATGACACCATGGCGCCTAAGATTGCAGATTTTGGTATATCGAGATGCTTCAATGAAAACCAATCCAAAATTATTACGGAAAATATAGTTGGATCAAGGTATGCTCTCTCTCTCTCTCTCTCTCTCATACACACACATACCCATTTGTATTGTCAAAAAACAACCAGGTACCGTGCATACCCATTTGGCTGTTTATTGACTACATTAATCTTTCATGCAGGGGATATATGGCACCAGAATTTTTAAGATATGGAACAATCACATTTGGGACAGACATATATAGTCTCGGTGTTATAATCACAGAGATTCTAACGGGGAATAAGGAACGCCTCAACATTAAAATGGTAGTAGTAATTTATATTTCTATTTCAAGTCAATGGCTGCTTTTTTTTCGGTAATGCTGTTTATAGAACGTCTGATCCTTCGGACGGACGCCGATGATGGGCCTCACCTACCTAACGGCCCAACTAAGATACAGAGTTATCCCATCTTTGCTCGTGTCGTGGTTCACGCTTCCCCTGCACTCGCCTCGTGGTCTCCGCCTGGCACCCGTCGCCCACAGTCCACTCTTATCCATCCATTCTCTGCCTCCCCAGTCCATTCTTATCCCTTCGGCTCCCTTCCTGCTACACGAAAATGGAGCTCCGCCTCCACACATCGCACAGCTGCTCGCGGCCACCGTCTTGCGTCGTTCGCTCCATCCCCGCGGCCAGGGGGCTGCTTTTCTAGTGGTGCTCGCCGCGCGCCGCCTGCGGCCAGGCCCTGTGCGTCGCTGGTGGTCGTGGTGCCCGTGGGGCACGCCAGCGGCCAGCTCCCTCCCCGTCGTTGCTGATGCTGGCGCCCGTCGCGCACGTCGCCAGCGCCCTCCACGCCGCGGGAGCTGTGATCCCGCGAGCTCTCCGCCCGCTGGGGCTCGCTGGAGGCGCTGATGCCGCGCTACCTGCCGCACCCTTCCCCACCGATCTGCGGCGGCCCCTTGTCCCTTCTCAACCGGCAGCGACAGGCGGCACCACCCTCTTCCCCAACGACTGCGATCCCTTGCTTCCTCTCTAGTACCGTCAGCCTGTGGTGACCTTCATCCCTTCCCTGCTGCCGGCCATAGGAGGTTGGGCGGCTGCTGCCAGTCCAGGCAGCGGCCTCGACTTGGGGGCGCATGTCTAGATGCGGTTGCCTGTCTGTCAGCTACCTCATCGGTGTTGAAGAAGACGTTGGCACCGTCCAACGCCAGTGACTCCTCTTCCTCCTTCCTCTGTTCATGCTCGTCGTCCTCTTTTTTGCGGCTGGGATCTAACCTCAGTTTTCCTTTGTTTCAACTTTTGTGTTTTCGTTGTTGCAGTGCATATTCAGGTGATGTTGCAGTAGGAGGATGAGGGTTTTCCGGCGAGCTTTTTGGTGCCTATGCAGTTCGTGCTTTTCGTGTTTGTTTCACTGATTGAAAGTTGCATGTTGCAGCAACTCGCATCATGTTGTTTCAGGGGTCGTTTTTGTGTTTCCCAGTGGTTGAAATCTGCATGTTTCGCAGTAGCTCGCCGGCATGTTTCACAGTAGCTCGCCGGCATGTTTCACAAGAGTTTCGCTGTTGTTACATCAGGATATCCTTTTTTTATGTTTCAGCAGGTTTTAGCGAACCAAAGTGTTGCAATAGATTGCGAGATGCTGTTTCATAAGATATTTTGATGATGTTTCAGCAGTTTTTTTTTCCATGTGTTTCATCAGTTTTTTGGTGAACCAGAGTGTTTGCATTAGGCCTGGAATCTTTGTTTCATAAGACGATTTGTTGTTGTTTCAGCAATTCCCCATGTGTGTTTCAGCAGGTTTTTTCACAACCAAAGTTGTTCATGGTCGATGCGTGTCTGTCCCGGGCGCTGGGAGTAGCCATGCAGGGGGGTTGGGGGTGGGCGGGGTTGCGTTTGGGCACTGTCCAATTTTGTTGTACGGGGCTCACTTTTTAGTGCACGTGGGCATGGTTCGCGTGTCGCGCGGGGTGTTGTGCGTTCTGTGGGCCGAGTTTGGGCCACGGAGGAGCGTCCTACCGATAGGACGTCCTAGCGCTTGCTCTACCCCTTTTTTTTGTTGCTTGTTGCTATTCATCATACTACAAGAGGTTTCCAAGTCTGCATCAAAATATGTGGTTTAAACAGCTACTACATGTTTTGGTTTCCTATCTTAAAAGGCTGGCCCTGGATATAATTCTTAATTAGTGCAATTTATTGTAACATTGACAGGTGCTTGAAAGTTGGACGAACACATTTGGGACATCAAAGAGCAATCCACCACTAGAACAAGTAAAACTATGTGCTGAGATAGGGATAGCTTGCATGCATGATGATCCAAGTGGACGGCCAGATATACAGGATATTATTTGTAGGCTTAATAAAACGGATATTTCAGAGCAGGTATTATCTGCTACACTAAATGCACGGGTAATATCAGTTACACTGAATGCACATGCCTGGTTTCCCAGAAACTTCCTATAATTGAATGCACATGCAGGCCAAACAAACAAGCAAGTCATCTAGCCAAAAAGTTGACGATGATTTGTTGAAACGAATGGAGGAGTTGGATGGTGAGGAACATGCCACAGCGTTGAAGGCTGTCATCTACCGACCAAGGGATGATGACCTCGAGGTGAGTTCGTCGTCCTGTCCTTTTCACAGTGAAATAGCTGAAATAATGTTTTATTTGTTTTGTATCTATCCATTTGGCAAAATTTTATTTGTTACTCACAAACACCTTTCAAAGATGTATATTTAAGACATAATATCCATAGGGCAGAGGAGCAGTTTTACCTATTTTGATATACCACAAAATACTTATTTTTCATCAATTACTAGTCAACAATAATCTGCATGCATTGTCTAGGCTAGGAGGAACGCATGCGCATTTTATTCCATCTCAAGCTATACCAACTAATCCTTCCCAAACTCCAGCTCAGCATGGAGCTCGCCTTTGGGGCAATGGCCAGCCTGGCCCCCAAGCTGAGCGAGCTACTCATGGCGGAGTACGTCGTGGAGAATGGCCTCAAGCCCGACATTGAGTCCTTCTCCAGGGAGCTTCTGATGATCAATGCTGCTCTCATCGATGTATCTCGAGTTCCACCGGACCAGCTCACTGAGGTGCAAAAGCTCTGGGCACCACAGGTCCAGGAGCTATCGTACGACATGGAGGACGCCGTCGACGACTTCATCCTTCATGTGGCTAATGGTGGCAAGTCTGCAATTGCCACCGACACCAATGTCTTAAAGAATATCCTTGGCACAGCCACCGCTGCGATGGAGGTTAATGATCAGTGCCAGATCTCCGACAAGGTCCAAGACATCAAGAAACTGTTCAATGAGTTGGTTGAGCTTCGTGCCAAGTACGCAGTTAGAGGCGTGAGAGCTGATCTTGCTGCGAGCACCGGCATCGACCCCCGTGTCCTCAATCTGTACAAGAAAGAGTCAGATCTTGTTGGCATTGAGGAGTCAAGGGACAAAGTCATAAGGATGTTGTCGATGGGAAACAAAGATGATGCTCATGCTCATGCGTCTAGTCAGGACCTAAAGATAGTGTCCATAGTCGGGGTTGGAGGATTGGGTAAGACTACTGTAGCCAAAACAGTGTATGATACGCTTAAGAAACAGTTCAGTGGTTCTGCTTTTATTTCTGTTGGTAGGACTCCTAACCTGGCTAAGACATTTGAGAAGATGTTAGTGAAACTTGATAAGAAGTATAAGCAAGTGGACATGGCCAGATGGGATATAGAGCAATTTGTAGATGAATTCCATGAATTCTTAGAAGAAAAGAGGTATGTACATGTTATTCTTTGTTTAGTTCAGCTCAATTGTGCTTATTCACTAGCAGACTGTGAGTGGTTATTCATTAGCAAAGAGTGAGCAGTTTATACATTGCTATTGTACACTAAGCCCTAGGCCTGAGCAATGAGCTTGCTCGGTGAAATCAATTGTGAAAAATCCCGTTTTGTTGAAAGGTAAATTGAATTTGCTGCCAGACATCTAGAAAAAACTATGGAATTTTAAAAAAATTATAGATTGGATCTTTAAGTTGTAGCACAAATTAAATTGATTAACAATACTCCTCTCCCTTGGAGTCTGATGCAATCTTTCCTTGCTAGAATCATGTTGATGTTACCATGCGTCTAGTTTATTTGGATAGTATATACAGATTTGCCAAACTATTCATAGCTCTACATTCTTGTATCAATTATAGGTACTTCATTGTTGTTGATGACATATGGGATGTTAGATTATGGGAAGAGATCAGATATGCCTTGATGGACAATAATTGTGGAAGTAAAATCATCATGACTACTCGTAATTTTGAGGTTGCCACAAAAGCAGGAGAGGTTTACAATCTAAAACCTCTTTCTGATGGAAACTCTAAAGAATTATTCTACAAAAGAATACAGAGGCTGGAAGGAAAAAATCTTGATGGTGTATCAGGTGAATTGTCTAGTAAAATCATAGATAAATGTGGCGGCATACCATTGGCTATCATTGCATTAGCTAGTTTATTGGTTGAAAGACCGTCTGAGGACTGGTCAAAGGTTTATGACTCAATTGGTTTTGGGAATGGAAACAATACAACAAAGATACTGTCATATAGCTACTATGATCTGCCTTCTTATCTAAAGCCATGCATATTATATCTAAGCTTTTTGCTAGAAGACTCTATCACTGATACAAAGGCCGTGATTTGGATGTGGATAGGTGAAGGTTTTGTCCATCTTGATGAGAAAGACGAGGGCAGTCTATTTGAGGTTGGACAAAGATACTTCTACGAGCTTGTCAATAGAAGCTTGATCCAACCAATGGACGACACATATGATTGGTTCACACAATTTTTCCGTATTCATGATATTGTGTTTGATCTGATCTGTAAGTTGTCGGGTGTTGAAAACTTTATTACTATTTTGGACAGCAAAGAAGAGAAGAAAACAAGCATGCCTCATTCAGACAACAAGGTACGTCGGCTGGCTGTCCAAAATCACCATTTGCAATGCTTCCCTGAAGACACCATGGACATGCCAGAGGTGCTGAGGTCGCTTCACATTCAAGATAGTAAGATTGAGAATCTGGCCCCACTTCATAGGTTCAGAGCTTGTCGTGTGCTGCATAGACAATGCAGCCACATCCCGATCAGCTTAAAGCATATAGGGAGGTTGTTGCATCTCAAGTACTTAGATATATCTTTCACTGCTGTTGATGAACTTCCTAAGGAACTCGGGCATCTAAAATCTCTACAGGCACTGGTATTAATCGAAATTGGGCTAGACGAGCTTCCACCGGCTGTGTGTTCACTTACACAACTGATGTGCCTGGTTGCTCAGGGGTTCAAAAGGTTCCCAACTGATAGGATGGGGAAACTAACATCCCTAGTGGAGCTACGGTTGAAGACCATAGCTGGCCGGAATGCCGCAGAGGACCTTGCCATAGAGCTAGGCAAGCTAATGAGATTGAGGATGGTCAGGATCACCTTCTCCGAGGAAATCGATGAGAGCTTGCAAAAAGCTCTGGTGCGATCTCTGTGCAATCTGCGGGAACTACAAGAACTAGTGCTGAGGGGTTCTCCTAGGAGTACAGGATTATCCCAGCAGGGAGCCACTGTGTGGGAAGACTGGGAGCCACCTGTGCAGCTCCGGCGCCTGCTTATAGTAGGCATCAACTTCTCGCGATTGCCTCAGCGGATCCATCGCTTCCGTCTGCCACGCCTCCGCTACTTATCTTTGTTCGTGGAAGCTGTTGAAGTACAGGATATGGAGAACCTAGCGAGCTTGCCAGAGCTGAGCTACCTCTATCTAGGTAGTTTCATCTGGCCTCCAGGGTATATTGTTGGTAGAAACGGCTTCAAAAATCTGAGGATCTGTAATGTGGGCACAACACTCAAGTTTCGTAGGGGCACCATGCCATGGCTTGAAGAGCTGCAGTTTGGAGTTTTTGCAGGGTTTTGGAGTTGGCAAGTAAATGGTGTGCCGTCGGATCAATTCCCAACAAAGGATGTAATGGAAGATCTTGACTTGGGCCTGGATAACCTCATTTCACTTGAGAAAGTCACCGTCAGAATCATCTGCTGTGGTGCTACAGCCGCTGAAGTTCAGGAGGTAGAGGCTGTGGTCACGCATGCAGTGGAAAATCATCCCAACCGTCCAACCATACAAATGAGTCGCATATTTGAAGAAAATATTTTGTCTGATGAACTCAGGGTGGCTCTGGTGAGGCTGTCTCTTCCACTCTGTTAAAAAAAATACATTCTCTTAATTATATGATCGTTGGTACTACTTACTGACATGTATATATGTATACTGCATTCTGCTCCTGGCAATTCTCAGCTTCAGCACCACGTCGAAAGACAATTTGGTGTGCTCCAGTGGATGGATGAACCTGATGCTCTCATCATCAGCCACCTGAGATTTTACCGACATCTTCAAAAAGCCGTTATTTCGATCGACTGTGCGGGTGCCGGTATGTGTGAGGTGGACAAAGTGGAAGCAGCTCTTAGACATGCAGCCGAGTCTCATCCTAACCATCCAACCATCCAACTGATCAGAACGAACACCGATGAAATGGTCTCCTCATCGGACCATCCCGATACAGAGGTATAAGTATAACTGCCTGAACAGATTTTTTTTCTGTAGTTAATGGAAACCATAGCTTTTACTATATAATAACTTACCACCGGCGCTTATTTCTCCTTCTCGAACTACAGCTGGACGACGACCATGATGATTCACAAGATAATTTGCTTTGCAAACTCCAGCTCAGGAATTGATTACTCTGTTTGTCCGATCCTTCTTGTCCTGCAGGTATGTCATATGTTCATGCTAATCTACATCAATCTTGATTACTCTAGTTACCATGTTTCACCGCTATGATTGATAGATTTTATGATGCAAAGAGTTCACCTCAGACTCACGGATAAATAGTACATGTGCTTTCCTGTGCATATGCATGGCTCATACATGCACGGTCTTTCCTTTACTGTAACTCTGAATGTGCTCAATGAGTTTCCGCTCAATTGTAAATACGCCTACAATTGTGTAAAGCATGCACGTCACTACATCAGCACGTTTATGCACTAGCATCATGCCCGTGCGTTGCAACGGGAGCAAAATAAAACCATGATTTAGACGTTTGTTGTACTATATTACCAAAAATGACTCTCGAAATGTTCGCAGCAATCCATTTGTAGCCCTGACTTGATTGTTCTAAAAAAACCATTTGACACTTGATTATCTTGCCATTTCATGTATTTTCTTTCTTTCTTTATTCCTCCATGTATTTGTTCCCAGAAGGCATGTTCTTGTCCTTCTGTGAAAGTATTTAATTATCATAAACAAAACAAAAAATAAATGTTTTTGAAGTTATTATGAATTTTTGGTACACATGAAATCAACTGAAATATAAGTGTGTCGAATCATTTACAATAGGTCATTGCTGGGTCATGAACAGTGGAGAGGTAAAACCTGGATTTCTTTTTGAATCACCATCCTCTGCAATATCAACACATGCACATTACAAAAGCTCATTTTGCAAGATAAATTAAATAAAAAATGGTCGCTACAGCTCAAAAAGAGACAAGGCAACTTTGAGTGTACACAAGACTTTGCCAAACATGAATATAAAAATTTAGACCACAACTGCAAATAAATGAAAGGCTTAGGTATCTAAAACACTGAAACACTGATCTGAATTTGAGCTACAACTAACCAACCACCAACGGACCAAGAGTCCAAGAAAGACAATGCTTGTTTCTATGTAGTATAAAATCAAAAATGGCATGATTCATAAATTGAATACACATTTTTTTTGACAAACTTAAATTGAATACACATTGACTTTCTAAGAAAAACAATGCAAAACTAACCTGTCGGCAAACTGAGCTATAGTCTCTGCATGCACTGCCAAGACAGATGAGCTAGAATAAAGGCTACTTGCTGACTTGGTAGGAAAATTTTGCTTGGTTCTCCTTGCGTCAAATGGGTTCTAAATTGCTGAACTAACCACATATATTCCCTACTCCCGAAGAGCAACAGGATCGAGTTCATGGCTTCATGGGGAAAAAAACAATAGAAGAGCCTACCAGCACTTCCAGAAAACATCATGGCCTGACTGAGAGCAAACTGGCCAACGCATGCTGCTCGTCGTGTAGACTATGAGCAGTCGCCCGCGGGATTGTATGAACCCGCTCCGGCCCCCTCCACACTCCGCCGTGCCTACATTTACTTACAGATCTGCATGTGTACCAGTTAGTACATGACCCGGCAATACCTCCAATGCAAGTTGTAGATCACGTCGGTGGCTGTGAGCGCGGACAAGGCGCCGGGGACGGTCTCGTCTGCGTCTGCCACGGGCAACGCCGAGGATGAGTGGCGAGGAGGTGAGGGCGGCCGGCGTGCGGCTGTCCAGTGGCGAGAGCTGCGGATGATAGGGTGGCAGTGCAAGGTGATCGCGTGATGTAATCCTCGCATGTGATTGATTATGAGAACGCTGATGGAGGGATTGACCAGATCAATCAATCAAAATAGTAATTTCCTTTTTTATCTAGCATGCTCGATCACGCGCATGTTACCCGTGATGGCTGGGTTGTGATTACCGTGCGATTATGCGTGTGGTTTTGCCTTCCTGATCTGGTCGCATGGAGCGAGTGCGCGATGCCGGGTGGACGGAATCGCACGCGGTTGTTTGGTGTCGCCTGTGGACGGAAGTTTTTGAAATGTTTTAGGTGTAAAGATTAGGCACTGGTTTTATTTGGTAGACGCTCAATAGTTTTTGCTCAGTTTAAATATTTTTTAATTTTTTAATACTGGTACACATCCAGGCCTTGGACAAACTAAAGCTGATTTTTTACTTGTGCCGAAAACGAAACATGCATGCTAATCAAACCAATTTGGAAAGTTGTTATGGCAGCCCTGACAAAAGCGTGCTAATATTTGGAAACTAAATGGTAAATTACTAATAATCAAACCAATTTGGAAAGTTGTTATGGCAGCCCTGACAAAAGCGTGCTAATATTTGGAAACTAAATAGTAATTACTAAATTTAATTGTGTTGAATTTGGATTAGGCTTGTTACTTGAAAAAACTATCTTATATCACCATGCTCTGCTTCAAGAAATTTTGTGATTATATCTCAGGTATAAATGGAGTCACTTAACTACTGAAGGAGAGGCATTAGTACCATTCAGCAAGATGATTAAGAAGCATTCGGAGAGCTTGTTTGATTTGTTTATCTTAGCCTAAAATCGAGCTAAAGAGGCAGATGAACCACAAGTGATGCAATTTATGTGTGAACTGTATTTGTCTTCGTTTTTGCGTACAGAAAAAAAATATTTGTCATTGTTTTCATAAGCAGGTCATATATTTCTTCGTTTCTGATCATGATAGGTTTTTTTGTGAACTATATTTTTTTTTGAAAGATCGGCTCCTACTGTAAATTTATTAAGGAAACAAACCGAGTTCAAAGTAACAACAAAGGCTAGCTAAGGAAAAAGAAAACAGAATACAAAAAGGAGAAAAGGTCCCTGAAAAGCAAGTCAGGGAACAACAAAAGAAAGCAAGAAAATAAGGAAAAGAAATAAGCTAAAAATTACAGATTGAGCTGAATCCATGATTCTAAATCTTGGAGGAGGCTGGCTATGATTCTGTGCACTAGAAGGCCGACTTCGGAGGAAAAGTATATTCTGCAAGCAGCAGTTGTTGGAGCCAAGTTCCTGAAGATCACATCATTTCTGACCATCCAAATTCCCCAACAAAAGAGAATAAATAAGTCCAGTGCAAACTGCTGGTTCAGCAAATTTCTCCAATGGTGCCAAATCTGAGACACTGAAAGTTGGTCATCGAACTGAAAGTTCATAAGAAGCCAGCAATCCTTGGCGAATGGGCATTGGAAGAACAGATGCATTACCATCTCTTCAGTTCTTTGTTGACATAAGACACAGTTCAAGTCTTCAAGATGCATTCCTCTTCTCTTCATCATCTCTCTGGTGCTCAGCCTATCTCTTAGGATTAGCCAAAAGAAGATTTTGTGTTTCCCTTGACATGAAGTTTTCCAAAGATTCTTGAAGACAATTCCAGCCTGAGTGTGTCCTGCCAGCTGTTTGTAAGCCTTGGATGTTGAAAAGTTGCATGATCCCCAGATATAGTGCCAAGTATCATTTTCATCTATGAGTAGGATCTCTGTGAATTCCTCTTGCAATTGTATGAACTGTGAATATGCCTGGACTGAGAGTGGTAGATTGAAGAGACTCAGCCAGTTATCCCTTGTAACAGCTGCAGCAAGACAAGTTCCTTTATCTTTAGAGAAGGAATGTAATTCAGGGTAAGTGATCCTTCTCACCTTGTTTTCCCACAAGTCATCCCAAAGTGAGCAGGAATTTCCACTCTTAATTTACACACTAGCTATGCCTTTGAATTTATCTAGAAACTTCAGTGCATCTCTGCACCAAAAGGAACCTTTTGAATTGTTCATGCTTGGCAGTTTGCCATTTCTATAGTGTTTTTCCCAAATTAAGTTAACCCAAGGAAGATCATGCCTGTTAAAGAATTTATGCAGTTGTTTCATCATGAGAGCCTCATTTCCCACAAGTCATCATTAAATTAAGCACTCCTAGCCCTCCCTACTCCTTTGAAATGCATATTATTGGCCAAGCAGCCTTAGCCACTTTTTTCTCACTATTCTTGGCTCCTCTCCAAAGACAATGTCTTCTATATTTGTCCAGCTGCTTGATAACTGTCTTGGGCAACAACATTGAGCACATGGTGTAAGTGGGTAAAGTAGTTAGGACTGAATTAGTGAGCTCCAGCCTTCCAGCTTGGTTCAGAAAGGGAGAAAAGTAATTGAGTCTCTTCTCACATTTGGTCATCAGAGGCAGGAAATCATCAACTCTTGGCTTTGTTAACCCCATGGGCAGTCCTAGGTAAGTGAATGGAAAGGATCCTGCCTGATAGCCAAAGGTTTGAGTCAACAGATTCAGTTTCTTAGGAGAGACGTTTATTGGCAGCATCATTGATTTGCTAAAGTTGATTTTCAAGCCAGTGGAAGAGCT
Source organism: Themeda triandra (assembly GCA_018135685.1). NCBI lineage: Eukaryota > Viridiplantae > Streptophyta > Magnoliopsida > Poales > Poaceae > Themeda > Themeda triandra. The sequence goes on along the minus strand of JAENPR010000418.1, from coordinate 499,982 downwards.
GAATGTTTGAAGAATACCCTTAAGGAAGAACAACTGAGGAGCAGAGGCTTCAAGAATGATGAGGGTGTCATCAACATACTGAATTATTGGGAAGTCCTGACTTGAAGTTGGAATTGGCCTTTTAAGAAGGTCCATCTGAGCTGCCTTGTTAACTATTGACTGCAAAAGATCAGCTGCAAGTACAAAAAGCAGGGGAGAGAGGGGGTCTCCTTGCCCTACTCGTCTGAGGTTCTGCTGTGTGGGCACAACACTCAAGTTTCATGTAGGCTCTATGCCAAGGCTTGAAAAGCTGCGGTTTGGAGTTTCTGCAGGGTATTCGAGTTGGGAACAAGATGGTCTAGCATTGGAGCAGCTGCCAACAAAGGATGTAATAGAAGATCTTGAGTTGGGCCTAGATAACCTCCTTTCACTTGAGGAAGTCATCATCCTTGTCAACTGCTGCGGTGCTACTGCCACAGAAGTGCAGGAGGTAGAGGCTGTGGTCACCCGTGTAGTGGAAAATCATCCCAACCGTCCAAACAAAAAATGGATCGAATATGTGAAGAAAATATCTTATCTGATGAACACAGGGTAGCTCTGGTGAGGCTGTCTTTTCCAGTCTGTTTAAAAAAATGTTCTCTAATTATATGTTCGTGGGTACGACTTACTGACCTGTATGTTGTATGCTGCATTCTGCTCCTTGCAATTCTCAGCTTCGGCACAGCATTGAAAAACGTTTTGTCGTGCTCCAGTTGAAAGATGCACATGATGCTAGCTTCATCAGCCGTATGAGGCTGTACCGACGTCTTCAGGAAGCTGTTATTTCCATCGACTGTGCAGGTGCCAGTGTGTGTGAGGTGAACAAACTGGAAGCAGCTATTTGGCATGCAGCCAAGCTTCATCATAACCAGCCGACTATCCATCTGATCAAAACAAACACTGACAAAATGGTCTCCTCATCTGACCATCCTGATGCAGAGGTAGATGTCTGGATTTAATTTTTTTTCTAGTAGTTATTAATGAGAACCTTAGCTTTCACTATATAACTTACCACCTGCGCTTAATTTTCCTTCCCGAACTCCAGCTGGATGACGATCATGATGATTCACCAGATAATTTGCTTTGCAAACTCCAGCTCAGGAATAGATAACTCTGTTTGTCCAATCCTTCCAACCCAGCAGGTACGTGCACGCCAGACTGCATGTATAAACACTCCAAATTTTATTGCTCTATCATGATTCACTGCCATGTATACGTGTCAGTATGTATAAAGGATGCGTTTTTACATGTACAAGCATAGTTCATACGTGCATGTTTTTTTCCATGTTGGAACTCTGAATATGCAAACTGAAGGTACTGGGTTTCAAATAGATTGAGTGATTGGATAAAAATGCTGCATAAACAATCCCAATGCCAAAGAAAAATGGGTGTCCAACAATCATCTGCATATAGAATCGCAATACCAGAGAAAAATGGGTATCCATTATCCAACAATAATCTTATACAATGAGTGGTTGGTTTGTGTTTTGCTGTCCTAATACGTTTATACATTGTGTAACCATGATAAGGTATGTGAACCTCTTAATCTATTGTTTTATGATCATAAGAAAATTGATTTGTAATTTAGGCACTGCCACTGAAGACGATAATGGCAGCCAGTCATCCAAGACAGTGCTAGCTCATGGATGATGGCAGTTGATCATCCTTGTGGAATGGGGGTCATCCCTTTTTCCCCTGTTGTGTTCTCTTTTTCACTTGTTTGTTGTATCATAAACGACTCTTTTCTTCTCCTTAATGAAAAAAGCTTGCTCATCAAGTTCTCTAAAATAAAATTTTAGGTACACCACCATTCCTTATGGAATGGGGGTCATCAAGCTTTTAGGTCATTCCTTTTTTTGGTTAAACAAAAGCTACTTTTGGTTGTTCATGTTTCAGTTAGTAGACATCAAGTTTTGGGACAAAAGCTGATTGATAGATTACTTGTTCTGAATAGCTAACGATCGAAAAACGCACCACATATGCCAATCAAACCGATTTCCCTTTGGCAGCCCTGACAAAAAGCATGCTGAACATAAATGCTAACAGGTTAATTAGTATGATAGGTCCTAAGATGATTTTAAGTGAAATGAACTAATCAAAGCACCGAGGGAAACAAATATACGTACTATGTGCCTTTGTGGCAATTCATGTTTAATTCATATAACAGTGTTTTTGCTGGACTGGTAGTTTTGTATGGGCATGTTCCTTGGAAACACAACTTTATCTCATTATGCTCTGCTTGAAGAAATTTTGCGCTGACATTTTCCTTTACATGGTTGCTCCATCCTTTGCATTTCAACTTATTTACTATATATGCAAATCAATATTTCAGGTAAATATGAGTTGTCGAAGTACTTAAATGACTCCTGTTCAGCAAGATGATTTCAAGCATTTGCAGAGATTGTTAGGTTTGAGGTTCACAGTCTAAAATCAGATTGAAGAGGTAGATGAGTCAGAACACTTTATCCTCCCTACCCCACTAAGGTTCATAACAACAGTTTGATGCAGTTTATGTTTGATCTATATTTGTCTCTACTTTTATAGGATGGGCCATATATTTCCTTGATTTTTTTTCATTGATTTTGTGTGAAGTGTACTTTTAATGCCACATGGGCCATGTCTTTCCTTGGAAACGAGCATGGGAGTTTGTATGTGAACTATATTTTTCTTTTTTTTTGAGATGGGTTGTGTGTTTGTTTGAAGACAAGAATGATATAATTTCCTTGAAAATAATCATGAGGACATCTGAACTCTTATTTTTGGTAAAGTGATCATCTTTTTTTTCTTTTTTTTTTTTGACAACAAAAGTGATCATCTCTGAACCCCGTATTCTCAACGCCAACATGTGAGTTTTTAGTGCAAGCTGCTATATTGTCTTTGTTCTCTCTATGTTGTTCATATTGTAATACAATGCTCATATAGGTATTTTCTTATTAATATCTGGTCGTGATAGATTTTAGTTACCAATTGCTTTGTATATACTCCTCTGTCCCAGAAAGAAAGACGTTATGAAAGCGATGCACTACAGAATCCCGTTGCCGACAAACCCCCCGGGGTTTGCCGACATACAGATCTGGGTCCGCCGGCGAACCCTGTTCTTATCGACAGCCGCAATGCAATGTCGGCAAAGTTCTTCTGCCGACAGCCCCGCATCCACGGGTCGGCGAAAGAAAGGTCGTCGGCGAAGATGATGTTTTTCCGACCAGTCGTTTCGAAACTAAGGTCAGCGCCAAGCGGCCACGCTTTCGACCAAACGACTGCCGTCGCCGTTTCGCCGACAAAACGCCGTTAGGGCTGTCGGCAAAGTTTGCCGATAGCCTCCCCAAGTCAGTCGGGCGAAGAGCGGGTTTGCCGACGACCTTTGAATGCTGTCGGCAAAGTCTGCGGTTTGCCGACAGCCTTTGAATGCTGTCGGCAAACTATGCTCTTTGCCGACAAATTTCCTCGATGTCAGTTGTCGGCAAAAATATATTTTTTTTAAATTTTGACTTCAAAATTTTTTTGTTGCCTAGATACATTGTTTACAATCACATGTTTCAATTTGGGCCCTTTTGGAAACATTTAGCTATATTTTGCTATTCTTTTTCTTCACTTGAATTTTCCGCGCATTTTTTCAAATTTGAACCGGGTATATGAAATAATGAAACTTTGGCCTTCAAAACATAATATTCATGGTGTGGAGTGTGTTTTAAGGCCGTGTAAAAAGCTCACCCAAAAGTTTCAAGTCCTTGTCCACGTAACAATACCATCCAGGAGTGGTAAAAGTGTTTTTTAATTATATAAAATCCAAACAAAGTCGAAAAATCACGAAACTTGACGAGGTGTCGTGTTATCGCATGTGGAGGCTATGATAAAAATTTGAAAAAGTTTGGAGCAAGTTATGGCGTTGGATGCTCAAAACCTTTACATCTCCACATGTGATCACTTGTGGTTGACGCGTGAGTTGTGTGGGTTTTAGACATCCGACATTACAACTTGCTCGAAATATTCTAAATTTTTTATCATAGGCTCTTCATGCGATAACATGACACTCGACAAGTTTGGTGATTTACGGACTTTATTTGCATTTTATATAATTAGAAAACACTACCCCCGCAAATGAATGGTCATGTTTACTGAACAAGTCGTTCAAAATTTTGGGTGAGTTTCTGGATATGGCCTTAATATTCACTCTCCAACATAAACATAATTTTTTGAATGGCTAGATTTAATTATTTTATACACTTGCATAGTTCAATTTTGAATTATCCAAAAAATTCAAGTAAATAAAATAAATGAGTGAAATATAGGAAAATAGTATAAAAAAATCTCAACTTTGAACATGTGGTTCTAAACAATATACTAGAATAACAGAAAAAGTTTAAATTTCAAAAGACTTTATCTTCTCATGCTTTTAAATTTGAAAAATTTAAAACAAAAAATAAAACAAAAAATAAAAAAAAGCTTTGCCGACTGGCCTTCATTGGCCAGTCGGCAAAGGTTCCGGCCCAATACGGCCCAGCAGCCCACTCCCACTCCCCATCCTATATAACTAAACCTAACCCTAACCCTCACCCCCACTCCCTCCCCAGCAGCCGCCGGCTCCCTCTCTCCCACTCTCCCCAGCAGCCGCCGGCGGTGTCCGACGTGGGCGCGTGGGCGATGAACGTCGTCAGCTCCGTCAGCCTCATCATGGCCAACAAGCAGCTCATGTCCTCCTCCGGCTACGCCTTCGCCTTCGGTACCCCTCCTCCTCCTCCGCCTCCTCTCCTCGTCTCCTCTTCCCCCGAGCGGATCTGGAGCCCGGATCCGCCGGCCGCTCGCCGCTCGGGGGGAATTCGCGGATCTGACTGACGGGGGCGTTTGACTGACTGTCTCTTCGTTTCGTTTGTCTCCGCTGCTTGTGTTGTGAACGAACGAACGAATGCGCGGCCGCAGCCACCACGCTGACCGGGTTCCACTTCACGGTCACGGCGCTCGTCGGGTGGATCTCCAACGCCACCGGCTACTCCGTCTCCAAGCACGTCCCGCTCTGGGAGCTCGTCTGGTTCTCGCTCGTCGCCAACACCTCCATCACCGGGATGAACCTCAGCCTCATGCTCAACTCCGTCGGATTCTACCAGGTACGAGTACTCACCTTATTGCTCTCTCACACTAAGCCGCCGGCCGTTCTGGCCTGGGTATGCCTGTATATATCAGATTCGATTGTGACATCATGAGGCCCGCTGACAGTTAGCGCTATGCATAATTAGCTCCAAGTGGCATCAGTATAGGATATTAGCTCCTTCATGCATTCTATTTTACAGTGAGTTTACATTGACCTGAATACCTTAATAGTATATTGTACAGAGACAATGATACTGAGTCTATTGTACAGAGTACATGTGTTTCTGAATAATTTGGCAAACAAACTTATAGACTGTGATTTTATTTAACTGAACTTTAGCTTTAAGTTTCATTCTTCTAAGTAATGTTTGTGGTTCTCCATTTTAGCTTGCAAATTACTATACAAATTTGGATGAATTTGTTGGTTATTGGCTCAGCCTACGAGTAGCAGTAATTTTTCAGATTTACAGAACTGTTGTGATTCAGTGCTATTTCACAGTTAGGGACAGTTCGATGTTCTGTGTTTGTTGGTGCTTTCTTAATACACACCAATACTTGGTATGGTTCCTGGCTTGCTATTAGCACACAAGATAATATACAGAATTTCTTTAGTACTTACTGAAATTTTTGCTTACTGAACAAATGCAGGAACAGGTGGCAGTGGGTGACATGTTTCTGGATCCTGGGTGACAACGCTGGACACCACCTGCTTGCACTGTCTATTTTTTCCTGGCTTGCTGTTCTGTAGTACTTGCTGTTCATCTGTTTATTGATTAGTTGAGTCTCATAATAGACTAAAAATGGGCATCTTATTCTTATTTATGGACCAGCATTCTAAACTCAGTTGGACATGCAAAGTATGTCAATTTGAGATTGCTTTGTTCTGTTATCTATCTTGATCATATAAAGCCCATACTCATAATTAGTTTATCAAATTAAGGGTTATATTCTCTAGGGAAAAAAGTCTAATCTAGCTCCTGTTTGCCTTACCTGCATTGTTCATATACTGTTCTCTGATTGTATGGTGTCCTGCATCCAGGTCTGTCTGCAAACAGAGGTGGGCGCCAACCTTGATCCTGATGGATAACTGTCTGTACCATCTATGTAAGGTAATTAGCTGATGGTGCATTGATCATCGTATGAGGTTTCTGCATTGCTTCTTCACTGATATGTGACCAGTGATGTTGCTAAAGTTCATAAGAAAGCTAACCCTCGTTTGCGTACTGATGTATGGTACTCCTGGTGCATTGTTTTTTTTGCGAAAATGCATTTTGCACCTTGTCAAGTTGGTTAAAAGTTTGTGAATAAGAATCGTGTTGACCTTATTTAATAGCTGCAATTTCTCTCTTCCTTTATCAGGTTTGTCGATCTTTATGTGCTTCCTCTGCTAATTCACTATATATGTGCCTCCTCTCTAGAGTAAACAGTTTGCCTTTGCTTATCATATAATTTACTTCATGATGTAACCTATTGATATGTGTTATCCATGTTCTCACTGCATATGTGCCTCCTCCCCTTGCTGTTGCGAGATTAAACTTAAGTTTTTAGGCATATGCCTCCTCCCCTTGCGTAGGAGTACAATGCCAAGTAAGTATTACATGCATCTCAATGGAACTTTTGATACTATCTTATAGTGGTGATTTAGCATAATTTATTTTTTCTCCCTGTATGTATGTTCATTTCTTTCGAAATCAATGAGATATTGAAACAAGACCTCTTTGTAAACAAGACCTCTGTATCTTATACTTAGTTTGGACATCTCATGTATTTTCTTATCTTGATGCAAACATCTTTGTATGTAACGGATTTATGATAGACTGATCTATCTATTGATGATTTTGTGTATCTAATGGACATCCAGGATTATATATTATATATATATTGTGCTGTGGTCAGATTTGTTATTTATGTATTTATATTTTTTTTTGCCGAAAATCCACTTTGCCGACAGCCTTGTTGCCCTGGCTGTCGGCAAAGAGGTGAATTTGCCGACAGCCTTGTTGACCTGGCTGTCGGCAAATTCACCTCTTTGCCGACAGCCATGTTGACCTGGCTGTCGGCAAACTGTCGACTTTGCCGACAGCCCTGGCTGTCGGCGAAGCGAACGGCAGCCGAGTTGACGGCGCTGTTCCTTCGCCGACAGACCACGTGGCTGTCGGCGAAAGTACGCCGACTGCACCCTGATTCCTGTCGGCAAAGTCCTGTTTGCCGACAGGATTTTTGCCGACAGCGGTTTGCCGACAGGAATAGGGAATTCCTGTCGGCAAACTCTTTGCCGACAGGAATCAGGGCTTCGCCGACAGCTTTAAGCTGTCGGCAAACCCGCGATTTCCTGTAGTGATGCAAGTATATTCAATGATTTATCTAATGATACTAATTATATATTATAAATATTAATATTATTTTATGTATATTTGGTCAAAGTTTTAAAGAACCAACTTCTTAGGAAGCGAGATGACTTCTATTTTGGGACAAATTCTAGTATACATGGCTGCCTTACGCCATGGGCCTACTAGCAGCTTTAGTTCCTGAGCTAGTGAGGGCATGTACAAAGCACAATCTTGGTCAGAGAACTGATAGCAGATTGTTTGAACAGACACGAGGAATCTGAAAACCGATAAGTCTAGGTGTTTTTAAATCTGTTTTGCACATAGGTTTTGTTTAGATTGCTTCAAAATTCCAAAATTTTTACACTCTTTCCTTCACATCAAATCTTTAAACATATGTATGGAGCAGTAAATAGATTAAAAAAAACTAATTATACAATTTGGTTGTAAATCACGATACTAATCTTTTAAAAAGCTTTAGTTTGTCTATGATTAAACACCACTACCATTTAGTTAGGTAGGGACAATCAATCCAAATAATTGCTAAATACAAATGAAAGTCTTCAATGCTTTTCAACCTCACTTTTCGCAATCTAAGCAAGGCCCGATTTATTGATTGGTTTATTTTACTTTTCACTTACCAGTGATGTTGCAACTGTGCTGCAACATCTAGGTAGCTTGTCATGTAATTCAGACCCAATAAGTAGCCCTTTGAAGCTGTGAAACGTAACATTGGTGTTGGGTTGAAGCCCTGATGTGTAGAACATGCCATTTTGGTATTTCCTCAACATACGATGTAATATTCTGCCTAAGTTTGCTTACATACCATGGCTGTATTTCCGTACAGCTGTTACCAGACGATGCAATGCCGACAGGTCAGTGCTTCGCCAACAATTCTGAGCCATGGCAATGGATTCCTCGCCGACAAGGCCAAAGAGGTTTGTGTTTTATCATCTCTTCCGTTCAGCAACTTCTGTTCTCATCTTTGCTTTCATGCAAAGCTGTGTTTCTGAAGAAGGCTAGCTAGTTTGAAACTCTGTCCATTCAGTACTCTAGTTCAACGAAAAAAAAAAATCCTGTTTTCTATTCAAAATGATTGTGTCGCAGGACAATTTTTAGAAAGCAAGCCGGAAGCTACATGCATGTTATTTTCAGAAGATCACAAGTGAACTCTGAGATGTTAAAATTTCTTCTGACCAAGCGTGAGGAAGCACCAAATTAAGAGTGAGTGAAGCGGACCTGGATGTCTGAAGATGATACGATGCTTTTTTTTTTTTTTTTTTGCGAAAAAGAACTTTATTACCAATCAAATAGTATCATTACAAGCTAAGGATAAAACAAATCAGGAAAAGAAGAAAAAAAGACCTGACTACGACCCGACCTGAGAGCGAAATGAGCAAGCTCATGAGCTACATTATTCTGACATCTACTAACCTTAATCATTTGCAAACTACAAAGCTCCTCCATAGCAACTCGAGCTTCACGGATAAAGGACCAGGCCAGTGATCGGTCCTGGACATCAGCTTTCTGCTTATCAGCAGCACAGTCCGTTTCAAGCACCATGGGCAAATCAGGCCAACGCGCACCCAAAGCAATGCCTTCGCGACACGCCACAGCTTCAGCTTCCTCAGCATCCCTGCAGTGAGACAATAGGCGCCAAGCTGTTAATTTTACAAGGCCCTCATGATCTCTAATGACTACCCCCCACTGCCGCCGCTCCCGAACTCGGTAGAAAAGCCCCATCCACATTGATCTTTAGAGAACCAGGAGGAGGAGGCATCCAACGTTTTTGACTTTGCCGATTCTTCACAATTGCAGCCTGCCCGTTGCCAATCAGAGTGCTCTTCTTACCCTTGTTGTCAGGACGCGCATTACTCTGTCTAGCATGAAGGATAGAGTCCATGTAACGTGTTAGAAAGACGACTGATCCCTCAATTGAAATCTTTTGTTCAGCCCTCAAAGTGCTATTTCGCACACTCCAAACACGCCACAGTAGCATAAGAAAGTTTGCTATCACCTGTGCAGAATATTGGTTTAGGATGAGGAGCAGCCAATCTGGACCTGAGTGCACCAAATCATTTTCAGCCGGAAGCAACCAATGAGTTCTCATTGCCTGACGAAAAGCGACTGCATGTGGACACTGAATGCAAGCATGGAAGCAATATTCACGCCCAATGCCACACATCTCACAAGTATCCTGTTGTACCAAGTGACGATAACATTTATTTGCTTGTGTAGGTATGCCATTATTAGCAACTTTCCAAGAAAAAACCTTGACCTTTTCCGGCACATGTGCAGACCACAAAGTTTTCCAAACCTGCCTACCATCAGATGATGTCGAGCTGCCACCAATCTCTCCTTCACCATGCTCCCTTCTCATTGCCAACCGATAGGCACTTCTGACAGAAAAGATGCCATTTTTCTCAAAGTTCCAAGATATAATCTTTGCAGCTATGCCGAGGGAGTTTAATCTTGAGTATTTCGTCAACATCGCAGGCATAGAAAAATCTCGTTACAAGGGTTTCATCCCATGAACCTGAACTTTCATCAATTAAATGTGATACCCAACGGAGCCTGCAGTGCCGAGTGCTACCAATCGGCTTCATGCCATGTGCCCTAGGAATCCAGTTGTCACGCCAAATACGTATGCTCTTGCCATCACCGACCCTGTATATAGCACCATGTTTTAGGAGCTCCAAACCATGCTCAATCCCTCGCCATGTCGGCGAGGCATCCCCTGCAATAACAGTGTCTAGTAAATTGCCATTCGGGTAATATTTAGCTTTCAATACTCTGGCGCAAAGACTGTCCGGGGAAAATATCAATCTCCAGGCTTTGCTTCGCTAGTAGCGCTTGGTTCACCAAACGGAGGTCTCTAAATCCCATACGGCCAAAGCCCTTAGGCATTATCAATCTCTCCCAAGGAACCCACTGGACTTTCTGGCGACCATTCTCTGAACCCCACCACATAAGCTCTGATATGACACATTAGACTATCACAAAGAGTGAGTGGGAGTTTAAACACACTCATCACATAATTTGGTAAGGCTTGCGCAATAGACTTGATAAGAATCTCCTTACCAGCAGCAGAAAGCTCCTTCGCCTTCCAAGCCGTCATCCTTTTCTCTTGACTTTGGGGAATTTTCTGGAATCTCTATTTCTATCTCTTGAGTCTGAGTACATATATAATACACATATGGGCCTCTTGGGCCTAATCTAAACAACACAGTCCAACACTCCCCCTCAAGATGGGCGATAGATCTCTATCATTCCCATCTTGCTACATGCTAAATTACATTCTTTTACTCCTAAACTTTTTGTTAAACAATCAGCTATTTAACCACCTGAGTTTACATGACTTAACTCCAATATCCCATCATCCAATTTCTCCTTGATGAAAAAGCGATCTATCTCCACATGCTTGGTTCTATCATGATGAACTGGATTATTTGCAATACTGATTGCAGACTTATTATCGCACTAAAGTCTCATGGAGCCTTTTCTTGGAACATTCAGCTCTACCAAAAGATTTCTTACCCATAACATTTCACAAAGTCCAAGAGACATCGCTCTATATTCTGCTTTGGCTGTTGAACGGGATACAACAGGCTGCTTCTTGCTCCTCCATGACACTAAGTTTCCTCCAACAAAGACACAATGACCTGAAGTTGATCTCCTGTCATCAAGACAACTAGCCCAACCAACATCACAATAGCTTTCCACTTTCAAGTGCCCATTACTTTTAAATATCAAGCCCTTTCCTGGGCTACTCTTTAAGTATCTCAAGATCTGATATACAGCATCCAAATGTCCACTCCTTGGGTCATGCATATATCGGCTCACAACACTTACTGCATAGGATATATCAGGTCTCGTATGACATAGATAGATAAGGAGCCCAACAAGCCTTTGGTACCTTTCTTTATTTACTGGATTACCTGATTCGGCACATAACTTGTGATTTAAATCAATCGGTGTTGATACTGGTCGACATCCAAGCATGCCTGTCTCACTTAGCAAGTCTAGAACATACTTTCTTTGTGAAAGAACAATACCCTTTGGATTCCGTGCAATCTCAATGCCAAGAAAGTACCTAAGTTGTCCAAGGTCTTTGACCTCAAATTCCTTACTTAGATTCTCCTTGAGTCGTATGATCTCTCTTTCATCATCACCAGTAATGATAATGTCATCCACATACACAGCCAACACCGAAATCTTGCGCCCTGAATGTCTATAGAAGACAGTATGATCTCCATTGCACTGCTTGTATCCCATGCCACATAGTGCACGCTTAAATCTATCAAACCAAGCGTGTGGAGATTGTTTGAGACCATACAAAGACCTTTTCAATCTGCATACCTTCCCAATTGCCCCAGGATGAGAGAAACCGGGTGGAATCTCCATGTACACTTCCTCTTGAAGATCACCATGTAAGAAAGCATTCTTGACATCCAATTGATGCAAAGCCCATCTAAAATTCGCCGCACAAGAAATCAAAGTTCTCACTGTACTCCTCTTTGCCACGGGTGTAAATGTTTTATCATAATCAATGTCATATGTCTCAGTGCTCTGTCCAACGAAAAGCAGAACTGATAGCTTTCAAATCCGAATAATGATTTCGATCGCGCCATTGCTGCTTTCCTTGTCAATACTTGTATTAGGCCCTTAAGACAAAAAATTATATGAAAACAAAAGGATGGGCGGAGGATAATACTTGCAGCCAAAAAGAAAAAACGGTGGTGGGTGGGATCGGGGCCGTATCGGAGAAGAACACGTCAAAGCTAGGATTCCGATATCTGGTCGGTGGGCGGGCAGCACTCACGGCACTATAAATCGCGACAACCCTGGCTGCGCGTGGCGAGAGAGTCGCATTGCTACGCACGCACGCGGCTGCTGCGTTCCGAATTCCGATGGCCACCGACCGGCCGCTTCTGGTGGTGCACGACGAGGAGAAGGGCCACCTCGTCTACGACCTGCTGCTGGTCGCCGATGAGGAGGAGGAGATGGTGGTGGCGGCCTGCTCCCCGCGTCCTGTCGCGCACTTCTCCTCACCGTCCGGCTGCCGCGCCTTCGCCGCTTCGGGCGGCGCCGTCCTGGGCACCTCGTACGACTTCTGGGGCGACACCGTGTTCCACGACACGGTGATGCAGGTCGGCGGCTACGATTTCTGGGAGCGGCAGGCGAGCCCGCGGATGCGCGATGCCGAGGGCCGCCTCGTCCGGTGGTGGCCCAAGGGCCGCGGCTTCAGCATACCACGCGAGCTCGGCAGCTACAGGGACGCGCCCGCCATGCTCCCCCTGTCCGCCGGCACCGTGATCAGGATGGACACCATCCTCTTCGACGGCATCTACGGCTTCGAGAAGCTCCGGCTGCTCCCCGACGGGTCCTGGCACGCCGTCCCGCTCCCGAAGCCCCCCGTGGGGCGCCTGGCCGAGAACGAGCTCGCGTTCGTCTCGGCCTACTGTGCGGTGGGCACGCGCGTGTGGATATCCGTCGCCGGCAAGGGCACGTTCTCCCTGGACGTCGCCGACGAGCACAGCACGACGTGGCGGACAGAGGGTATATGGATATGGCAGCTACCATTCCAGGGCCGCGCGCTCCACGTCCCGGAGCTCGGCTCGGTCATCGGCCTCACCGCCGACGACAAAGGCTTGCTGTGCGCGTGCGACGTCGGGACATGGGCGGTGCGGCACGTGTGGCCGGAGACGTTCCCCTGGCCCTGGGAGGAGTGCGTCATCAGCAGCAGCGGTCGAGATGTCTCGAGGCCACGGGACATACCCAACCTGGCATACCTGGGTGATGGCAGGTTCTGCATCTGCAGGCCGATGAGCACTATGGAGTCGACCATGTACGGGCCTCCAATCACCTACGATGCCTGTTGCTTCTTGGTGGTGGAGCTTAAGCGCTTGTCGTCGTCTTCATCTTCGTCTGGTCTTGAGGCCGCCGCGAGGCCAGCGATCTCCCTACATGGGCTTTATCCAGCCTGCCACCGGATGATCGATCGATTAACACTACACAATGTTGTATCTGCTTATATGTGTATATATATACATGATCCGTCCATTGAGACAAAAAAGTACAAATTAAAGAAAACCTGTTTTTACAATTTGATATCTGTCGGAGGGTCAACAGGAGGAGCGAGCCAGTTTTACGTTCTTCCCTTGGGGAAGGGAGCTTGTAGTAGGAATTGGATAACTCGTGCTCGGATCGGCTCGACTCGGTACGACACGAAGGCCGGTCTCAAACTCTCTTTCTCAACTTGCCTACATTAGCTCTAGCTTCCTATTTAAGTTACACTCTTTGTTAGTGAATGTACCATGTAGCACTAATCACACTCCCACTTGTCAATAGGAGCTCTCACTAGATTTATTTTGGTCGTAACCAAAACTTGTCAATATGAAGAAGAAAGAGACGGGAGCAAGAATGACATTTCACTATCCTTCTCTCTCCTTTAAAACTAGAAATAAATATTCATTGAACGTGATGCTCAGTAACAAATTTGATAAGAGAAACAGAGTGTTCACGTGCAAATCATTCTATTTTCAATGGCTACCAATAATGGGGTTACTTCCCGTGTACAAGAAATTTTTTTGGCCGATTAGATATTCAAATTTTTTATGGGTATCCGGCCAGTGGATGAGTGGATCAATAAACCCATATCTCCACGCTCCATTTCGATGCAATTTGCAATTTCTGCACATTTCACTTGGCATGACGTGGCACTTGACTTCTTCCACTCAAATGTCAAAACAAGCAGCCCAGGCGCTTGCTGCTTTACTTTTACCCTCTCAGATTTCAACACTGGATGATTCATTGATTCTCTCGCCGCGAATGCGTTTGTCATCCTCGTCAAGGTTCTTCCTCAAGTTGTCAAAAAAAAAAGGGTTCTTCCTCAAAGCAAATCAAATTTCTGCTGTGTTCGGCCCATGCGTACATGAACAAGCTGGATTTTTTTTTTTTGGTTTCACAAGAAGGCACAAGCTGGATGGATCAGGCCACGTTGAGTCCGATGTCGATGCATTGAATTCCCAACTTTTTTTTTTGAGGAAGATTGAATTCCCAACTGCAAGCCCACGATGAGAACAATGCGGCGTTTCTTGTTGGGCCCTCCTCGCGCCCAACTGCAGGCTGGAAGGAATTTATGGACCTGGTGGCCAAATGGACCTAGTCCCTACAAGCTTTTCTTCGCTTGGACCAAGCAAAAAAAAAAAAAAAAAAAAAAAAAAAAAAAAAAAAAACCTACTACATTAGCGATTATATAAGTCAGGGAACACGGCCTATGTAGTCGAAGAGATCGAAACACGGTCTAGTGAAGAAAGAAGGGTCACGCAGCGACGCAAATTGCCTTCCTAGATTGTCCGTTATACGAAAAGCTATTGGCAGGCATATCTAGTTGCTAGAGCCACGGAATGGTGTTTGTAAATCTTATTTTTAGTTGCCTAGTTTTTTGAGGCGTTTACACTAAAAAAAAAAATCTTCGTCCAAGTTTAAAAGAAAATCTTCGTCCATACAACGGGGAATAGTGAAGTCAAAGACAACAGAGAAGGAAAAGGTTTTGCCTCATTATTCTTCCTATGGGGATGAAATTACACCATCATCGTCTCTTAATAGGAGATTTTCCTATAAATAAATGGGGGATAAGAGCATCTCCAAGGGCTTCGCAAATAGACTTTGCATTGCCCAATTTGCAAAAAAGACTAGAAACACCCCTCCAATGGTTTTGCAAATGAGGTTTGCAATTTGATAAACTTTGCAAATAGAGGTTGAGGCTTTGCATATATGCAAACCTCCTCGGCGCTTGCATCCGGGCCTCGCGAAGATTTCGGTCGGCCACGTAGGACTCCCGTGCGCGAGGAAATCTATTTTTGGCCAATACGTAGGAAATCTATTTTTGGCGGTCACCGAAGGAATGGCGCGCGAGGAAAAAAATTCGGGAAAAAAATGTGGGGACTTGATCAAAATGCAAAACGGTTGGAAATCACCCATTTGGGAACTTTGCAAATTCATTTGGGACTTTGCAAATACCCTCAAATGCAAAACTAAAAATGCAAAGCCCTTGGAGATGCTCTAAGGTCCCATTGCCATCTCTATGTGCATGTGGATTGAGTAGAGTAGCTAGGCGGGCCATGCCGGCTGGAACTGAAGTGTGCCACGTTAGCGCCGTGACAGAATGCAACAAGCTCGACAATAAGCTACCAAGCTCGATGAGACGATGACCCTACAAAGTTAATACTTACTCCGTTCTAAATTATAGTTTACTTTAACTTTTTTAGTACATACATTTTGCTATGTATCTAGACACTAGATACTATATTATGTCTAAATACATAGCAAAATACATGCATCAAAAAAGTTAAAGTGAACTACAATTTAAAACGGAGGGAGTGGTTCTCACTAATCTTCCAATCTTCCATATGACCATTCCCATGGCCCATAATTGTTGAAGATTTGTAAACCTATAAGAACATGAATTTAGGTTGTGGTAATATACAGTTTTGGTGATATACAACTATCTACGTGGTATTCAATTGCCAGTTGATGATCATGTATGCTTCTAGGACATTTATCCTTTCTTTCAATGCATTATTGATGAAATGTGTAGGGTGGATCACATGGCAATATGCCACAGTTGATCAGCTATCTTTGTGTCGCAAAATATCCATAGAAAACTAGTGTTAAAAAGTCTGTATTGTGGAGTAGAGGTCTTCCGGGTATAAAAATTTTGAGCAGTTTCTGCATTGTGAGTGTCCTTCGAAAATCATAAAGATACGCCTTGCCAATAGAAACCTAACACCAAGCAGTTGTCTCTCGCTGCTGAAGATGTCTACACGATAACTTGAAGCTGACTTTTTTTTGGGGTGGATGAAATTCTGAAAAATGTTCGTTGCTTTTGCCAGGGACAACCTCACTCAGGGTCCTGGGATAGGAACATATTTTACGAAGAACGCTAGAAGGCACAAAGCTCATACTTGTGGCACTAAAATAATCTTAGCTAAGATTGAGTCGAACCACTGGATATGGTTGAACACATTATCACTTGTAATTTACTCATCTCTCTTATCGGTGGGTGCTGCACATGACGAGCATATTACTATATATAGTAAAATTAACAAACTCAATGCCAAATTTTAAAAAAGATGCCAACACATGCATTTCTAGACAACGATTAGATTTTGCAAACACAGGAGTGGTGACTAAAAACAATCGAATGGTTAAGAGAGGCTAGATGACGTGGATCAACATGATTGCAAAGAAATAGGAGTTAATGACGTTTAGTGAATATGAACTAGATATAAAAACTATATAGTTAATGTGACTAACAATATACTTTTTTTATTATTTATATGTGCATATTTTAGTATTACTTACTTAATATTTCAATCTCCTATTAAAGGATTTTTCCTAAAAAATTATCAAATGGATCAACAAAATTATATAACTAGGTGTCTTTTCCGCGTGTTGGCGCGGGATATGGAGGAGGAATATAATTCATGAAGAGAAAAAACATCTAGTGAGGTTAAAAAATGGATGACATAGATATAGTAGAGAGTGTGGACACCATATATGAAGAGATTGAACATCTAGTGGGTTAATGAGGAATGACATGAATACCTTGCATGAGAAGAGAAACCATCTAGTGGGGCCGAATAAAAAATACAGATTTGAACTTTTATATTAGACCGGTCTCAACAAGAGTTTTAAGACCCAGTTTCTAACACTCCAATATTTGGAAAATAGTGCAGAGAAGTTTCATCCCCATGAAACTATTTACTTTCATTAAATTCTTGCCATTTCTCTTCATTAATATAATGTCATATTAACATATTTAATTTTACTGAAATTCTAATAAAACTCCATTAAAACTGTCCTTATCAATGATATTTAGATCTATATATCTGTATTTGATTATAAAAACCTAAAAAATAATGACATTTGTATCCCATTATTATTAGACCTGTTTACTTATTGCATTTGCAACGTTGACACCAGAAAAATACTCGTCAAAGCCGTTTTCACCATTCAAGGGATGGGTCCACGTGCCAGAATTTTTACTATCCCCAATCTTATCTTCTACCGACGGCCGCACGCCCGCGCCGCGCCGCCGTTCTGAAGCCAGCTCGCCAGCGCCATGTTCGCTCCCTCTCACCCTCTGGCGTCAACTGACCGCGCCGATTCTGGGCCGACGTCGTCGGATCCGGCGTGGTCCGACCATGGGTCGGAGGAGAGCGGAGACCTCCGGCAGCAGCATGGCGCGGAGAACCGATGGCGGGCTTGCGCGGAAGAGGGCCGGGGAAGAGAAGCGACGGGGAGCGCGCTGCTCACCACATGATGGAGCTCGGTAATATCGGGACACACGAATAGTCTAGCCATTGTTCCGTTGGGGACGCCTTACAGCTTTGCATTATTTTACGAAATCGAGATATGCTTTGCAGGTAGGCATGTGCGTCAAGTCAGCTGAATTCAGGGACCAGATCTTGACAATGGGAGGGATTTCTATGTGCGCCTCCAATCGCCAGATCTTGACAATGGGATTTCTATGTGCGCCTCCAATCGCCCTCCCCCACATAGAATCTAGTTTTGCTATTTGTCAACAGTGGCGGATGCAGAACAAGATTCAAGGGGGGCTGATCTCTTCTTCTTCCTCTCTTTCTCCATTTTTCTTCTTTCCTCCATCTTTTTTTCTCCCTCATCCTCCCTATTTTTCCATGGATGCAGCAGCTGTAGGGGGGCTGGAGCCCCCCCCCCCCCCCCCCCCCCCCCCCCAGCCCCCTGTAAATCATGTACCAAAGCTAGAGTAAGAGAAAGAGTGAGTGTGACAGATCGAGCTGAGCATGGAGCTCGCCTTGGGGGCCATGGCCGGCCTGGCCCCCAAGCTGGGCGACCTGCTCATGCAGGAGTACGTCGTGCAGAAGGGCCTGAAGCCTGACATTGAGTCCCTCTCCAGGGAGCTTGTGATGATGAATGCCGCCCTCGTCGACGCCTCTCGGGTTCCACCGGACCAGCTCACTGAGGTGGAAAAGCTCTGGGCACGGCAGGTCCGGGAGCTGTCGTACGACATGGAGGACGCTGTCGACGACTTCATCCTGCGGGTGGCTGGTGGTGGCAAGTCTGCAACCATTGCCACGGACGCGAAAGTCTTCAAGAAGATCCTTGACAAGGTCACTGCTGCGATGAAGAATTTCAAGGATCGGCGTCTGGTCTCCGAGAAGGTTAAAGACATCAAGAAGCTCTCCAACGAGTTGGCTGAGCTCCGTTCCAAGTACACAGTAAGGGGTGTGGGTGCTGATCTCGCCGCGAGCACGGGCATTGACCCTCGTGTCATCAATCTGTACAAGAAAGAGTCGGATCTTGTTGGCATCGAGGAATCAAGGGACAAAGTTATCAGGATGTTAAGGATCAAAGATAATGGTGATGCTTCCGACATGAGCCTAAAGATATTGTCTATTGTTGGTGTTGGAGGATTGGGTAAGACTACTCTAGCCAAAACGGTGCATGACATGCTTAAGAAACAATTCAGTGCTTGTGCTTTTATTTCTGTTGGTAGGACTCCTAATTTGACTAGGACATTTGAGAAAATGCTAGTGGAACTCGATCAAAAGTATAGCCAACTCGACATGTCAAGATGGGACGCAGAGCGATTCTCCAATGAACTGGATAAATTTTTAGAGCACAAGAGGTATGTCCATGTCATTCCCTGTTCGTTAATGCACTAGGAGTATCTCGTACATCTTATATCCGGTGTGCAATATTTTCGAGTGAAGGTAGATATTTTTTATTTTAAGATGCATCATTTTTTTTTCTCATGGTGGAGGAATGCAAGAAAATTTTACATTACATGATATTTTATTATTTCTCTAATATTCAACATTTCTCTTGTGAAGCAGGAACATTTTTTTTTTTCTTGTATTATGTATGTGGAACCATTTTCTTTTTAACTTGGAACACTTTTCTGCTAATAACAGTTTTGTTCTGATCCTAGAACAACTTTCTCCTAAATCTAAAGCAACTTTCTCTTCGAATAGCTTTTCATGAAGCTAGAATATTTTTGCTTCTTGCCTAGAATACTTTCTTTCCTTGTGAGCCAGAGCATTTTAGTTAATTTATCCTAAACTTGGAACATTTTTTTTAAAATGTAGAATTTTTTTCTCACAACCATAGAAATTACCGTGCATAATAAAGAGAAAAATGTTCGACCTAGTTGAAAATGTTCTACAAATGTCATCCAAATAGACTCAAGTGTGCTCTTGTTACAATCAGAAATAGTTCGAAAGCACGCGGGTTGGTGTGGTCAGAGCTTGTGGTCTCTTCAACCAGGCAGACCATAGTCCCTACGTAGCTGTGTGTCTCAATAGACTCCTCATCTCATGCACAAATTGTATTTGTAAACTACAATGTGCCCGGCTAGACACCTAGAAAAACCTTTGGAATTTCAAAAAAATAATAGATTGCATCTTTAAACTGTAGTATAAATTAAATTAGCAGATAGTCGCTAAGATGACTTGAACAACGAATTTTGATTGCAAACCTTATGAGATATAAAATAATGAGGTGTATACATTCTAAAAATGTGCCCCTCTCCGTTGTAGTGGGTTGAAAATTTTCCTTTGATAATTTATATAGATTTGCCAAATTATTCATAGCTCTACATTGTTGTGTTGATTATAGGTTCTTCATCATTATTGATGACATATGGGATGTAGGCTCTTGGGAAGCAGTCAGATTTGCTTTGAAGGATAACAATTGTGGAAGTAGAATAATCATGACTACTCGTAATTTTGAGGTTGTCACAAAAGCAGAAAACGTTTACAGACTAAAACCTCTTTCTGATGGAAACTCTAAGAAATTATTCTACAAAAGAGTACAGAATCAGGAAGGAGCAAGTCTTGGTGATGTATCAAGTGAATTGTCTAGTAAAATTGTAGATAAATGTGGTGGTATACCATTGGCTATCATTGCAATAGCTAGTTTATTGGTTGAAAGACCATGTGAGGAATGGTCAAAGGTGTATGACTCAATTGGTTTTGGGAATGGAGATAATACAATGAAGATACTGTCATATAGCTACTATGATCTACCTTCTTACCTAAAGCCATGCTTATTGTATCTAAGCAAATTTCATGAAGATTCTACCCTTGATACAAAGAGTGTGATTTGGATGTGGATAGGTGAAGGTTTTGTCCATCTTGAGAAAGAGGGAGGTAACCTATTTGAGGTTGGAGAAAGGTACTTGAAGGAGCTTGTCAATAGAAGCATGATCCAACCAATGGAAGACAAGCTTGATTCGTTCACACAATACTTCCATATTCATGATATTGTGTTTGATCTCATCCGTAAGTTGTCAACTGTTGAAAACTTTATTACTCTTTTGGATAGCAAAGAGCAACATGCTTCTCCAAATAGATTAAGAAGTGAGAAGAAAACAGGCAAACCTCATTCTGATAGCAAGGTACGTCGGCTGGCTCTCCTAAATCAGCATGTGCAGCACATCCCTGAAGCTTGCCTCATTGTGCCAGAGGTGCTAAGGTCACTTCACATTGTAGACAGCAAGATTGAGACTATGGTCCCACTTCATAGCTTTAGAGTTTGCCGAGTGCTAAATATAGAAAATTGCTCTATACCGATCAACCTAAAGCATGTAGGGAGGATGTTGCATCTCAATTACTTAGAGATATCGCAGACACCTGTTGACGAGCTTCCTAAGGAAATTGGGCATCTGAAGTCTCTTCAAACACTGGTATTAAAGAATATTGGGCTAGACGAGTTGCCACCGGCTGTTTGTTCACTTACACAACTGATGTGTCTGATAGCTGAGGGGTTCAAAAGGTTCCCAGCTGACAGTATGGGGAACCTAACATCCCTGGAGGAGCTACGGTTAGAGAGGGTAGTTGGTCGCAATGCAACTGAGGACCTGGTGGTAACGCTTGGCAAGCTGACGAGGCTGAGGGTAGTGATGATCACCTTCTCCGAGGAACTAGAGGAGAACTTGCAAAAAAGTTTGGTGCAGTCTCTCTGCAATCTGCGGGAACTCCAGGAACTAGTGCTTTCTTCTACAGGATTATTCCAGCAGGGAGCCACTGTGTGGGAAGACTGGGAGCCACCTATGCAGCTCCGGCGCCTGCTTATACAACGCATCACCTTCTCACGGCTACCTTGGTGGATCAACCGCTCCCGCCTGCCACGCCTCTGCTTGTTAACTCTGGCCGTGTATGCTATTGATGTTCAGGACCTAGATAACCTAGCGAGATTGCCAGAGCTGAACTACCTCGAGCTATATGGTTTCAGCTGGCCTCCAGGGTATATAGTTGATATGGACAGTTTCAGGAATTTGAGATTCTGCCATGTGGGCACAGCACTCAAGTTTCATATGGGCGCCATGCCAAGACTTGAAGAGCTGCAGTTTGTAGTTTTTATAGGGTATTGGAGCTGGGAAGAAACTGGTGTGCCGTTGGAGCAGTTCCCAACAAAGGATGTAATCAAAGATCTTGACTTGGGCCTGGGTAACCTCCTTTCACTTGAGAAAGTCATCATTGAAGTCGACTGCTCAGGTGCTACTGCCGCAGAAGTGCAAGAGGTGGAGGCCATGTTCATGCGTGCCTTGGAAAATCATCCCAACTGTCCAACCACACAAATGCATCGATTGTTTGAAAAAAATATTCTATTTGATGAACACCAGGAGGCTATGGTGAGTCAAAAGTGCTGTGTTAAGTGTATTTTTATGTCTGTCTCTTGCAGTCTGTTAAAAAATTAATTACTATTATCTATTGCTATTGTTCATATATGTTTGTGGATACTAATAATACTTACTGACATGTGTACTGCATTCTGCTCCTTGAAATTTTCAGCTTCAGCACCACATTGAAGAACATTTTGGTGTGCTCGACTGGAAGGATAAACTTGATGCTCTCTTTATCAGCCACCTGCGGTTGTACCGACATCTTCAGAAAGCCATTATTTCAATCGATTGTGTGGGTGCCAGTATGTGTGAGGTGGACAGAGTGGAAGCAGCTTTTAGACATGCAGCCGAGGTTCATCGTAACCATCCGACTATCCAACTGATCAGAATGAACACGGACGAAATGGTCTCTTCATCTGACCATCCTGGTACAGAGGTAGATGCCGGATTTAATTTTTTTCCAGTAGGTAATGGAAACCTAGCTTTGACTGTATAACTTACCACCAACACTTATGTTTCCTTACTTAATAAACTCCAGCTAGACGAAGATCATGATGATTCACCAGATAATTTGCTTTGCAAACTCCAGCTCAGGAATTGATAACTCTGTCCAATCCTTCCAACCCAGCAGGTACGTGCATGCCAATCTGCATCTATAAACACTTCAAATTTCATTGCTCTATCTAGTTATCACGATTCACTCTCATGTTTATATGTCAGTATCTATAAAGGATGTGCTTTTACATGTGCTGCTGATGTGCATGCATGGTTCATACATGATACATGCATGTCTTTTCTGTGTTTTTTTTTTTTTTTGAGGGAAAATGTCTTTTCTGTGTTGGAACTCTGAATGTGCAAACTGAAGGTACTGGGTTTCAAATAGATTGAGTGATTAGATAATAATGCTGCATAGACAATCCCAACGAATGAGTGTCCAACAATTATCTGCATAGTGAATCCCTGTACCTGAGAAAAATAAGTATCAGTTATATTATCCAACAATAATCTTATACAATGAGTGGTTGATTTGTGTTTTCCTGTCCTAATATGTTTATACATTGTGCAAGCCTCCTAACCCCATGTTTTTATGCTCATAAGAAAATTGATTTGTAACTTAGGCACTGTCATTTCCCTCAAAAAAAACTTAGGCACTGTCATTGTAGAAGCTGATGGCAGCCAGTCGCTTTGGCACCACCAATCATCCTAGACAATCCTAGTTCATGGATGATGGCAGTTGATCATCCTTGTGGGTCGGGGGTGATTCCTTTTAGTTTGTTGCTATGTTCTCTTTTTCACTTGAATTTGTCGTATCTTAAACTCCTTAATGAGAAAAACCTTGCTCATCAAGTTCTCTAAAATAAAATTTTAGGCACCACAATTCTATAGCTTTTTGGTAGACGTGCTATAAGTTTGGGTTACTGGATCTACGCTCAGTTTCCTTCTTTTTTAAACAAAGTTCTCAAAATATTTTTCAAGCTACTTTTGGTTCTTGTTTCAGCTAGTAGACATCAAGTTTTGGGACAAAAGCTGATTGATAGATTACTTTGAATAGCTAACCAACTAAAAAACGCGCCACATATGGTTATATTAAACCGATTTCTCTATGACAGCGCTGATAAAAAAACATGCTGATATCTAGAAAATAAGTGCTAATTGGTTAATTGGTCTTATAGTTCCTAAGATGATTTTAATTAAGTGAAATGAACTAATCAAAGCACCAAGGAAACAAATATCTCATGTACCTTGATGGAAGTTTATGTTTCAATCTTATATTAGTGTTTTTGCTGGACTGAATTGCTTTGAATTAGGCATGTTCCTTGGCAAAACAACCTTATCTCATGATGCTCTGCTTGAAGAAATTCTATGCTGACATTTTCCTTTACATGATTTCTTGATCCTTTGTGTTTCAACTTATTTACTATATATGCAAATCATTACTTCAGGTAAATGTGATGAGTTGTTTAAGTACTGAAGTGACAAGTACCATTCAACAAGATGATTACAAGCATTCACATGACTTGTTAGATTTGTGCTTCTCAGTCTAAAATCACATTGAAGAGGGAGGTGAACCACAAGTGATGCAGCTTATGCTTGAGCTATATTTGTCTCTATTTTTATATAAGATGGGATCATATATTTCCTCAAAAGTGACTTTGATATACTTTGTGTGAAGTGTATTTTTTATTGACATGGGTCAACAATGATAGAGTTTGCATGTGAACTATATTTTCCTTTTTCCTGAGATTGGTTGTGTATTGGTTTCAAAGGCAATAATGATATAATTTCCTTGAAAACAATCGTGAGGGCATTTGAACTCTAATTTCTTAAATAAAGTGATCATCCTATGTGTATGATCTAAACCCTGGATTCTCAACTTCAATGTGTGGGTTTTGGCCTTTTGGATGCATCCTATATAGCTTATATTTGTTTTATCATTATTGTTCATATTGTAACACAGTACTCATTTAGGTATTTTCTTATCATATATCTGGTAGTGATAGATTTAGTTACCGGTTGCTCTGTATGTTTTTCCATCATAGTTTATAGTTGGTCACTTTGCATCACACATTGATTGTGTATTACACATTTTTAGTTGAAACTATGTCTCGTGTTCATATTCTAACGCAACACTTATGAATCCTTTTTTTTTTTGGTTTATCCTTATATGATAGGCTTTAATTATAACTAGTATATCTGCTTATGGATCATTGCTCATAGTTTTCCTATTTGCATCACACATCCATGTGTGTTTGTTCAATTAATAACCTCTCATGTGTTTCCAGTCTAACAGATTACACATATGCTACTTTCTTATATTTATTTAGCTGTTTATGATTGAGTTTAGTTCGAATTACCTTGTATACTTTTCAACCTCTTTTCAACCTCATATAACATTCACACGTGCTCTACACATGTTTTTAGTTC
Organism: Themeda triandra; assembly: GCA_018135685.1. Classification (NCBI taxonomy): domain Eukaryota; kingdom Viridiplantae; phylum Streptophyta; class Magnoliopsida; order Poales; family Poaceae; genus Themeda; species Themeda triandra. Next base: position 474,953 of record JAENPR010000418.1, on the reverse strand, counting down.
AAGCTTTAGCTTTAATTAGCTATATGTATTTGGCTTAAAAATCAACATCTTCATTGCTTGGTATACATATGTATACATATACCGTCTATATATATGGTGCATGCGTATCTTGAGTTTTTTTTTCCCCATATTAACTGTGACCTCGAACCTCAGCACCTTGACCCCAACGGACTACTCCAAATCGCGGCGTTCGTCACGCCAAGTTGGAGGGAGTATCCGCGGGCCCAAGTTGGAGGTCTGTTACTCTGTTAGCAACAGCAGAGGAAGGGAATTGGAAGCAGAGCAGAGGCGAGGAACAGACTTATTCACACACGCCTCGACTATAGCTAGCGCCACACACTCATGGGTTCTTCCACTCCGGGCCGAAGACACGCGGGTTCCATGTTCTGGGCCGTGTCAGTCTCTGTTGCTGTAACCCGTCTTCTTCATCCTCAGTTTTCAAATCTCCAGCGCTAAGGCATTTAGCCATCGACCTCAAGGAAAACCGCAAATAGCCAGCTAGTCGGTTATAGTGGCAGCTAGTATCTAAACTGTGCACGAAAAAATAGCTAAATTCTCCTCAGATGGCTATAGCCGAATAACTATAGACAGAAATTTAGAACCTTCATTTGGATACGCCCGTGTAGCCCCTCTCCCGATCGTTGATGGTCTCGTGGATCACAAGGGAGCGTGGGGTTCAATCAAACACTCAAACCGACAGAGAGCGTGTGGAGTTGGTGGAGAAGCATGCGCTACTACTACCAAATACTGAAATCCAGAGATGGAGAGTGAGTGAGTGGAGCAGAAGAGGAAAAGTGGAGCTGGACGAGTGGAGTTGGTGGAGAAGCGTGCACTACTACCACTACCAAATACTAAAATCTAAACAAGTAAACAACACTGGGGTCTGCCCATGCTCTTCGCAACGCCGAAAGACGGAAACCAGTGGCGCCCCCGGTTTGGTCATAGCGGTCTCGGCATCACTGACGCGTGACGCCTACAGGGCCAACGTTGGACCTTGTCGTCACAAATACTACTTTTAAAATAATCCTCCTCGGCTACTTTAATTTACTTTGAGAAGGCACCTAAATTTGCGGAATTCTATCTTTTGATCGTAATCATGTTGCTTCTTTTAAAAAAAGCTTTCCATTATTTTAGAAAATTGAGGTGTACGTGAAGTAGCTTAATTTCTAATTGTTGCTGTACACCCAACGAGCATGTGCCAAGCAAACAAGAGAAACAGAAGGTGAGAGTGTGTGAACACTCCACTGAGCGGTCGAGCTGAGCATGGAGCTCGCCTTGGGGCCATGGCCAGCCTGGCCCCCAAGCTGGGCGACCTGCTCATGGCGTAGCGTTTGTACGTCGTGTTGAAGGGCCTGAAACCAGACATCGACTCCCTCTCCAGGGAGCTTGTGATGATAAGTATACCTCTAGTATGCAGCCATTCTTGCTTCTCTTTTTGGCTAGCAGAAAAAACAAATGTTACTTCACTTGGCCTGAAAACTAACATGGGAATGCCTAACACATACCCAGCCCCCCAGCGGCTAGGTCTTAAGAGCTAACCTCTCCGTTAAAAAAAAAAAAAAATCATCTCAGTACTTCGAGGACTTACCAAATCTTAAGTTTTACTAGACATATATGGAAAATAATTTTAATATTTGTATCTATAAATATATTTACAAAAAAAATATGACATGACCGATCTAATAACATCTATTCGGTATGACAGATGCATTTTATTTGACTCCTCAAAGTGCTTGGGAAGGAGGGGAGTACTCCGCACGCAGCTCGTGCTATTGGAGTGGTACGGAGAGCTTTGATCAAAGGCATGCGGCGCCAGACGTTTCACACAACAGCCGAAACCAGTGGTAGCCATGTGCGTCAAGACATATAAATTTGCGAAGCCATCTGGGACAGCAGGTATTATTGTTTTTCTAATCCTCCTCTCCTCGTGCATTGAGAACCCGACCGACAGGAACATATAAATTTGCGAGATTTCTTTTTCTCTTTACAGCTTTCTATATATTATTTTAGAAAATCGAGATGTGACTGGCAGAGTTCCATGTGCGTCAAGACATTTGAATTCATGCACCAGATCTGGGTAATCTGGGTCTCTAGGCTCACCATTTGTTGCTACGCACCCAACGAGCATGTACCAAGCAAGCAAGAGAAACAGAGAGTGAGAGATAGTGTGAGCACTCCACTGAGCGGTCGAGGTGAGCATGGAGCTCGCCTTGGGGGCCATGGCCGGCCTGGCCCCCAAGCTTGGCGAGCTGCTCATGGCGGAGTACGTCGTGCAGAAGGGCCTCAAGCCCGACATCGAGTCCCTCTCCAGGGAGCTTGTGATGATGAAAGCTGGTCTGGAGGACTTGTCTAAGGTTCCACCAGACCAGCTCACTGAGGTGGAAAAGCTCTCGGCACGGCAGGTCCGGGAGCTGTCGTACGACATGGAGGACGCCATCGACGACTTCATCCTGCGCGTGGCTGATGGTAGCAAGTCTGCAACTGACACCGATGCCAACGTCTTCAAGAAGATCCTTGGCAAGGCCACTGCTGCGGTGAAGAAGGTGAAGCATCGCCGTCAGATCTCAGACAAGATTCAAGACATCAAGAAACTCTCCAACGAGCTGGCTGGGCTTCGTGCGAAGTACACAGTTAGAGGCCCAGGAGCTGCTCTTGCCGAGAGCACCGGCATCGACCCCCGTGTCCTCAATTTGTACAAGAAAGAGTCGGATCTTGTTGGCATCGAGGAGTCAAGGAACAAAGTCATCAGGATGCTGTCGATAGGGACCAAAGATGATGGTCATGCGTCTGATCAAGTCCTAAAGATAGTGTCTATAGTTGGGGTTGGAGGATTGGGTAAGACTACTCTAGCCAAAACAGTGCATGATATGCTTAAGAAACAATTCGGCTGTTCTGCTTTTATTTCTGTCGGTAGGACTCCTAGTCTCACAAGGACATTTGAGAAGATGTTAGTGGAACTTGATAACAAGTATAAACAAGTTGACATGGCCAGATGGGATATAGAGCAATTTGGAAACGAACTGAATGAATTCTTGCAGAACAAGAGGTATGTCCATGTCTTTTTCCATTCAAATTAGTTCAATGTCAATGTCTTTTTTTTTCACTAGAAAATCATGAGCAGTTTATACATTCCTATTGTACTCCAAACCCCCACTGAGGTTGTACAAGTAGTGTTTACAACAGATTGGATCATCAGGATCCAAATAACTTGTGCTACAATCTAGGTGTTACATACATTGAAACTAGACTAGCCATCACAACCGAACTATACGTCATAACAATGCAGATATGCCAAATTATTCATAACTCTACATTCTCTTGTGTCAATTGTAGGTACTTCATTGTTGTTGATGACATATGGGATGTTGAATCGTGGAAAGCGATCAGATATGCCTTGAGGGACAATGATTGCGGAAGTAGAATCATCATGACTACTCGTAATTTTGAGGTTACCACAAAAGCAGGAGAGGTTTACAGACTAAAACCTCTTTCTGACGGAAACTCTAAGAAATTATTCTACAAAAGAATACTGAGCCAGGAAGGACAAAGTCTTGATCGTGTATCAGATGAATTGTCTAGTAAAATCATAGATAAGTGTGGCGGCATACCATTGGCTATCATTGCAATAGCTAGTTTATTGGTTGAAAGACCGTATGAGGACTGGTTAAAGGTTTATGACTCAATTGGTTTTGGGAATGGAGACAATACGACAAAGATAATGTCATATAGCTACTATGAACTGCCTTCTTATCTAAAGCCATGCATATTGTATCTAAGCAAATTTTTAGAAGATTCTATCATTGATACAAAGGCTGTGATTTGGATGTGGATAGCTGAAGGTTTTGTCCATCTTGATGAGAAAGAGGAGGGCAGTCTATTTGAGGTTGGACAAAGATACTTCAACGAGCTTGTCAATAGAAGCTTGATCCAACCAATGGACGACACGTATGATTGGTTCATACAGTGTTTCCGTATTCATGATATTGTGTTTGATCTCATCCATAAGCTGTCAGGTGTTGAAAACTTCATTACTATTTTGGACAGCAGAGAGAAACATGCTTCTCCGGTCAGATTAAGAAATGAGAAGAAAACAGGCATGCCTCGTTCAGATAGCAAGGTACGCCGACTGGCTGTCCGAAATCACCATGTGAAGTTCTTCCCTGAAGACAGCATGGACATGCCAGAGGTTTTGAGGTCACTTAACTTTGAAGATACTAAGATTGAGATTTTGGCCCCACTTCATATGTTTAGAGTTTGTCGTGTGCTCCATTTACAAAAATGCCATGGCTCGATTAGCTTAAAGCATATAGGGAGGTTGTTGCATCTCAAGTACCTAGATATATCTTTCACGGCTGTTGATGAGCTTCCTAAGGAACTGGGGAATCTGAAATCTCTACAGTCACTGGTATTAATCAATATTGGGCTAGACGAGCTACCACCGACTGTTTGTTTGCTTACACAGCTGATGTGCCTAGTAGCTCAGGGTTTCAAAAGGTTCCCAACTAACAGGATGGGAAAGCTAACATCCCTAGAGGAGCTACGGTTAAAGACTGTAGTTGGTCAGAGTACCACGGAGCACCTTGTGGTAGAGCTTGGCAAGCTTACGAGGTTGAGGATGATCAGGATAGTCTTCATCGAGGAATTAGATGAGATCTTGCAAAAAGCTTTGGTGCGTTCTCTGTGCAATCTGCCAGGACTCCAGGAACTAGTGATTTCTTCTAAAGGATTATCCCAGCAGGGAGCCGCTGTGTGGGAAGGCTGGGAGCCACCTATGCAGCTCCGGCGCTTATTTATAGCAGGCATCACCTTCTCACGGCTGCCTAGGTGGATCAATCGCTACTGCCTGCCACGCCTCTGCTTCTTATCTCTGGGCATGTACACTGTTGAAGTTCAGGACCTAGATAACCTATCGAGATTGCCAGAACTAAACTACCTCGAGCTAGGCGGGTCCAGCTGGCATCCAGGGTATATTGTTGGTACAGACGGCTTCAAAAATCTGAGGTTCTGCAATGTGGGCACGACGCTCAAGTTTCATGTGGGTGCCATGCCAAGGCTTGAAGAGCTGCAGTTTGGAGTTTTTGCAGGGTATTATAGCTGGGAAGTAAATGGTGTGCCGTTGGAGCAGTTCCCAACAAAAGAAGTAATCGAAGATCTTGACTTGGGTCTGGATAATCTCCTTTCACTTGAGAAAGTCGCCGTCACAGTTGACTGCTTGGGTGCTACTGCCGCAGAAGTGCAGGAGTTGGAGGCCATGGTCACGCATGGAGTGGAAAGTCATCCCAACCGTCCAACCATACAAATAGATCGAGTATATGAAGAAAATATCTTATCTGACGAAAAAAAGAACGATATGGTGAGTCCCTACCTATTAAAAAATGCGTTTAATATTTCTGTGGGTACTATTTATTGACCTGTTTACTGCATTCTGCTCCATGTAATTCTCAGCTTGAGCAATACATTCAACACCAAGTCTGTGCGCTTAAGTTGAAGGATGTCTCTGATGCTTGGTTCATCAGCTTCCTGCGGTCATACCGACGTCTTGAGAAAGCCGTTATTACCATCGACTGTGTAGGTGCCAGTTTGTGTGAGGTGGAGAAAGTGGAAGCAGCTTTTAGACAAGCAGCCGAGGTTCATCCTAACCATCCCACAATCTGGCTGATCAGATCAATCACCGACGAAATGGTCTCCTCATCTGACAAACCCGATACAGAGGTAGCTGCCTGGATTGAATTTTTTTAAGTAGTTAATGGAAACCATAACTTTGAGTAACTTACCGTGCTAGCACTTATCTTTTTCTCTTACACAGCTGATATCCCTGATAGTTGAAGGCTTCCGAAGGTTCCCGACAGACAAAATGGGGAACCAAACATCTCTAGAGGAGCTACGACTAAGCAACGTAGTTGGTCGCAGTGGCACCGAGGACCTTGTGGTAGAGCTTGGCAAACAAACAAGGCTGAGGGTGGTCTCCATCACCTTTTCCGATGAACTAGAGGAGAGCTTGCAAAAAGCTTTGGTGCAGTCTTTGTGTAATCTCCAGGAGCTCCAGGAACTAGAACTTTCTTTTACAGGATCATCTCAACAGGTAGCTACTGTGTGGGAAGAAGACTGGGAGGCACCTAGGCAACTCCAGCGCCTGATTATAGTAGGCATCACCTTCTCACGGCTGCCTGGGTGGATCAACCCCTCTCGCCTGCCACTTCTCTGCTTCTTATCTCTAAGCATGTATGTTGTTGAAGTAATTGACCTAGATAACCTGGGGAGATTGCCAGAGCTGAGCAACCTTGAGCTAGTCGGTGCTAGCTGGCCACCAGGGTTTATTGTTGATACGAATGGCTTTAGGAATCTAAAGTTCTGCAAAGTGGGCACAACGCTCAAGTTTCATGTGGGTGCCATGCCAAGGCTTGAAGAGCTGCAGTTTGGAGTTTTTGCAGGGTATTATAGCTGGGAAGTAAATGGTGTGCCGTTGGAGCAGTTCCCAACAAAAGAAGTAATCGAAGATCTTGACTTGGGTCTGGATAATCTCCTTTCACTTGAGAAAGTCGCCGTCACAGTTGACTGCTTGGGTGCTACTGCCGCAGAAGTGCAGGAGTTGGAGGCCATGGTCACGCATGGAGTGGAAAGTCATCCCAACCGTCCAACCATACAAATAGATCGAGTATATGAAGAAAATATCTTATCTGACGAAAAAAAGAACGATATGGTGAGTCCCTACCTATTAAAAAATGCGTTTAATATTTCTGTGGGTACTATTTATTGACCTGTTTACTGCATTCTGCTCCATGTAATTCTCAGCTTGAGCAATACATTCAACACCAAGTCCGTGCGCTTAAGTTGAAGGATGTCTCTGATGCTTGGTTCATCAGCATCCTGCGGTCATACCGACGTCTTGAGCAAGCCATTATTTCCATGGACTGTGCGGGTGTCAGCATGTGTGAGGTGCAGAAAGTGGAAGCGGCTTTTAGACGTGCAGCCCGGGCTCATCATAACCATCCGACTGTCCTACTGATCAGAACATCATCTGACGATCCAGATACAGAGGTAGCTGTTTGGATTTAATTTTTTTTCAGTAGTTAATGGAAGCATTAGCATGTGGATTCCTCTCCTCTTCTTATTCCCCTTCCTCTTCCTCCTCTTCTTCCTCCTTGCCTTCTTCTTCGCGAGCACTGGCGCCGGCCCGGTCGGGCTGGCTTGGTGCATGCGTGGGCGCGGTCGTGGCCTTCGACGGGAGTGCATTGGGCAAGAAGACACATGCGCGTGCGAGGGTTTCACCCCCGCATCAGACTGCGGAGAGGGTGTGCGCACGGAGACTTCCGAGGATCGGAAGTTAGTTTTCCCGTAATAATTATTATTATATATGTTTGTGCGTACTACTTACTGCTCCTTGCAATTCTCAGACTCACATAGAAGGAAATTTCGGTGTGGTCGAGTGGAACGATGAAACTGCAGCTTACTTCATCAGCACCCTGGGGTGGATGTACCAACTTCTTGAGAAAGCTGATTTTTCCATCGATTGTGGGGGTGCCAACATGTGTGAGGTGGAGAAAATGGAAGCAGCTCTTAGACATGCAGTCGAGCTTCATCCTAACCATCCTACTATCCAACTGATCAGACTAAACACCGACGAAATGGTCTCCAAATCTGACCATCCCGACGCAGAGGTAGCTGCCTGTGTTGAATTTTTTCAGTAGTTAATCAGCTTTCACTATATTACTTACCAGTAGCGCTTATTTTTCCTTCCCAAACTCTAGCTGGATGACGACCATGATGATTCACCAGATAATTTGCTTTGCAAACTCCAGATTAGGAATTGATTACTCTGTTGTGCAATAATCCGTCCAACCCGGCCAGCAGGTGCGTGCATGCCAATCTGCATGTATAAACAATCTAAATTTTGTTGCTCTATCAAGTTTATCATGATTCACTGCCATGTATGTGTCAGAAAGTATTTGCCCCGGGGGTGGGTGGGGGGGGGGGGTGTTTGTTGTTACATGTGTCAAACATACATGTTCTTAGTGTTGGAACACTGAATGTGCAACCTGAAGGTACTGACTACTGAGTCTGAGTTCCAATTAGATTCAGTGTACAATGAGTGGTTGGTTTGTTTTTTTCCCTATCCTAATAAGTATATGCATCTTTTAACCCCTTCCTTTCATGCTCCTAAGTAAAATGATTTATAATTTAAGCATCACAACCGTTGTAATGATCCTAGATCAGACGATGCTAGCTCATGGATGATGGCAGGGTACAAGGGCCTCTCGGTATTTAATTGCCATTGATCATCCTTGTGGGTCAGGGGTGGTTCTTTTTAGTTTCTTATTATTGTGTTCTGTTTTGTTTGCTGGTTTCTTGTCTCTTGAACTTTTGCTTCTCCTTAATGAAAAATGTGCTCAGCAAGTTCCAATAGCTTTTTGGTAGATGCTCTGTGAATTTTTCGTTACCAGATGTATTATCAGTTTCCTTCTCCTTTTCTCAAAACAAAGTTTCCAAATATTTTTCATGCTACTTTGGTTCTCATTTCAGTTAATACACATCATGGTTTGGTACAAAATCTGATTCATAGATTACTTGTGCAGATTTGCCAATGAACTAAAAAACACACCATGTACGCTAATTATATCAAACTAATTTTCATGTGGCAGCCATTGCTAAAAAGTGTGATAGTGCTTTAGCTAAATTCAATTCCTCTAACATGATTTTAAGTGAAATGAACTAATCAAAGCACCGAGGGAAACAAATATATCATTTACTTGGATGGCAGTTCATGTTTTAGTTTTGTGATAGTGTTTTTGCTAAATTGAATTGTTTTTACATTTTTTTTTTGTTTTGCAAAAACACCTTATCTCATTGTCTACTTGAAGAAATTATGTGATTACATTTCCCTTTACAAGATTGATCCATCCTCAGCATTTCAACTTATTTACTACATATGCATATCAATATTTCAGGGAGAAGCGAGTTGTTTAAGCACTAAAGAGACAAGTCCCATTACAACAAGATGATACAAGCATTTGCAGGGCTTGATGGATTTCTGGTTCTTAGTATAAAATCACATTGAAGGCAGAAGAACCACAAGTGATGCAGTTTATGTTTGAACAATATTTGTCTTCTTATAAGAAGGTTTATATATTTCCTTGAAAGTGATTTTTAAAAGATTTTATGTGAAGTGTATTTTTAATGACAATGGTCATGTATTTCCTTGGAAACCACCATGAGAGTTTGTATGTGAACTATATTTTTCCATTTTTTCTGAGATGAGTTGTGTAATTGCTTGAAAGACAAGGATGATACATTTCCTTGAAAATAATCTTGAGAACATTTGATCTCTAGTTTCTTAAATAAAGTTATCCAAATCTTGTATTCTCAATGCCAATGTGTTGGTGTTTTGTTGGGGATTTAGTGCAAGCTGTTGTTATAGCTTGTCTTTGTTGTCTCTCCGTATTGTTCATATTGTAGCACAATACTCATGTAGGCATTTTCGAATTCTTATCGATATCCGGCCGTCATAGATTTTAGTTACCAATTTCTTTGCATACGGTTTATATAGTTGTCCACTTTGTCTCTCATTTGGTCATATTCTACTTTTCGATCGTTGTTCATGGTTACCATCACCACGAAACCATCAGCCGAACATGTTCAACTCAAATGTATCCTGCTAATTTGTCAAGTTTCAATATTTGAATTAATATTTATATACCAAGGGTGCATCTGCTAGTCTTCCAGTATCAACATCAAAGGTTCAGTAACATCAGAGGTGGACCGGAGCTTTTTTTTTTTCTCGAACACGCAGGAGAGCTGCGTATCATTATATTAATAGAAGAAGAAAGAGTTATACGTAGACCCGAACCCACACACACCCACTCACTCACAACATGGAGAGTAAATCACCGGAGCTATCCAGTGTGTGCACTGGAATTTCTTGATGAAGTAGTGTTTGAGGCACGATGAAACTACAGAGAACAATCAGTCAGTCTTTCGTGCTCTTTTATTTCGAAAGAAGTCACTGGTAGGAAAATTCTAACTAGACACTATTTCAAGATGATAAAGTACTCTTCCTAGAGAAGCCCATAGCACCAAGCAGTTCTTATATCACTGTTGTCCTGTTGAAGGCGTCACTAAGTTTTATAGTTCAAGACCATGATAAGCTGGTTCATTGTGTCTGGGATAGCTCCCTCGAGATGATAAAGGTTAGGTTCCTCAAAGTCTAAGAAATTTTCTATTCCGTTCAGCCCATGCGTGCACAACTCGAAGCTAGCATATCTTTGGGTTTAATTACAAGCCCAGGCCAGGCCAGCTCGATCCCAGTCTCAATTTCCCAATCTTTTATTGGGCTTAATTCAGATGAGCACATGCGGCATTTTTTGTTAGGCCCTCATTTAACATGGCCCATGGTTCGGGTTGAAGGCCACTCGCAAGCTCAGACTTCACGGTGTATCGACAAAGCTACAAAGGCCAAGTTTTTTTTTTTTTTTTTTTTTTTTTTTTTAGACAAAGACAACATCCGCTTCTCAGCAATCTCACCAAGATTAACAAAATTTAAATTTTCCTTGTCCAGTGGATCACTAAGAAAGATGAATATGAGCACCATTGCTATTGCTGCAGAGAGCAACACACTTGTATCATCATCATTAGATTTTTCCAACGCATCCTTACACAGTTTTCAGTATCGACGAGTTATCGACTAACAGTTATCATTACGAACAATGGAAGTAACTCAATCACTACTCATATGTTGGATCGGCCCAACTGACAGTTCTCATTAACGTTTTTGGGTATTGGGCCAGTGGATCGATCAGCCCACAAAGTCCTGAACCCTACCTCCACATTCCATTTCATATGCACTTGCCATTTCTGCACATGGCATGACGTGACACTTTCATTCAAGCAGCTAGGCCTCCGATTTCCACACGCACAAATCTACACTTTAAACTAATTCCATCATCCCCTGTTGTCTCTACGGCCCCCCAAAAGCTATGGCCGGCTCGGAGCAGGGCAGGAAAGTATGTCACACGGCCTGTATATGAATTTCATTTTTCATAGAAAAATATAGGATTTAGAAAGGGGGGAAATTCCACAAGACTTTTAAAAGTCTCGTGTCTTTCTTCTTATTGTAGATGGAGAAGGTGAGATTCACAAATTCCGATCGATCAACTGCTGACCAGTTATGTATGGAGCTCTTCCAAAGCACCGAGGGAAACAAATATATCATCTTAGAACAATTGATCAGCGGTTGATCGATCGATCAATTGTTCTAAGATGATTTTAAGTGAAATGAACTAATCAAAGCACCGAGGGAAACAAATATATCATGTACTTGGATGGCAGTTCATGTTTTAGTTTTGTGATAGTGCTTTTGCTAAATTGAATTGTTTTTTATTTTGTTTTGTTTTGCAAAACACCTTATCTCCTTGTCTGCTTGAAGAAATTATGTGATTACATTTCCCTTTACAAGATTGGTCCATCCTCGGCATTTCAACTTATTTACTACATATGCATATCAATATTTCAGGGAGACGCGAGTTGTTTAAGCACTGAAGAGACAAGTCCCATTACAACAAGATGATTACAAGCATCTGCAGGGCTTGTTGGATTTGTGGTTCTTAGTATAAAATCACATTGAAGAGGCAGAAGAACCACAAGTGATGCAGTTTATGTTTGAACAATATTTGTCTTCTTATAAGAACGTTTATATGTTTCCTCGAAAGTGATCTTGACAGATTTTTGTGAGAAGTGTATTTTTAATGACATGGGTCATGTATTTCCTTGGAAACGACCATGAGAGTTTGTATGTGAACAATATTTTTCCAATTTTTCTAAAATGAGTTGTGTATTTGCTTGAAAGACAAGGATGATATAATTTCCTTGAAAATAATCATGAGAACATTTGAACTCCCTCTAATTTCTTAAATAAAGTTATCTGAATCCTGTATTCTCAATGCCAACGTGTTTTTGACATGGACAGCCTCCCTCAAGGAGGCATTTTTTTTAATAGGGTTAAGGTTTTCCAAGTCCAAGCAATTTTCTATTTTGTTTGGGCCCGTGTGTGCACAACTCAGCGTCAATTTATTTTTGGGCTTAACTACAAGCCCAGGCCTGCACAAGCTGGATGCGCTAGGCCAGCCCGAGGCCCGAGGCCGATGCGTGTCTCAATTTCCCTTGGGCTTAACTATGATGAGCATAGGCACCCACTGCGTTTCGACAAGCTACCAAGCCATAGTTTTTTTTTTTCAGAGCTTAGAAGATGACAGCATGCACTTCTCAGCAATTTCTGACATTGTAGAACAAAATTCCCCTCTTCAAATCCACTCTCTCATCCACCCCTGCATTCCACCAGCACAACACTCCACTCTAGAGAGAGGTCCCGGTCGCGAAAAAAAAAAAGAAACTGAGAGAGAGAGAGAGAGAGAGAGAGAGAGAGAGGGGTCTTTTAGGAACCCCTTGGTGGCACATTTTGAAACACCGCAAGAAAGCAACTACATCTTCGAATGCAGTCCATTTGAAGCATCAACGCAGGCTGTATCGTCAAAAGATGACCAACTGACGTAACTCTCCCTCCATATATTATTGTGTCCGTTTCCGTTTTTAGATGAACTGAGGTTGGAAATGTTGTGCCTTGCTGAAAATCATCAAGGAACTTGGCTTCTGACAAGAAACTGAAAATGTGGGCTGTTCATGCTGTACAGCACCGCTTTCAAGTAGTTGTTCAGGGTGTTGTCGGCAGGTCGCCACCTTGCTGATGTTTGTTTGACGGCATGGAACTGGTGATTTCATCGATACTTAGCTAATTCCTGGTCTGACTAATGTTGTCAATCGTGGCACAACATCTGACGGGAAAAATGAACTTGACTCGTGCAGTCAATCTGGAGATGAAGAGCAGCGACCAGTGGCGGACCAGATGGCGAAGGAGAGAGAGCCTGTTGAGCCGGAGCACGCTGCAGATAAAAAAGCCGGTGTGAGATGGATAGAGTGACACGGGCAGGACGCAGCAGGAACACGAGGGTAAGGAACTGTCAACAAGAAGACTATAGGATGCAGAGCGACACTGTCTCGTTGCGGATCAGAACGAGACTTGATAACTGGAATTGGAAGGAATTTGGGATAGAAACAGCACTGAATCGATGTAGGCAGCAAGAATCTTATTCAGACGGTTTCAAGTTTTCGTTACTAAGGAAGAATCTTATACGCCCCGAGCTCCACCGACTGAACTGACAGGCCTATGGGCATAGCCCATCTACGACAATGACTCGACTAATTGAGCCCAAACAGAATATAACCGAATCAGACACGGAATGCCGTACGCACGTCAATTGTCGGATTTCCGTCAGGCTTCTTCTTCCCCGTCTTTGCTCTGTTCCTGACAGACACATGGTTGCCCTGTTTTCACTGTCGTTCCAGAGGCGCGGGCTCACCACCGACGACAAAGGCTTCCTGTGCCATAAATCCCAACCCTGGCCGGACCGGGGCCGTATCCAAGAAGAACACATACGTCGTCAAAAAGCTAGGTTTCCGAGATCTGGTCGGTCTATAAATCCCAAATTCCCAACCCTGGCCGCGCGCGGCGAGACACATTGCATTGCTACGCACGCGGCTGCTGCGTTCCGATGGCCGCCGACCGGCCGCTTCTGGTGGTGCACGACAAGGATGAGGGCCACCTTGTGTACGACATGCTGGTCCAGACCGACGACGAGGAAGAGATGGTGGCGGTAACAGGCTGCTCCCCGCGGCCCGTCACGCGCTTCCCGTCGCCGTCCGGCTACCGCGCCTTCGCTGTTTCGGGCGGCGCCGTCCTGGGCGCCTTCTACGACTTCTGTGGCGACACCGTGTTGCACGACACGGTGATGCAGGTCAGCGGCTACGATTTCTAGGAGAGGCAGGCGAGCCCGCGGATGCGCAACGCCGAGGGCCGCCTCGTCCGGTGGTGGCCGAGAGGCCGCTGGTTCAGCCCACCACGCGAGCTCGGCAGCTACAAAGACGCGCCCGCCATGCTCCCCGTGTCCGCCGGCACCGTCATCAGGATGGACACCGTCCTCTTCGACGGCATCTACGGCTTCGAGAAGCTCCGGCTGCTCCTCGACGGGTCCTGGCACGCCGTCCCGCTCACGAAGCCTCCCGTGGGGCGCCTGGCCGAGAACGAGCTCGCGTTCGTCTCTGCCTACTGTGTGGTGGGCACGCGCGTGTGGATCTCCGTCACGGGCAAGGGCACGTTCTCCCTGGACGTCATCGACGAGCACATCACGACGTGGCGGACGGAAGGGATATGGATATGGCAGCTACCATTCCGGGGCCGTGGGCTCCCCGTCCTGGAGCTCGGCTCGGTCATCGGCCTCACCGCCGACGACAAAGGCTTGTTGTGCGCGTGCGACGTCGGGACATGGGCGGTGCGGCACGTGTGGCTGGAGACGTTCCCCTGGCCCTGGGAGGAGTGCCGGCCGAGATGTCTCGAGGCCTCGGGACATACCCAGCCTGGCGTACCTGGGTGAAGGCAGGTTCTGCATCTGCAGGCCGATGAGCACTATGGAGCCGACCATGTACGGGCCTCCAATCACCTACGATGCCTGTTGCTTCTTGGTGGTGGAGCTTAAGCGCTTGTCGTCGTCGTCGTCTTCGTCTGGTCTTGAGCTTGCCAAACGTGGGAAAATGACCTACATGTGGCCGCCGCCAGGCCGACGATCTCCCTACATGGGCTTTATCCAGCCTGCCACCGGATGATCGATCGATTAACACTACACAATGTTACATCTGCTTATATGTGTGTGTATATATATACATATACATGACCCGTCCATTGAGACAAAAAAAAAATACAAATTAAAGAAAACCTGTTTTTGCAATTTGATATATGATGCTGCTCGTGATCTGTCAGAGCGTCATCAGGAGGAGCGAGCCAGTTTTACGTTCTTCCTTGGGGAAGGGAGCTTGTAGTAGGAATTGGATAAGTCGTGCTCGGCTCGGCTCGGTACGTACACGAAGGCCGGCCTCAAACTCTCCCTCTCAACTTGCCTACATTAGCTCTAGCTTCCTATTTAAGTTGCACTCTTTGTTAGTGAATGTACCATGCAGTACTAATCACACTCCCATTTGTCAATAGGAGCTCTCACTAGATTAATTTTGCTCGCAACCAAAACTTGTCAATATGAAGAAGAGACGGGAGCAAGAATGACATTTCACTGTCCTTCTCTCTCCTTCGAAACTAGAAACAAATATTTATTGAACGTGATGTTCAGTAACAAATTTGATAAGAGAAGCAGAGTGTTCACGTGCAAATCACATTTCACATGGCATGACGTGGCACTTGACTTCTTCCACTCAAATGTCAAAACAAGCAGCCCAGGCGCTTGCTGCTTTACTTTTACCCTCTCAGATTTCCACACTGGATGATTCATTGATTCTCTCGCCGCGAATGCGTTTGTCATCCTCCGTCAAGGTTCTTCCTCAAGTTGTCAAAAAAAAAAAAGGGTTCTTCCTCAAAGCAAATCAAATTTCTGCTGTGTTCGGCCCATGCGTACATGAACAAGCTGGATATATTTTTTTTGGTTTCACAAGAAGGCACAAGCTGGATTGGATGGACCAGGCCAGGCTGAGTACGATGTCAATGCATTCCCAACTTTGTTTTTTTCGAGGAAGATTGAATTCCCAACTGCAAGCCCACGATGAGAACAAGCGGCGTTTCCTGTTGGGCCCTCCTCGCGCCCAACTGCAGGCTGGAAGGAATTTATGGACCTGGTGGCCTAATGGGCCTAGTCCCTACAGGCTTTGCTTGGCTTGGACCCAGCAAAAAAAAAAACTTTGCTCAAAAAAAAAAAAAAAAAAAAAAAAAAAAAAAAAAAAAAAACTACATTAGAATATATAAGTCAGGGAACACGGCCATGTAGTCGAAGAGATCAAAACACGGTCTACCGAAGAAAGAAGGGTCACGCAGCGACCCAAATTGCCTTGCTAGATAGTCTATACGAAAAGCTCTTGGCAGGCATATCTAGTCGCTAGAGCCAGCGAATGGTGTTTGTAAATCATCTTATTTTTAGTTGCCTAGTTTTTTGTGGCGTTTACACTCAAAAAAATCTTGGTCCAAGATTAAAAGAAAATATTCATCCATACAACGGGGAATGGTGAAGTCAAGGACAACAGAGAAGGAAAATGTTTTGCCTCATTATTCTTCCTGTGGGGATGAAATTACACCATCATCGTCTCTTAATAGGAGAATTTCCTATAAATAAATGGGGATAAGGACCCATATTGCCATCTCTAGTGCAGGTTGATGAGTAGAGTAGCTAGGCGGTCCGTGCCGGCTGGAACTGGAGTGTGCCACGTTAGCGCCGTGACACAACAAGCTCGACAATAAGCTACCAAGCTCGATGAGATGATGACCCTACAAAGTTAACACTTACTCCATTCTAAATTGTAGTTTACTTTAACTTTTTTAGTACATGCATTTTGCTATTAGTACATAGCAAAATACATACACCAAAAAAGTTAAAGTGAACTACAATTTAAAACGGAGGGAGTAGTTCTCAATAATCTTTCATTCTTCCGTATGACCATTCCCATGGCCCATAATTATTGAAGATTTGTAAACCTATAAGAACATGAATTTAGGTTGTGGTAATATACAGTTTTGGTGATATACAGATATCTACGTGGTATTCAATTGCCAGTTGATGATCATGTACGCTTCTAGGACATTTGTCCTTTCTTTCAATGCATTATTGATGTCCCAGAGGCCGTCGCCGAGCGCCTTCCGTCGCCGCCGAGCGCTCCCAACGCCGCCGCCGTTAAGGGAACGCGGGAAACGACTCCCTCCTCTCTGCCGCCTCCTCCTGGTCCTGCGGTGGCGAGCCCTCTCTCCGCCGCCTCCTCACCCCTTTGGCGGCAGCGATGGTGGATACACCGGCGTGGGCCCAGCCTACGCGGTGACAACAACTCGGGCGCATCTCTCTCTCAGATCCGCCTCACCCGCTTGGCACTCGAGGCTGCCGCTGGAGCGTCCCGCCCTTCCTCGAGTGCTGGAGCGTCCTGTCCTCAAGCACCCATGTACGCCACCATTTCAGCTGATGAAAGTTGCCTTGTGCCTTTTGCTGTCAAAGCAAACTTGTGTAAAACATTGAAATTGTAGTTGCAACCCGTGATTCTGTTTGTGTTTGTATTCTTAATGTATAGGAAATTATACATGCATATTTACAAGTGCAGAGTAATCCAAAGTTCCCAATCAGGCCATTAGCTTTTGTTGGTTTTGTTGCTTGGTGGTTTCTGTTGATTTTTGTTGCCTGGCCCATTTGGATAACTATTTTGTTTGCCTTGCTGCAAGATGAAACACACATACAGTTTTTTAAAAACAATTATTTTGTTTTAGATTATTTTAGTTCAGGATTGTAATGTTGTTGCCAAACACGCATCATTTTTGTAGAGATAGGAGTGAAATGATTCTCTCTTTCTAGCATAATCTTTTAGTTTGGCTATCGTCTGTAGCAATTGTAATTATTATTTGTTGCCTTCAGATACCTAATTAAGATTTTTCCCCCACTTTTTAGTTATGGAAAGCTTTTGTTTGTACCATGATTCTTACCTTGGTCTATGACTTCGGTGATAAAGTGCTAAGATGGATTACGAAGACACATGGGGTTCAGAGATTTCAGTTTTCAGTTTTTTAAAAAAGGTAATATATGCAGTCTGTTTTTTTGCAGTACTCATATAGGTTCTCTAATGTAAACAATTTTCAGTTTTACTCAATGTAATATATGCAGTTTGAGTTGAGCATTGGTTGCATTTTTGCAAAGATTTTGACCGGGTGACCTTACCCCTTGGGAAAAAATATATGAAACACCAATGACTGATCTCTTTGGTACACTGTTGACAGATACTATTTTTGCAGGTATGATGTTCTTGTACAGATTTGAAATGAGAAAGCAATGAGGTACCTGAGCAGCATAAGGAAACTGGTAGAGTATATTAGTACACCAGGAGCTCTCTGATTATTACAAGGTGTGGGTTGTTCTGGGACTGTACTCACTGAATCCAATCTCTCAACTTGGATGTCATTCAAATGTGTTCCTTAATTACCTCTCACTGGCCCGGCTTAGAGTCTGGCTTGCTGAAACTACAGTGAGAATGTGCCTGATGGCTGTTCTGGTGGATGGATGTTGGGGATTCAGGGGTGGCACCTTGGCTGGCATGATCCATGGGCACACTCAGCACAAAGATCCTATCTTTCAGCAATTTATAACTGTTGTGCTAGGTGTGCTTGCTATTGATTAAGATGGTCAGGAGTTGGGTGCTAAATGGGAATTGGAGGGTGTATTTGTGGAGTTCATTATCAATGCGGGCCAGTGAAAATGGAATCTTTGTGGCAGGAAGGTTACCTTATTCAGTCTGGTATGCTTTTGGTTCTTACTCTCACCGAGTCGGCATCAAGTTCAGGCCAGGTGATAACTATTGACAACAAGCACGTCAAGCTCAGGTTCACTGCTGTAATTGTTTGCACTGCAGATGAGTATCCTTCAGATCAGGTCTTCACCTATCCACTATATGAAGAGGATATCATGATAAATAACTGTAGTGAGGAAAAAGCCATATTTGCTGACATAAGTCATATTGCCTGAATCTCATTCAGAAACCATCCAAGTCTAGACATGCATGTAGCTGCATTTGTGAGTGTTCACATATTTTTTATACTTGTCGCTCTTCTATTGGCAACTTGTGGTTTCAGAAACCTTGTGATGAAATAGATTAATGGTGTTGTTGGGACTCGGGCGGAGCAAGGTAGTATGACAGAATAATGACCTATTGCCGGAATGATTGCATTCAACAATTTTTGTTAAGATTTCGAATAAGCATGTTGGATTTCTCTGTTATGAATTTTTTGTTCCTACAAAATCAAGATACTTTTCTATTTATGCAATCAAGGTACATAGTATTATCTTTTCACTTTCTATTGAAAAAGGCAGCACTTCAAAATTGTAGACAGCAGAATTATTTCACACGATAGTTGTAGTCTCTTGAGAACTGTCTGACAGAATCGAAAGTCTTGTTCCTTCTTCATCCTTGTGGGATCAGCATTTGAAACATCATGCTTGAAGTATTGTTTTTTTTTACAATAATAACATGGCGCTAAGATTTATATTATCGTGGTATTATTTTTCCCGCTGCAACGCACGGGTATTTACCTAGTAGAAAACTAGTGTTAAAAAGTCTGTATTGTGGAGTAGAGGTCTTCCGGGTATAAAAACTATGAGTAGTTTCTGCATTGTGAGCGTCCTTCGAAAACCATAAAGATACACCTTGCCAATAGAAACCCATAACACCAAGCAGTTGTCTCTCGCTGCTGAAGATGTTAACACGATAACTAGCTTGAAGATGAATTTATTTGGGGTGGATGAAATTGAGAATAATGTGGACCTGGTGGCCAAATGGGCCACAGGCTTTGCTTGTCTTAGGCCGAACCCAAAAAAAAAAAAAAAAAAAAAAAAAAAAAAATTACAGACTACGAGGCGTGGAACAGGGCACAGAGCACTTGTGCTTTACGATGAGCAGAGGACTCGTGGTCGTGGAAGCATTTTCTAATAATTAAATGCAATATGGCTGATCAGTGCATTTTGGGCACTTGAGCGAGAAGAGCTCGTGGAGCCTATATGCGAACAGGAGGCTGAGAGCTAGATGGCAATTACGATCCAGTTGCAGCCTTGCAGGCCTTGCAGCTGTTGCTCAAGACAGGACATGCAGTTTCCTTTGTGCCGACCGGGACAGAGATAAGGACGCACTGGCATGCAGGGAAGGACAGATATCTGATTTCGGGCAGGGAAGGTTTTGCCCCATTAATCTCTCTGTGGCCTGTGGCGATGAAATTACACCGTCACCATCCTCTAATAATAGAATTTCCTGCAGAGAGTCGGTGACGAGTGATCAAAAAAATTCCTGTCTCTACACACAGGTGGATGAGTAGAGTGGGCAGCCACGCGGCCGGAACTCGAGCGCCATGATGGCAGTGACACAAGCTCCATTAGCTACCAAGCTCACCATACAAAGTTAGTAGTTCTTAGAGCTTAGACGAAGGCAACTTCCTTGTCAGAGTACTGGACGCACTCTGATGATAAATAGGCAGAGTCAGATAGAACCGAGAAAGAATTTGGGAAGGAATCAGCATGAACAGCATGTTCAGAGAAATGTTAGAGCAAGAACATACTACTTCAGTTATATGGCCTCAGGCCCACTGCTGTACAGGCCGCAGCCCATGCTCATCCCATCACTCCTGTTGTCGGACGAGCTCCAGAGATCACCCCTGTTCCCTGACATTCCTCTTCTCAACAATCTTCTGTAAATTTTGTGGCTCGTAGAAAAATGTTATGAGCGGCCAGATTAGCATTCTCACACTCTTTAAATAAATTATGTTGAGGATGGTTTGGCTGAAATATACCATGCTAATTTGCCAAGTTCCAAAAATTGAATATTTATGTACGTCTTCCCGTGTTAACATCTAAGGTTACGCAATGATTTCCATTATCCTTTTTTTTTAAAAAAAACGTAGTGATTCCTCTATCAACATGTTTCCTCCAAACATTTGCATTTTTTTGTTCAGTGTTCGGTCGACCCATGCGATCTATTTAGGATCTGCTTAGTTTTTTGACAACATAGGATCTATTTAGTTGAACTGTGAGCTGTGAAAAAAACTATCATGAGATGTGAGCTGTGAAACAAGTATAAAAACTTATTCTCTCTCTCTCTCTCTATCTCCCTTGAAATGACTATGAAAGAGCTTTGTTATTTCCACCCATTTCTAAAAACAAAAAGGTCAAAAGCAGGGTATAAGATGCTTTCAAAATTGTAGTACAAAAAAGCAACTACCGATGAAAAAGCAGATTTAAGTTTAGCCTATTTGATTTTCTTTTGACTTTCTACTATAGAAGCACTTGACAAAAATCCAACCAAACAAACGCTTAATACATTTTTAGGGTTAACTACAAGCCCACAACAAGCATGTGTATATGTGGCAGTTCTTGTCTTGCCTGTGTCGCTTGAATGGGAGCCTCAATCTAGAGATGGGGACAGATTCTCGAGATCCGATGACCAACGAGTTTTGATTTTACAAGGACATAGATCAACTTCTTGATCTATGTCATTAATAGTAAAAAACTAGACCATAAATCAAGATGAGGAGTCGATCTGTAATACAAAATTCCTTCTGTACTGCTTTGAAGCTATGACAGGGTTAAAAATAAACTATGACAAGAGTGAGGTCTTTGTGTTAGAATCTACAATAGAGGAACAGAGGAAAATTGCAGAGGTCTTTAACTGTGGAGTTGGAAGCTTTCCAATGAAATACTTGGGGGTGATAATTGACAGATACTATATGAGCTCACAGGATTTTGACTATGTGTGTAACAAAATAGAAAAAAGAGTGCCTACTTGGCAAAGTTGCTTGCTCACTTATGGAGGGAAAATGATACTGACAGAATCTTGTCTAAGTATGTCTAAGTACAGTACCAAATTATGTGATGGGAGTGTTCCATTTGAAAGGAGAAGCTCACCACAAGATGGAAACAGCAAGATCAAACTTTTTTTTGGCATGGACCAGGTAATAAGCAGAAGTATCATATGATGAGGTGGGAAGTGCTAGTCACCCCAAAATCTGTTGGAGGTTTAGGTTTTACTGATACAAGAGTAATGAACAAGTGCCTCTTGGCAAAATGGATATACAAACTAGAAAAAGGTGACAGGAATCCATGTTGTGACCTACTGAGAGCTAAGTACATGGGAGACAAGGGTTTTTTTAGCTCAAAACAAAAAAATGTCTCTCAATTCTGGTCTGGTTTGCATGAAATTAAACAATGGTGTGCTAGGGGTTTGATTTATGTGATTGGTGATGGAAAGAAAACCAGGTTTTGGATGGATGTGTGGTGTGGGGGGTGCCCCTTCAAGATAGTGTATAAAAGGATTTTTGAAATTTGCAATGAGCAAGCAGGCACTGTCTATGAGATATTAGGAAACAATGAGATCAAACTAACTTTCAGGAGATCCTTTGGCATTCCAGAGATAGAAGAATGGCAGAATTTGCTACAACAGATAGAACAGATACAACTGACAGATGAGGCAGACACAGTCAAATGGGCACTGGAAAAGAGAGGAAACTTCACCACGGCTTCACTGTACAAAGAGCTAACATATACATGCATGCAGAATAGAGAGGTAATGGGGATTTGGAGAGCTAGAGTTCCAATGAAGATCAGGTTTTTTCTGTGGTCAGTGTACTCAGATTGTCTCCCATCTGCAGAGCAATTGATCAAGAGGAATTGGCCAGGAGACATAGAGTGTAAATTGTGTGTGGATGAAGAAACAGCCCAACATATCATGTTTCAGTGTGCCATAGCTAACTACACTTGGTGGACTTTGAAGGAAGCTCTGGGCTGGCAAACTGTTCCAACTAACCTACAATCTTTCTTCTATTTGAGCCGGGGGAGAGGGGAATACCCTAAACCCATGATGATTTTTTTGTTAGCCTGTGTTTGTTGGAGTCTCTGGTTGACCCGCAATGATCTCGTTTTTAATAATAGAGTGGCAACAGGTACTGACTCGGTGATATATCGGTCCATTACATTTATGCAGAAATGGAGTATCTTGCTTCGGGACGCGGAAAAAGAATGGGTGATGAAGACGATAGGAAGGATATCAAGTTGATCGGGGCGAAGCGGCGAAGATCGTGGCATGAAGATGAAGACTGATGAGGAGACAAGCAAAGTAACAACAAAGCGGGGAAATGCAAGACAAAAAGCTGATACTGGAGATGCTGTGTTTTGTAGTAGTAGAGAGTCTCTGAGTTGCTATAAAAAACTGTAATCTCTTTTGCTGGGGAGTCGTGTGTTGCATGTTTTCCTAGAGGCCTTCTGGCTATGAACTGAATGTATCAGCTGGTAACCCCAGCAAACATATCTTTGCTTTCTATAAAAAGCAGGGCCAAGTGGTCTTTGGTCTAAAAAAAATAGTAAAAAACTAGACTCAACAGGTTTGCGGATGTGGATTTAGAGATATGATATTCAAATCAGTAAACCCAAGAGTTCTTTAAACTCAGAACATCATATATATATTATACTAGCAAAATTGCTCGCGCGCTGCAACAGGTGGTAGGTGGTGAAGGTAGATTTTGTTTAGATAATGGTGGTGAAGGTAGATACACAATTACTATATATCACTTTCATTGTTTTAAGCAGCAGAAAATTTGTTGAGCCAATAATCTACGGTGTCTCTAATTTGCAACCAATCTACACGACATCCTTGTAGCCGCCGTCAACCTAGGTGGGTGTGGGCGTGTGGCGGTGCCCCATGGTGGGTGGAGGCGGTGGTTAGACAGAGCATGGGTTCAGAGGATCATATGTGATCGGTTAGTGAAGAGTGGTGCCGGACTATCCTGGAATCAAAGTTTAAAATTAAACCGCCTGCTCTCTCTTGTCCTCAGCCTGCTTGTCGTAATAAACATCATCTTGCATTGCGGTGCGCACCAGCTCGTGCTCCAATAATGGAGTCATGTGCCATCTCTAAGACTGTGTCATTGTTATATACATATGTAACGTATCTCCTTGAATGATCCATTTCCTAACACCATTGTTTACAAAGTCACTTTCCACGAATCAAAGTTTAAGATTAAACCACCTGCTCCCAACATCATCTTCCATTCGGGTCCGCACCCCAAGCTCATCAAAAGATAAGCATTCTCTGACCCAGCTGCCAAGTTGCCCATCCTTGAAGCGTCCTTCCTTAATTCTTACTTCCACACACTCACGTCAATGGGCGGGTGCATTGCTTAATTCTTCACCAAACTTTCCACAATGTTCCAGCCTATATTATACGAAGAGAAAAAAAAAAGAAAGAAAAGGCCCCGATACTCCAGCTGTACGCGGAACACGGCGACCGGCCTCGCCTCGCCTCGCCCTGCCGCGCCGCCGCCGCTGCATCCCAGACGGTTCAGACCCGGCCCCCTCTGCTTCTTCCTCCTTCTCTCTCCCTGCCTCCTCCTCCTGCTCCAGCGGCCCATCACGCCCGTGCCGACTCAGCCAGGGCGGACTTCATTGTCGCTTGGCCCTGCCCGCAGTCGTCGTCTTCAGGAGAGCTATGGTATGCAGTTCCCCTCATATCCTCATCAGTCATCATCATCCAATTCAGTGACCAAAGGAAAGATCAGTGCTAGGTGACACTTCTTACTTTTGTTTACTTCATTCATCGGCTCTGTAATACTAATCTGTTCCAAATTGTAGTTCGTTTGACTTTTTTGACCACAATTTTGACCACTCGTCTTATTCAAAAAATTATGTCAAATATTGTTTCTTTGCTGTGGCTTGCTTTACTAACATAAGACCTTCAAAAATGACTTAAATTTAATCAAATTTACACTAATTTTTTGAATAAGACGAGTGGTCAAAGTTGGGGTTCAAAAAGTCAAACGAACTACAATTTGGAACGGAGGGAGTAGTTTATTTCGACTCTAATGCAGTCAAAACCATATCTGAGACCAATTAGTTCTCTGTATTTCTTATTGGATATATCGCTTCTTGCATGTCATCCCAGTCTAATTATTTCCCTTCATTTGTTATTGGAAAGATCGCTGACGGCATGTGATTTGACTAATTCTCAGACAAACTTGTCCTACTTATACCATATACACTTATTTTAGCCTAGTATCCTTGCACACATATCTCAGCCAAATTAGAACTCTCCATTGGTTACTTGAGATTTTCTGCTTCTCTTTCCCCCCATTACACCCCTGCATTGGTAATAATGAATTCTTTTGTACTCTGCGCCTCCCTGCCACTTCAATGATGCTATATGACAATTGTTATTGGTTCAATAAATCAATTGCCCCATGATTTATGTTTGAAGGATTGGGTAGGAGAGAAAAAACAACGAATAAATTAACATTACATCACAAAGTTCATTGTTATATATACAAATATACAATATACAGGTAGTAGGTACCCTTTCTCCTATGGTTCATTTCATACAACGCTTTACAAAGTTGCTATATAAGAATCGAAGTTTTAAAATAAACCACCTGCTCCCTTGTCGACCTCAAGGTCTTCCCTTCCGGTCCACACCAGATTGTCAAAAGATAAGCATTCTGATTCTGCTCACGAAGTTGCCCATCCTTGAAGCAGCTCCAATAAATGAGCAGTAACCTATACGTATAAGTATAACCCCATATAGCATATTGCCATGTTGTTGCCCTGCACTCAACTGGCATGCAGTACCAAGCAAGCAAGAGCAATGGAGAGCGAGTGTAACTGAGGTTGATCTAGCTGAGCATGGACCTCGCGTTGGTGGCCATGGCCGGCCTGGCTTCCAAGCTGGGCGACCTGCTCATGCAAGAGTACGTCGTGCAGAAGGGCCTCAAGCCCGACATCGAGTCCCTCTCCAGGGAGCTTCTGATGATGGAAGATGCTCTGGAGGACTTGTCTCGGGTTCCACCGCAGCAGCTTAGTAAGGTCGAAAAGCGTTGGGCACGGCACATCCGAGAGCTGTCGTATGACACGGAGGATGCTGTCGATGACTTTGTCCTACGCGTGGCCGGTAGAGATTGTGAAGCTGATGCCACCGACACCAACGTCTTCAAGAAGATCATTGTCAAGGCAACCGCTGCAGTGAAGAAGGTCAAGCATCGCCGTCAGATCTATGACAAGATTAAAGACATCAAGAAACTCTCCAAGGAGTTGGCTGACCTCCGTGCCAAGTACATAGTTAGAGGCCCAGGAGCTGATCTTGCTGCGAGCATCGGCATCGACCCCCGAATCCTCAATCTATACAAGAAAGAGTCGGATCTCGTTGGCATCAAAGAGTCAAGGGACAAAATCATCAGGATGTTGTCCATAGGGACCAAAGATGATGCTCATGCGTTTGATAAGGTCCTAAAGATAGTCTCTATAGTTGGGGTTGGAGGATTGGGTAAGACTACTCTAGCCAAAACAGTGCATGATATGCTTAAGAAACAATTCAGTTGTTCTGCTTTTATTTCTGTTGGTAGGACCCCTAGTCTGACTAGGATATTTGAGAAAATGCTAGTGGATCTGGATGAAAAGTATAGCCAAGTAGACATGTCAAGATGGGATGAAGAGCGATTCTCCCACGAGCTGCATAAATTCCTACAGCATAAGAGGTGTGTCGATGTCACTCTCTCTATTCAGTGTAGTTCAGTGAGGGTTTTTTTTTTCATTAGCAAAGCGTAAGCAGTTTATACATTCCTAGCAGTTTATACATTCCTATTATACTCCAGGCCCTAGGCCTGGGCATTTGGTTCATTCGATTAAGTCATTTAGGAGAGATTCCAGTTTTGTTGAAATTTACATCAAATTTGCTGCCAAAGATCCTTAGTAAGGAAAAACCTCAAATAAATTGAGTGATTTTTTTAGTAATTGAAATTATTTTATTGATTAAGTGACCTAGAAAAAGGAAAAAAATCTCAAATCTCTCTCATCACGGCATGCATAAGTGGACATGCATGTTCTTCATGATCATGGAAATATCCTTTATTTCCGTGTTTAGATTTGATTATGGCTAATGGCGATATTCTTCCTTTTTATGAGTTTTTATTCATCATTGTGTGTTATATACTTATATTTTATAAATCCTCAAGTTGATATACACAATTTAGTTATCACATTTTTATGGAAATGGACAAGTTATGTTCATAAAAGATATGTTACATTGATTACTTAAAAAGTAAATAAGACCTACCAGTATGGCAGTATCATATCATTAAAAATGTTACATGCATAAATACAAATATCTTTTTATTAGCTGTAAATACAACTATCACATCATATAAACACGTCTCTACGTATGTGCAGTGTGTCCAGCTATTGGAAGCATGTGTAGCATTGCCCATGGTTTATATGAAAACTTTAGATCTCATCATGTTGCATCATATAGAAATGTGAGATTATTGATGCATATTAAATCTGATAGGAAGATATTTTCTATATTTTTCCTATTACTTCATAGGAGATAATATGTGGTAATTGACTTCTAGATCAACAGAACTCAATTATTTGAGTGTACCATAGCAAAACCTAATTTATATAGACTATATTGGATCTTTAAGTTGTACCACAAATTAAATTGATTGGCAAATATTTTTCACTTGGAGCCATGGGTTGCAATTTTTTCTTGCTAGAATCATGTTAATGTTATCATGCGTCTAGTTAGGTTTGCCAAATTATTCATAGCCCTATTCTTGTGTTGATTATAGGTACTTCATCGTTGTTGATGACATATGGGATAAAGGATCCTGGGAAGTGTTAAGATATGCTTTGAAGGACAATAATAGTGGAAGCAGAATAATCATGACTAGTCAGAATTTTGAGGTTGTTACAAAAGCCGAAGAGGTTTACAGACTAAAACCTCTTTCTGATGGAAACTCTAAGAAGTTATTCTTCAAAAGAATACAAAATCAGGAAGGAGAAAGTCTTGATGGTGTATCTTGTGATTTATCTAGTAAAATTATAGATAAATGTGGTGGCATACCATTGGCAATCATTGCAATGGCTAGTTTATTGGTTGAAAGACCACGTGAGAACTGGTCAAAGGTGTATGATTCAATTGGTTTTGGGGATGAAGACAATACAACAAATATACTGTCATATAGCTACTATGATTTACCTTCTTATCTAAAGCCATGTCTACTACATCTAAGCATATTTCCAGAAGATTATTTGCTTGAAACAAGAACTGTGATATGGATGTGGATAGGTGAAGGTTTTGTCCATCCTGAGAAAGAGGAGGGTAGCCTACTTGAAGCTGGAGAAAGGTACTTCAACGAGCTTGTCAATAGAAGCATGATCCAAGTAATAGAAGACAGATTTGATAGGTTCACACTATGGTTCCGTATTCATGATATTGTGTTTGATCTCATTACTAAGTTGTCGAGAGATGAAAACTTCGTTATTATTTTGGGCAACAAGGAGCATCATGTATCTCCAAACAATTTAAGAAAGAAGAAAACCAGCATGTCTTGTTTGGACGGCAAGGTACGCCGGCTGGCAGTCGAAAATCTCCATGTGCAGCGATTGCCTGAAGACACAATGTACATGCCAGAGGTGTTGAGGTCATTTAACATTGTGGATAGTAAGATTGAGACTATGGCCCCACTTCACAGCTTCAGAGTTTGTCGAGTGTTAAATATAGAAAATTGCTACATCCCGATCAGCCTAAAGCATGTAGGGAAGAGGTTGTTGCATCTCAACTACCTAGAGATATCTGAGACTCCTGTTCATGAGCTTCCTAACGAACTCGGGCATTTGAAGTCTCTACAGGCACTGGTATTAGTCCATATCGGGCTAGAGGAGCTACCACCGGCTATGTGTTCACTTACACAATTGATGTGCTTGGTAGCTAAGGGATTCAAAAGGTTCCCAACTGACAGGATAGGGAACCTAACATCCCTAGAAGAGCTACGGTTAGATACCGTAGTTGGCCGGAGTGCCACAGAGGACCTTGTCATAGAGCTTGGCAAGCTGACGAAGCTGAGGGTGGTCACGATTTACTTTTCCGAGGAACTAGTTGAGAGCTTGCAACAAGGTTTGGTGCGATCTCTGTGCAATCTGCGGGAACTGCAGGATATAATGCTTTCTTCTACTGGATTATTCCAGCAGGGAGCCACTGTATGGGAAAACTGGATGCCACCTATGCAGCTCCAGCGCCTACTTATAGTAGGCATCCGCTTCTCGCGGCTGCCTGGGTGGATCAATCGCTCCTGCCTGCCACATCTCTGCTTCTTATCTTTGGGCATGTATACTGTTGAAGTTCAGGACCTAGATAACCTATCGAGATTGCCAGAACTGAACTACCTCGACCTAGTAGGTTTCAGCTGGCCTCCAGGGTATACAGTTGGTGCGGACGGCTTCAGGAATCTAAGGTTCTGCCAGGTGGGAACAGCGCTTAAGTTTCATGTGGGCGCCATGCCAAGGCTTGAAGAGCTGCAGTTTGATGTTTATGCAGGACACTGGTGTAGGGAAGAAAATAATATGCCGTTGGAGCAGTTCCCAACAAAGGATGTAATCGAAGGTCTTGACTTGGGCCTGGATAACCTCCTTTCACTTGAGAAAGTCACCGTCATAGTCTACTGCTCGGGTGCTACTGCCGCAGAAGTGCAGGAGGTGGAAGCCGTGGTCACCCGTGCAGTGGAAAATCATCCCAACCGTCCAAGCATACAAATGGAACGAGTATATGAAGAAAATATTTTATCTGACGAACGCAGGGTAGCTCTGGTGAGGCTGTCTTTTCCAGTCTGTAAAAAAAAAAATGTTCTCTAATTATATGCTTGTAGGTACGACTTATTACTGATCTGTATGTGTTGCATTCTGCTACTTGCAATTTTCAGTGGAAAATCAGCTCCCTGCGGTCATACCGACGTCTTCAGGGGTGCCAATATATGTGGGGTGCAGAAAGTCGAAGCAGCCGAGGTATCAGCCTGGATTAATTCTTTTCATTAGTTAATATGGAAACGTTAGCTTTTTCTATATAACTTACCACCGGTGCTTATTTTACCATGATGATTCACAAGATAATTTGCTTTGCAAACTCCAGCTCAGGAATTGATGATTCCAATTCCAATCCTTCCAGCCCAGCATGTGCATGCATGCTAGTCTTCATGTACAAACACTCCAAATTTGATTGCTCTATCTAGTTGTCGCGATTTACATCATGTATACGTGTCATTATGTATAGAGGATGTGTTTTTACATGTGCACGCATGGTTCATACATATATACATGTTTTCAGTGTTGGGATTCTGAAAGTGCAAACTGAAATTACTGATTTGTAATGCTGCGTAGAGAGTCCCAATGCCAAAGATAAATGGTATATATCCAGCAGTTATCTGCATAGATAATCCCAATGCCACAGAAAAATGGGTATCCATTATCCACGAATTATCTAATGTTTTGTGTAAGCATGAGTATGAGCATCTCTTAACCCCTTCCTTTTAAGCTCCTAAGAAAATTGATTTGTAATTTTAGGCACCGCCATTGTAGAAGATAATGGTTGCTGGTAGATTTGGCGCCAATCATCCTAGATCAGACGTATGCTGGTTCATAGATGATGGCAGGTTATTTTCCATTGATCATGATTCTTGTTGGTCTGGGGTGGTTCTTTTTAGTTTCTTGTTGTGTTCTTTGTTTTCACTTGCCCTTTTTAATCTTAAACATAAAACTAATGCTTCTCCTTAATGAAAAATAGCATGCTCAGCATGTTCTCTAAAAGGGAATTTTAGGCAACACAATTCTAGAAAATCGCCAACAACTTTCTGGTAGATTCTCTTGACTTTTCGGTTACTGGATGTATGCTCAATTTCCTTCTTTTTTGAAAAAGTGTTTTCAAATATTTTTCAAGTAATTTGGTTGTTCTTATTTCAGTTTTAGATGTCATAGTTTGGTGCAAAAGCTGATTAATAGATTATAGATTACTTGTACTGAATAGCTAGCCAACTGAAATGCACCACGTATGCTAATCAAATCAACTTCCTTGTGGTAGCCCTGATAAAAAGTGTGCTGATGCCTGGAAAAAATGGTAACATGTTAATTAGTATGATAGGTCCTAAGATGTTTTTAAGTGAAATGATCTAATCAAAGCACCATGCGGAACAAATATATTATGTATCTAGATGGCAGTTCATGTTTTAGTCTTGTATTATGTTTTTGCTAGATTGGAATGTTTTGGATTAGGCGTGTCGTTCCTTGGCAAAAACCACCTTATCTTCTTATGCTTTGCTTGAAAAAATTCTGCAATTACATTTTTCTTTACATGGTAGTTCCATCCTTTGCTTTTCAACGTATTTACTACATATGCAAATCAATATTTCAGGTAAATGTGAGTTGTTTAAGTACTGAAGAGACAAGTCCCATTCAACAAGATGATTAGAAGCATTTGCAGGGCTTGTTGGATTTCTGGCTCTTAGTCCAAATTCAGATGAGGCAGATGAACCACAAGTGATGCTATTTATGTGTGATCTGTATTTGTGTCTATTTCTATAAGATATGCTCATATATTTCCTTCAGAGTGATCTTGATTGATTGTATGAAGTGTATTTTTAATGACATGGGTCATATGTATTTCCTTGGAAACGACCATGAGAGTTTGTATGTGAACTATATTTTTTCCATTTTCTTTTTTGAGAACTGAGATGGGTTGTGTATTTGCCGTTATCAAACAGGAATACACCCTAGAATGTCATTTCCCCCTTTTCAGTCTAATTTAGTGGTGCATTGTAGAGCCCTAGCTGATTTTTTTTTGTTCTTTTAAAGGCGTGAAGCTGAGTTTCGGCGGTTGTATTCGAGGAAATGATGGGAGCCAAAGGTTTTCCCCAGGCCCAAGCAATTTTTTCTGTTCGGCCCAGCTTGGGCAGTCTATTTGTTTTTGGGTTTAATTATTCGTCAAAACCGTTTCCACCGTTCAAGGTATGAGTCCACGTTAATCTCAAAAAAAAAAAAAGGTATGAGTCCACATTAATCTCAAAAAAAAAAAAAAAAAGGTATGAGTCCACGTGCCAGAGTTTTTACTATCTTTTTCTAGTCCCTGCTCCCCAATCTTATCTTACCGACGGCCGGCGGCCGCACGCCCGCCGCATGCGCCCGTCACCTGAACGCTCAGATTCTAGGCCGATGTTGATCCGACCCAGCGTGGTCTGAACCATGGTCGGAGGAGGGCGGAGACGACCTCCGGCAGCAGCATGGCGTGGAGAGGAGGGGCAGAGAATCGATGACGGCCTTGCGCTCAAATGGAGGGCCAAGGTAATCTCGGGACACACAGATAGTCTATTGAGTGTTTCTCTGATGTGTGCCCCTCCCCCTTCTAATGTTTCGCTAACTGGTTCGCCAGTGGTTCATTTGCTTTGTTTTGAATGTTTCAGACACAGATGATGAGTGTTTCCTCTGATGTGCAATCCTTCTCCCCCTCCTCCCTCTCCCTCTCTGGACTTTTTTGTGTGTTTCTGTGATGTTCCTTCGATGTTTCAGCGCGCTATTTTCTAATGTTTCGGGCTTAGGTGATGAGGTGTTTCTCTAATGTTGCCCCTCTTCCCTTTCTGATGTTTCCTTTACTCTTTGTTTCAAAAGGCCACCCCTGTCTGGTGCAGTAGCAGACGTCCTGATGTTTCACGGATGATGAGTTTTTTTGTTCCCTCTGATGTGCAATCCTTGTCTTCCCACCACATCCTTTCCACTCTGTGTTTCGAAAGACCACTTCGTTTTGGTGCAACAACAGTCATGAGAATGTTTCAGGCACAGATGATGAGTTGTATGCTCTGATGTGCAATCCCTCTCCCACCTCCTATCCTCTCCTCTGTGTTTCAAATGATATGTTTATGTGTTTCAAACGTTATGTTCCATGTGTTTCAAAACATTTAATTCGATGTAATCTGGGTTTTTTTTTTCTTGTGTTTCCTTTTTTGTTTCAAACGCTGGCCATGTTGGGCGGCGGCCGCCGCGATGGCCGGTCATGGAGGAGGAGGGCCGTGCGCGGGGCTGCGGGGACGTGTGTGTCGGGGCGGGGGCGGCGTCCGTGTGACGCTTTTTGCGGAGGTTGCGGGAGTTGCTGAAACGGGGGGCGGGCACCACGGGATGATGGGCCGGGCCCTGCTAGCGTGGGCATTCTATCATAGAACGTTCGATCGCTAGCAGGACCCCTATGCAACGCATGCAGCCTCTAGTCCGGTAGTCGACTCCGCTCGCTGGGCATCGCATGCGGCCGCCAATCCTGGCCACACTCTCTCTCTCTCTCTCTCTCTCTCTCTCTCTCTCTCTCTTCTTCTCCTCTCGACGCGACGGCATGGCAAGCTGCAGCAGCGCGTGCGGCTACGACAATGGCGCGACGGCGTTTGCGGCGGCGCGACGGCCTCACGGAAGGGACGATTGCGGCGGTGGCGACACGGCGGCCACGACTGCAAGACGCGACGACGACGCGGCGACCTCGCGTGCGAGGCGCAGCTGCGAGCCGGCACGAGCACGTGCGGGCCGCCGTGCCTAGCAGCACGGCACGGCACGACTAACCTCCCATAGTGCCGTGCCTGGGCCACGACATTGGCACGGCGGCACCATCAGGCACGGCACGGCGGGCCGCCGTGCCGCATCGTGCCGTGCCACGGCGTGCCCGTGCCCGTGCCGTGCCGGGCGGTCCGTTTGAAAAACTATACTTGTTAGCTTCTCGTGGTGTGTGCGCTCGGGCACTACCCCCGCCGCGCCCCTCTAGCTCCAGCTGCAGCCTCCGGCCTCCAGCCCACCCCCTGCTCTGTCCGATAAGGGTCCGTCTGGATCAGGGACGATGACGACGGTGGTGAATTTGATGATGACGACGCCTGCGTGCACGTGCTTCCAACATCTGGGGACGATCATCATTAACCATGCTGTGGGTGCATGCATGCATGTAAAACGAACGATGCAATGCGATAACCAAACGAACAAACACCAGCAGGAGAAAAACGAACGATGCGACAGTCAAAAAGCTGGACCTACCGATGGCATCAAGATTGATTTGGGGACATTAAAATGCATGCCCACACCGACCACAGTAGAGGTTCTTCGGCTGATTAGCTGGATTTGAGGAAATTGCTGAATGCATTTGTCACCTTGTCAGCGCGCCTCCGTCGAAGACTCAAGGTTCTTCCTCCAAGCAATTTTCTGTCCATGTTCGGCCCATGCGTGCACAACCTTTTGGGAAAGCTCAAGCCCACGACGAGCACATGCCGCGTTTCTCGGTCGGCCCTCGGTTAACATGGCCCACGGGCCCCCAACGGTATGTGGCCTGAACTGGATCCTTCTTCCCTTGCAGCCCTGCCCCGTCACGGGAACGTCAGGGAGAGAGGAAGCCAATAGCCAAGGTAAGATGTGCGGCACCGGCACGAGGCAGTGGCGGTGTGCCTGTACGCAGTAGGCAATGGTAAGATTGATGGACCTGGTGGCCAAATGGGCCTACAGGCTTTGCTTGGCTTGGTCTCAAAAGACAAAATACAGACTAGGCGGCAAACTGCAGAGAACAGAGCATTTCTGCCTTACGTGGAGCAGAGGACTCGTGGAAGCATTCTCTAGTTAATTGCAATATATATGGCTCGGTGCGTTTGGGCACTCGAGCGAGAACTAGCAGGGTTTTTTTACCGGCCGATAACCGCCCGGTTACCCCGGTTACCGGACTTACCGGTCCGGCCTGCTAGCAAAAACCGGCGGTTACCGGCCATTTACCGACACATGCATGACCGATAAAACCGGGCTTATCGGTAAACCGGCCGGTTTTACCGGTAAACCGGTCCGGTTTACCGGGGTAAAAAAACCGAATTTACCTTGGTAAAAAAACCTTGGCGAGAAGAGCTTGTCCAGCTTATAGACGAGCGGGAGACTGGGAGCTAGACGGCAATAGGATCAGTCGTTGCAGCTGTTACTCGAGACAGGACATGCAATTTCCTTGGTGCTTTAGCAATAGTCTTGGACGGAGTTAACCGACCCAGAGATAGAAATAATGGAGGCACTGGCATGCAGGGAAGGAGGTTCACTGGCAAGCGATCTGGTGTTTCATCAATTCAGGATTGCAAGTTATATACGCCAATGTTATAAGCAATATCCTGGCCATGTAGTTCAAGAGATCAAAGCTCATATTTGTGGCATTAAGGTTTTGTTTAGTTCCAGACGAGATGTCACATTGGATGTCAGATGTCGGATGGGGTAGTCGAGTACTAATAAAAAAATAAATTACAGATTCCATTAGTAAACTATGAGATGAATTAAATAAACCTAATTAATCCATCATTAGCTAAGAATGAGTAGATCCACTAGATATAAGTGCGGACAAAAAACATTTGATGATGGTTACGAGAGGATAGATGCTACGGATCAACATGATTGCAGAGAAATAGGAGGTTAAAGACCTTTAGTGAACATGAACTAGATATAACAATTGTGTAGTTAATGTGACTAACAATATAATTTTATTATTTATAATATATACACAGTTTGTTGTTAGTTATATTTTGATCGCACATTATAGGAACTTTATTTTTCTGAAAAATCATCAAGTGGTCAACAAAATTATATAATGTGGAAACCGAATGAAAATTCATATTTGAACTATCAGATTTGCATATTACTATATATCTGTAATGATAAAATCTAAAAAATAATGGCATTTGTATTGCATTTCCATCGTCGGCACCAGAGAAATACTTCATCAAAACCGTTTCCACCATTCAAGGTATGCCCCACATGCCAGAACTTTTACCATCCCATACTGTACTTTTTTAGTCCCCTGCTCCCCAATCTATCTCGTCGGCCGGCGGCCGCACGCCGCCGCATGCGCCCGCGCCGCCGTTCTACTCCTGATCCCAGCTTGCCTAAAGCACGCCAGCGCCATGTTCGGTCCCTCTCACTCCCTGGCGTCCCCTTGCCGCTCTGATTCGGGCAGATGTCGGTTGGATTCGGCGTGGTCCGAGCCATGGTCGGAGGGGGACGGATACGACCTCCGGTAGCAGCATGGCGCGGGGAGGAGGAGCGGAGAATCCGTGATGGCCTTGCGCGGAAGAGGGGCGGGTAAGAGAAGCGACGGGGAGCGCACTGCCGCGCTCACATGGTGGACCAAGGTAATCTCGGGACAAACAGATAGTCTAGTGAGTGTTTCGTCGCTAGCGGTGAGCCTTTTTGTCTTTCTTCCACACCAATGTGGTTTGCATTATATTTTAAGAGACCGAGATGTGCTTCGCCGGTAGGCATGTGCGTGAAGACAGCTGACACATCTTGAGTCTTGAGTCATCACAATATGGATTTCTAAGTAAATGTGCAGTGCGCCTCTAATCACTGCCCCAAACACAGCACCTAGTTTGTTCCGCCGTTTGTTGCCATGCGCCCAACAACGAGCATCTAGCACCAAGCAACCTTAAGCAAGAGAAATAAAGAGCTGAGAGCATGGAGCACCGAGCGGTTTTGTGCGCGGACGGGGTCTTCCTGTGTTTTCTAGGTGCGGGGGCCGCTGTACCATCTTGTTGGATCCTATTATTGATAGCTGCCTCGACAAAAATACAGCAATAATGGAGTGCTTTACTCATATGGTGATGCCTGCTTGGTGGTTGGTGCTTGGTGTGCAAGTTGGAAGTTGGAATTTAGTATAAGCTTGTGCCCATAGGACATTAGAATAGAACACGCAGAATGATTTCTTAATGTTCAGAAACATATAGAACTGTGTAGAGAAAAAATTAGAAGGCAACTAAAAATACACGCACACGGCACTATTAAACAAGAACAAAACTTCCATTGAGAGTGGTAGATACAAAATACTCGTATGTGAGAACTAATTGTCTTGGTATATATTCTAAGAACAACATCAAAGAATAATCTATTGGGATTAGCCTCGAGAATTTAGATTTACGTGGCGCCTCCAATAATAGATCGAGTCAAGACAGAAATTGTTATAGAATGTATAAGGTACCTCCTGATTCAATGATTCATTTCCTAACACAATTATTTACGAAGTCACTATCCAGGAATCAAAGTTTAAAATTAAGCCACCTTCTCTCTTTGTCCTACTAAACATCATATTGCATTCCGGTCCGCACCAGCTAGTTCTCCAATAATGGAGTCATGTGCCATTTCTAAGGCTGTCATTGTTATATATATGTATAAGGTACCTCCCTTGAATGATTCATTTCTCCTAACACAATTGTTTACAAAGTCACTATCCATGAATCGAAGTTTGAAATGAAACCACCTGCTCCCTTGTCCTACTCAACATCACCTTCCATGCATTCGGGTCTGCACCAGCTTGTCAAAAGATAAGCATTCGAGTAAATTGCACTACATGTACCTAAAGTCCTAAACAATTAGGTGTGTAATAGATGGATACTCCAACTAAAAAATATAACATCTGGGTACTAAAACTATACATATGTAACTTCCGGGTATTCAACTTAAAAATGTAACGTCTGCGTCTTTCGAACTATACTTATATAACTTCTGGGTACTAGCGACCTCAGCGGCGGCAGGCTGCCAACGCTCTGCGTCGTGCACCTTGGTGGACCTCATTGACCCCAACAGGCCCTAGCCCTTTAGCGCAGGCGTCACGTGTAGGTGGCGCCGATGACGTGGGCAGAAGGTCGCAGAGGGCTCGCCGTCAACGATCTCCAGTAGTCAGTGCAACACCGAGACTGCCGTGCCTTTGGCGAAGGCGTCGCCGTTGGCTCGCAAGAGCGCGTAGTTGGCGTTGGCGATCCTCGAGTACTCCAATGTGGTGCGGCTAAAGCTGAGGGGGCTGAGGCTGCTCGCGGAGCTCTGGCATGGTAATGTGGTGCTCGGTGCGTGCGAGCGGGAGCTCTGCTCCGCCTGTCCCATGGCGAGCCAGCGCCGCCGCCATCGACATGGGCGTGGTGCTGCTCAAGCACCGGTACCCAGAAGTTACGTAAATATAGTTTCAGTAACTAGACGTTACATTTTTAGTTAAAGTACCCAAAAGTTACGTAAGTATAGTTTAAGTACCCAGATGTTACGTTTTTAGTTGAAGTACTTATATGTTACACACCAAATAGTTTAGATACCTACAGTGCAATTTACTCTAAGCTAAGCATTCTATCACTCAGCTGCGAAAAGTCGCCCATCCTTGAAGTTTCCTTGCTTAATTCTTCGTTCCGCTCACGTCAATAGACGGGCATTGCAGATTCACCGCAACATGCACCGCGTCTGCAACAACGCCTCTCCATGGCGCCGCGCACTCGTGAGTCTGATACATATATAAACCCCATGAACAGTGATCATCAAATTGTCGATGACAAGTGACATGCACCTCAGATGCCGGCAGCGACGACGCAACTCCGAAAATTTTCGGGAGTTCAGGTCCTGTCCTCAACGTGTGGCGCTTCATAGGCATTTTGTCTTTGTTGAGGTTTCTGTAATTATTCCTCGTGACTGTGTACCTGTGTGAGTTAGCTTGTCATTTAGGCGTTTATCATTCCTTGGATAATAAAGGCAGATTTAGACATGGCAGTCACTTGCTATCGTCATTGTTATATAATATAAAAGGTACCTCCTCCAATGATTCATTTCTTAACACGCTTTACAAGGTCACTATCCACGAATCAAAGTTTAAAATTAAACCACCTGCTCCCTTGTCCTACTCAACGTCTTCCCTTCCGGACCGCACCAGCTCGTCAAAAGATAATATAAGCATTCCTGACTCTGTCAATGAAGCTTCTCCAATAAATGAGCAGTAAGCTTCTATAATCGTTCTCTCCCCATATAGCATCTTGTCATTCTTTGCCCTGCACCCAACTAGCAGTATTACCTACCAAGCAAAGAACTATGGAGAGCGAGTGTGACCGAAGTTGATCGAGCTGAGCATGGAGCTCGCCTTGGGGGCCATGGCCGGCCTGGCCCCCAAGCTGGGCGAGCTGCTCATGGCGGAGTACGTCGTGCAGAAGGGCCTCAAGCCCGACATCGAGTCCCTCTGCAGGGAGCTTGTGATGATGAGAGCTGGTCTGGAGGACTTGTCTAAGGTTCCACCAGACCAGCTCACTGAGGTGGAAAAGCTCTCAGCACGGCAGATCCGGGAGCTGTCGTACGACATGGAGGATGCCATCGACGACTTCGTCCTGCGCGTGGCTGATGGTGGCAAGTCTGCAACTGCCACCGACGCCAACGTCTTCAAGAAGATCCTTGGCAAGGCCACCGCGGCAGCAAAGAAGATCAAGCATCGCCGCGAGATCTCTGACAAGGTTAAAGACATCAAGAAACTCTCCAACGAGCTAGCTGAGCTCCGTACCAAGTACACAGTTAGAGGTGCGGGAGCTAATATTGCCGCGAGCACCGGCATCGACCCCCGTGTCCTCAATCTGTACAAGAAAGAGTCGGATCTCGTTGGCATCGAGGAGTCAAGGGACAAAGTCATCAGGATGCTGTCTGTAGGGACAAAAGATGATGCTCATGCGTCTGATCAGGATCTAAAGATAGCGTCTATAGTCGGGGTTGGAGGATTGGGAAAGACTACTCTAGCCAAAACAGTGCATGACATGCTTAAGAAACAATTCAGTTGTTCTGCTTTTATTTCTGTTGGTAGGACTCCTAACCTGGCTAAGACATTTGAGAAGATGTTAGTGGAACTCGACAAGATGTATAAGCAAGTGGACATGGCCAGATGGGATATAGAGCAATTTGGAAATGAACTCCAAGAATTCTTAGAACCAAAGAGGTATGTCCATGTCATTCTTTGTTTAGTTCAGCTCAATTGTGTTTATTCACTAGCAGAGTGTGAGTGGTTTTTCATTAACAAAGACTAAGCCCTAGGCCTGGGCATTGAGTTTGCTCGGTGAAATCAGTTACGAAAAATTCCCCTTTTTGTTGAAATGTAAAACGAATTTGATGCCAAACATCTAGAAAAATCTATGGAAATTCCAAATTTATCTAGATTGGATCATTAATGTGTAGCACAAACTAAACTGGTTGACAAATACGCCT
Organism: Themeda triandra; assembly: GCA_018135685.1. NCBI lineage: Eukaryota > Viridiplantae > Streptophyta > Magnoliopsida > Poales > Poaceae > Themeda > Themeda triandra. The sequence goes on along the minus strand of JAENPR010000418.1, from coordinate 435,516 downwards.
CTCCCTTGGAGTCATATGGGTTGCAATTTTTTCCTTGCTAGAATCATGTTGATGCTATCATGCGTCTGTTTTATTTGGATACTCTATACAGATTTGCCAAATTATTCATAGCTCTACATTCTTGTATCAATTATAGGTACTTCATCGTTGTTGATGACATATGGGAAGTAAGATCATGGGAAGTGATCAGATATGCCTTGAGGGATAATAATTGTGGAAGTAGAATCATCTTGACTACTCGTAATTTTGAGGTTGCCACAAAAGCAGGAGAGGTTTACAAACTAAAACCTCTTTCTGATGGAAACTCTGAGAAATTATTCTACAAAAGAATTCAGAGCCTGGAAGGAAAAAGTCTTGATGGTGTATCAGGTGAATTGTCTAGTAAAATCATAGATAAATGTGGCGGCATACCATTGGCTATTATTGCAATAGCTAGTTTATTGGTTGAAAGACCATATGAGGACTGGTCAAAGGTTTATGACTCAATTGGTTTTGGGAATGGAGACAATACAACAAAGATACTGTCATATAGCTACTATGATCTGCCTTCTTATCTAAAGCCATGCATATTATATCTAAGCCATTTGGTAGAAGATTCTATCACTGATACAAATGCTGTGATTTGGATGTGGATAGGTGAAGGTTTTGTCCATCTTGATGAGAAAGAGGAGGCCAGTCTATTTGAGGTTGGACAAAGATACTTCAACGAGCTTGTGAATAGAAGCTTGATCCAACCAATGGACGACACATATAATTGGTTCACACGATTTTTCCGTATTCATGATATTGTGTTTGATTTCATCCGTAAGTTGTCAGTCGTTGAAAACTTTATTACTGTTTTGGACAGCAGAGAGCAACATGCTTCTCCGGACAGTTCAAGAAATGAGAAGAAAACAGGCATGCCTCATTCGGACAGCAAGGTACGTCGGCTGGCTGTCCAAAATCAGCATCTGCAATGCTTCCCTGAACACACCATGGACAAGCCAGAGGTGCTGAGGTCACTTATCATTGAAGATAGTAAGATTGAGATTATGGCCTGTCGATTACGGATAACCGGCAGTCCACCACGGGGTATCCCACGGCGGTGAGTTTCGGTAAGGGCGTGTTACGATCTACGATCTGAACGTTCGAGAAACAAGACAAACCAAGGACAACAGGTTTACCCAGGTTCAGGCCGCTCGGAAGCGTAATACCCTACGTCCTGCTTCTCGTGTTATGTTGTATGATCAAGTGTCGGATTACAATGAAGCGCTAAGCTCTATAGGTTAGGATGCCAGAGAATAGCCTGCGTTCTAGGGGGGGTCCTTGGCCGCTTTATATAGCCGAGCAGCCAAGGGTACACGTGAGGTGGTCGGTTACATCAAGTCGTGCCCTAGGAGGACTCTATCTGATCTAACCGACTAAGTATACTTGCGGGACAAGCATCCTTGTGCGTGATCCGCCTCCTTGTCGATTGCGGACCACGTCATCGTCTTGTCATCCGGCCCACCAACCTGGTCAGTAATGGGCCGGGTCTTGTTTGGTCTGGGCCGTCTTGCCGAGCAGCCCTGGAACTGTCTATGGTGGTATACCGGATTTATACCCCCCACAGCTAGTCCCCGAGCACTATGTATCTTGAGGGAAGTCCATCGTCTTGACCTGTGCTGAGCAGTATAGATGCAGACCACATTGAGCGCTGGCGATGATGTGCTGAGCACGTAGTACTGACCACGCACAGTGCTGTCCACACAAAGTGCCGACCACGTGTAGTGCCGACCACACGTAGTGCCAACCACGTGCAGTGCTGACCACGTGTAATGCTGACCACACGTAGTGCCGACCACGTTTAGCCGAGCAGGTTTCCCGAGCAGTCTGTGTCCGACCACTGCTATGTCAAGGAAGTTGATCTTGTCGAAAGATGCATGGTGCTCAAAAAGAAAAAAGAAATTTTTCTTTTTAATTGTCCTGAGACATGGGCCCACGTTGACACGTGACAGAAATGTCAAGGCAGTGCGCAACGTAAGCCAGGGAAGAAAATCAACCAGAACTGTTCAGAAACAGTAGGCCCTAAGTCACCGCAAGGTGACGTGGGCCCACGTAGTCCCCAAGTTCGATGGAAGATAGTATATGTTCGATTGAACTTTTTAAGAAAAAGTCCAAACAAAATACCTACGGTCCTCTGCTTAGGAAACAGATCAGGAAAAAATTCCAAGGACCAAGGACATAGGCGTGTTTTGTAAAAAAGGACTACCAGGGAGCTGGCTGGGCAGTCCCCAGGATAAAAAATGAAGCCCACGTGCAGCGCCAAGGGAACTAGGCCCGTTAAAAATTTACTAGGAATAGTAAAAAATCTGGCGGCCGCACGTGACAGGTACGGCCCATGGGACCGCGGCCCACTAGGGTAAAAAATGGAGCGGTCCACATGAGTCAGAGGGGGTCCAACCCTAGAAGTCAACCGGACGTCATCCGGAGACTATAAATAGCGGGCACCGCCGCTAGTGGACGGTTCCGCACACATTGCAGTCGCACTCAAGCAGTTCTCGAGCTCTCCGCATTCCTGCACGCTGGAGAAAACCGCCGCCGCCGCCGCCGTCCATTTCGCCTCCAGATCCGCCGCGCAGCCAGCACCAGCAGGGGCAACCGACGAGATCCAGTCGCCTGCTCTTGCACCGGAGCCGCTGCGCCGCGTAGATCCAGCCACCATCGTCGCGCATCCGCTAGGGTTTCACCACCGCATCGCCGCCGCCGAAGATGGGAGCGAAGCGGTCGACCAAGAAGGCCGCGAAAGGCGGGGAGTCGGCGAGGCGCGGGCCGGACTGGGTCCAGTCCACCTCGTCCCGGGAATCGCTCGATTTGCTGGCGAGCCACGGGTACCTGCCGCCGCGTGAGATGGGGGTATGGAGGGAGCCTCGCGGCGAGGACGAGCCGACGCCATTGCCGGGTGAGTTCGTCGTCTTTGAGGACCAAGTTGTTCGCGGGTTGGGGCAACCAGTGAACGGGTTCCTCCGGGACCTGTGCATATGGTGGGCAATCTCCATATGCAACCTGGACCCCAACTCCATTTTGATCGTGTGTCCATCTTCATCGCATATTGCGAGATGTTCTTGGGCATCCCCCATTTCAATCTTTCCACCATTTCTTCGTGCTCGGAAGAAGGGGGTGGAGACCGGGGGGTCCCAAGTAGCCGGGGGATGTTATATCCGGCTCCGGGATGGGTTGGCCGCGTCTTGGCTGGGGAGTAATTTCAAATCCGCCCCCAAGAAATGGAACAAGGCCTGGTTCTATATGAGCCAGGATGTCGCCATTGGGAGGAAGGTGCCATGCGACATCCACCAGATCCCAGAGGCAAATCCCAGGTGGGGAGAAGCACCACCTGTTGGGGATGTCCAGGTGGTGGAGCTGCTGGAGTTGATTGACAACCAGAAGGTGAACGGTGCGCTGGTGGCCGGGATGTGGATGGTCCGTCGCGTGCAACTGTGCAAAGAAAGGACCAACCCACTGTGGCAATACAGTGGGGTGAAGGATCCGGCACGGCAGACGGAGGAGAAGGCCGATGAGAACGATGTCCACCATATGCTCTCGGTCTTGTTTGAGAGGTATAACTCAACTACTTCTCTGCCGATCACCAAGCAGCTGTCGTACCGTCTCAGCAACCCTCCACCTCAGGTAATGCAACAAAAAGTTGTACTTTCTGTGCAATGTGATAATGTGGCTGACCACTGATATGGTGCTGAGCACTTAAACATTTTGTGTAGGGTCGAAGCGACCAGTACTTTTCTGCTGTGCCAGTGGAGAACAGGCCAGAGGGCGATGCCCTGCATTGGCAGCGGCGTCCGCAGAGGACTGCGGACCAGGGCGAGGTTGAGGACCTGAGCCCTGAAGATGATGATGATGAGGATGAGATCATGGTGGGAACGACCACCAGGGGCAACAGCGCGCGGCAATGAAGAAGCCGGCCAGTGTAGCCCCCAAGGAGAAGGAGAAGCCGACCAACCTTGGCACCGGGGTAAATTAAACCTCGGGAAGGAGGCCGGCGCCGAGGTCGGCGGCAAGAGGCCGGCCGGACGGCCGGTGTCGTCGGACTCCGACGACACCATCACCATAGCCGAGCACCGGCGCAAGCGCCGAGCGTGCGCCGGGATGGGAGTGGCGGCTCAAAGTCGCCCCAACCGGTGCCGCGGTGATCGCCGCGGAACGTCGGGCCGACTCCGCTCCACCGGCCGGCCCGCGCTGCCCCTCTACACCAACCACGGGGGCAGGTTGCCAAGGAGGGCGCCGAGCGGTCCCAGTGGGCGCGGAGTTCCGCCCAAGCCGGTCCCCAAGCCCGGTGCGGGTGCGGGGCGGGGCCCCGAGGAGCGGCGGCGTGCCCAAGTTCAAGGGCGGGTTTTGCCGGTAAGTAATTGTATACTTTGCAATTTGGATTGCTTGCCTGAGAATCAACTGTGTTCATGTTGATGTTGTTTGATATGTAGTCGGCCAAGTACTGGCCCCACCCAGAGCTCGACTGGGACTGCGGCCACGCCACCACCAGCAGCTGCGGCGTCGAGCGCAGAGCCCCAGTAGGGCGAGGCGGATGCCACCAGTGCTCCGCCACATGTGGGATCGCCACGGGCCAAGGAGCCGGCGGAGCAGGAGATGGTCCCGTCGCCGGAGCCCATCCGTCACCCCGCCAAGCCGAGTCCAGAGCCAGCGCGGGCCACGCCGGGGCCAACCGCGCAGGCTACCTCGAGCCCGCATCCCGCGGGGAGCACGGGCGACCGTCGCCCGGCCCCGTCCTCTCCTGTGGAAGAGATCCACAAGGAGCCCCCTCAGGGACCCGCCACCTCCTTTCCTCCAAATCGTATCGTGATTTCGAGGATGGTGGGGAAGGAGTGGACCTCATATGATGAGGTGCCTGAGGTGGTAATGGAGGAGGGCATTAGGGAGGCCCTGGAGACGCTCACCTCCTGGATCCAGGTATGGTTGTTTTGTCACTTGAGGTAAACGAGTATGCGGAGCACGTATTGATTGTGTTGTTAACAGACCCTGCAGACCACCAACGCTCAGCGTGCGCGGACCATTCAACGGTTCGCGCCGATTGATGAGGAGTGCAGGGCCCTCCGAGAGGAGAAGGCCAACATCTTTGGCGCGAGCACGTCTATGAGACCCGGCTCGCCGAGAAGGAGGCCGCTCGGGCCGGCGCTGGAGCAACAGTGGCAGCGCCGGAGGAGGGCCAACAAGGTATGTGGCCATATCCTCTATCACCAGACAAAGCATGATTCTGTTGCCATGAAAATGTGATAACTTCTGCCTCTGCGTCAGGGCTGGAGGAGAAGGCTGCGGCCTTGGAGCGGAAAAAACCGCTCGGCCAAGCAGTTGGAAGCCGCTCAGGAGCAGGCCAAGGCGGATGCTGCGCAGATCGCGGAGCTGACCGGTAAGTTGCACAACTTAGGTTGATTGCATAGGTTGTCTGCCATGTACTGGATCTAACAGCACATGCGAACCACGTTGTTACTGGCTGCAGATATTAAGGATCGGCATACTGCTTAGTTCCAGTGCCTGCGAGAGACCTGCGCCTACCTCCAAAAGAAGATTGATCGGAGGACCGAGCACATCAAGCCGGTTCTCTGCGCTGTCTTCCCGGAGGAGGTGCACCCAGCGGATCCGGTCGGCGAAGACACGATGGTAGCCGACCAGTGTCAACGGCTGTGGCCGGCGCTGCGGGACCTCGTCGCGTGGGCGGGCACTTACGCAGTGTCCACGGCGTTGACGGTGGTCCGCTCAAGGGTGGCAGCTGCTGATCCAGCCACCGTCGCACTTGGGATCGCGCCGGAACTTAGCGACGCCGACGCCGAGGAGCTCCGCACCACCTTCGTCCCTGTGGCAGAGCAGCTGGTTGGCGACATGACGTTGATCGAGGATCCTGCAGAGGAAGATGGTGGTCAGTAGGGCCTTTTGTTTTAAACTTGCTTATTTAAAACTTGTAATTAAGTGGTGCTGAGCACGGGGTGCTCGAAACAAAACTTATGGCCGTGTTAAGGTGCAGACAAGGTAGGCATACTTAAGCGGGTGATAAGTATTTTGCCGTTTTTATTACTTATCGTTTAGGCATGACTTCGATGCGTAACGTGTTTAGAAAAAATCATGTCGACAAATAAGTTTTGCGCCCACTCTCGAAGCGATTAGCTCTGTCAAGGTGACAAAGGGACGCACTAGTGAACAGCGCGGTACGCCAGGATCACTAGGTACGATCCTAAGTACCTATTAGAGGGTGCCTGCCGGATCTCCTAGTGCTGTGTAGCGCGTAGCTGTAGCACATCGACAGAGGACCGAGACGCAGGACCTTATCGAATCGTTCTCGGCGAGTGAAACGCAAAGTTTAGATGTGACTTATGTAGGGCGCATGTATGCAAGGTGGTGCGAAATTTCAGAGAAGAAATTGCAGCAGGACGAAAAAAGAGACGACAAAAGAGGAACTTTGTTAATGGAGAAAAAAGTACAAGATACATATCTTTATGGGTAAAAGCGTATGAGCATCTCTATATGCCAAGAGTTTGGCTCTTCGACTCCATCTAGTGTCTCCAGTCGGTACGATGTTGGGCGTGTTACAGCCTTAATTCTGTACGGTCCTTCCCACCTTGGTGATAGCTTGTGGAGGCCGGCCGTGTTTTGAATACGACGGAGCACATGATCCCCAACCACGAACAAGCGTCCTTGGACGTTGCGATTGTAGTAGCATCGTACCGTAGCTAAGTACTTCTCGGTCCGAGCACATGACTCGAGGGCCTGTTCTTCCTTAGCGATTATGTCCACCTCTCTAGCTTCGTTGGAGGTGGTTTCATCGTGGTAGGCTACCCGTGGGGATTGGAAAGCGACCTCGGCTGGTATGACAGCCTCCGAGCCGTACACCATGAAGTATGGTGAGACTCCTGTGTTGCGGCTGGTTTGGGTACGCAGTCCCCAGACCACTGCAGATAACTCCTTGAGCCATCGACCAGGTTTGAGCTTGGTGTCAACCTGGAAGACTCATTTTTTGAGTGCGTCGAGGATCATTCCGTTAGCACGTTCAACTTGTCCGTTGGCTCTCGGGTGAGCGATGGAAACGTACTTGACTTTGATTAGGCTGTCGTCGCAATAATTGAAGAATGCATCACTTGTAAATTGCGAGCCTAGATCGGTGATGATGGTGTTCGGAACACCGTATCTGTGGACGACCTCGTCGAGGAACTGGGCGCCTTCTCGGCTATGGCTTTCTTGAGTAGTTTGTATTCAATCCACTTGGAGAATTTGTCAATGAGCACGAAGACGTTGGTGTGGCCACCGGGAGCCGGTTTAAAAGGGCCAATCATGTCCGGTCCCGGCATGAGAAGGGCCAAGCGATTTGGGATTGTTTGCAAATCATGTCTTTGGGACATGAATGCGCTTGGCAAACATCTGGCAGTTTACGCACCGTCGTACGTAATCCTCGGCATCAGTAACGGCAGTTGGCCAGTAGAAACCTGCCCGGTAGGCCTTGCCAACCAGTGTCCGGGACGCTGCATGGTTGCCACAAGTCCCTTCGTGGATGGCTTTAAGAAGCTCAATCCCGGCTTCCCGAGTGATACACTTCTGGAAGATGATGGACTTGGGTGCCTTGCGCATCAACTCGCCGTTGACCATAGCGTAGGCCTTGGCTCTGCGGACCAGCTGTTGAGCAGCAAGTTTGTCCTCCGGGACAAGGTGGTCATTCAGGTATTTGATAAAGGGCTCTCTCCAGTCTTCTTGGAGAGGCGTCGCCTGGTCGGCTGACTCTGTACCCTCATCATCTGCCTGCCGGCTGAGGAGACCATCGTCGTCCTTGACGTTAGCGTTACTGAGCAGTGTGGTCAGGATATTGACCTCTGAAGTGGGTTCTGGTGTATGGTCAACCTGATCGGGGATCGAAGGTTTGATTAAATCTTGAACGAAAACACCAGGGGGTAACTTGGCATGGGATGAGCCCATTTTGGACAGCTTATCAGCTCCTACGTTCTTTTCGCGGGGAACGTGGATGAATTCCAGGCCGTAAAACTTGTTCTCAAGTTTGCGAATTTCGGCAACGTAGGCATCCATCTTTTCGTGACCGTATCCCAATCTTTGTTGACCCGCTTGATGACTAAAGCGAGTCCCCATAGACCATGAGTCGCTTGACGCCAAGTTCAACGGCGATACGAAGGCCGTGTAAGGCTGCCTCGTACTCGGCTACGTTGTTGGATGCTTTGAAGTGGATACGCAAGACGTATTTTATCATATCCTTGGAAGGAGAGATAAAGTAGACACCAGCCCCAGCACCATCGATGTTGAGGGAGCCATCAAAGTACATCGTCCAGTGTTCGGCGTTTGAATCAGCAAGGGGTAGGCTGATGTCCGTCCACTCCACAATGAAGTCAGGCAAGGCCTGCGACTTCACCGTCCGTCGAGCACGAAACTGGAGTGTGTACTCGGACAGTTCTAGCGCATACTTCACGATCCGACCACTGGCGTCCCGGTTGCGAAGGATGTCACCGAGTGGTACGTCGGTAACGACCGTGATTTTAAAAGCTTGAAAGTAATGGAGCAGCTTGCGTTTGGTGATCAGGAGTGCGTACAAGAGCTTTTGTACTTGATTGTACCGCTGCTTGGACTCGCTGAGCACTTTGCTTATGTAGTATATGGGGCGCTGGACTCCGTAGACGTGTCCTTCCTCCTCACGCTCGACTACTAACACAGTGCTGACCACATTGGTCGTTGCAGCTATGTATAGGAGCAACTCCTCGTCCTACTTTGGGACTCGTCGGGAGTGAGGGGAGGTGAGATAAGCTTTGAGCCGTTTGAAGGCACAGGTCGGCCTCCTCGGTCCACTCAAACTTATCCTTGGCTTTGAGCGTTTGAAAAAGGGAGTCCTTTTTCACCCATCCGAGAGATGTATCCGCTCGGGCGGCTAAGCACCCCCAGTGAGTTTTTGGATGTCTTTGACGCACCGGGGTGGTCATAGTTTCAAGATGTCGGCTACCTTCTTGGGATTTGGCTTGATGCCGTCCTGGCTGACCAGGTGGCCGAGGAGGATGCCGGATGGTACTCCAAAAACACACTTGTTTGGGTTGAGTTTCCATTGGAACTCGTTGAGTTTCTCGAATGTGCGCTTAAGATTGGTGATCAGGGTGTCCGCCTTTCTGGATTTTATCACCACGTCGTCTACGTAGGCCTCTATGAGATCATCGGCGATCTCTTTCTCGAGGCAGGACTGGATAGCCCGTTGGTACGTAGCCCCGGCGTTTTTGAGACCGAAAGCCATGGTCGTGTAACAAAAAGCTCCGAAGGGGGTGATAAAAGCGGTTTTTTCTTGGTCCTCATTTTTAAGGGCTATCTGGTGATACCCGGAGTAACAGTCAAGAAACGAGAGCAACTCGCAGCCGGCGGTAGAATCTACGACCTCATCGATTCGAGGGAGATTGAATGCCTGCTTGGGGCAGTGTTTGTTGAGATCTGTATAATCAACGCACATCCTCCACTCTTTATTCTTCTTTTGAACAAGCACCGGATTGGCTAACCAGTCCGAGTGGTACACTTCTTTGATAAAGCCACCTGCTAAAAGCTTGGCAACTTCTACTCTAATGAGCTCCTTGCGGTCACGGGCGAACCGGCGCATCTTCCGTCGAACGCTTGCGATCGTCTTGACGTCGAGGTAGTGCTCGGCCTTTTCCCTGGGGACACCAGGCATATCGGAGGGTTTCCATGCGAATATGCTAATGTTTTTTCGAAGGAATTGGACGAGCGCGTCTTCCTATTTGGGGTCGAGCTCAGCTCCGACCTTAGTGACCTTGGAAGGGTCGTCGTCGGAGAGGCGGACCGTCTTTGCGCTTTTGACCTTGTTGGATGGACGCCGATTAGATCCAACAGGTTGCTCGAGCTCTGCGGGTGGTAAGTCGTCGACACCCAGGCTGGTATGCTGCAAAGCGTGTTGCAGGTCTTGGAACTCAGCTACGGCGTAGGCGGCAGTCTCGCACTCACGAGCCATGAAGACGTTGCCATGCAGGGAGAGCGTTCCCTGCTCGGTGGGCATCTTCAACACCAAGTAGCCATAGTGGGGGACAGCCATGAACTTGGCGATGCCAGGGTGGCCCAAGATGGTGTGGTAGGTCCCTTCGAAGTCGGCCACGATGAAGGTGATGTGCTCGGTATGGAAGTGCTGCTTGGTCCCAAACTGCACGTCGAGAGTGATCTGCCCGAGTGGGTAAGAAGGCTTTCCGGGCATGATGCCCCAGAACGGTGTGTCGTACGGCTGTAGTTGCTCCTGTGGTATACCAAGTGCCTTGAAGGCTGGGTAGAATATGATGTTCAGAGCACTGCCGCCGTCGACGAGCACCTTCTCGAAGCGGATGTTAGCTATTACTGGATCGAGGACCAGTGGAAATCGCCCGGCGTCTGGAATGCACGCCCACATATCTTTGCAACTGAAAGATATGGGCTGCTCGGACCACGCTGGTAGCTTGACATCGGCAACGAGGCCATCGGGCTCTTGCATCGCGATAATGGCGCGAGTCAACAATTTTCTGTCGTGACTTGTTTCAAGCCCGACTTTTCCGCCAAAGATCACGGCAGTGAAGTTCCGCTCGGGTTCCTTGAATGCGTGGCGAGGGTTAACATCTCGTGTATCGTCCTCGTCCTCTTCTTCTGGCTTGTCGGCGGGCTTGCTTTTGGCCTTGGGGTTGGGTCGAGGCCTTTTGGAAGCGGACTTGATGAGGGCGTCCGTCAAAACTCGGCACTCACACATGGTGTGGCCTTTGCCAGGATGCCGAGGACAGGTCCTGGGCAAAGATTTTGTCGAGCACCTCATCCCCGGGCTGGCTTTCGCCCCCTTAACCGCGTTGGACCGGCATTGTCGCTGCGGTTTCGGTTGCGTTTGCCGCCGCCGTAGTTGTCCTGGCCGCGGCGTACGGGTTAGGCTCGTCACGGGGACCAGGTCCACGGATGAAACGCTGGTTGTTGCGGCGCTCCTCTTGTCGGCGCGGTGGTCGGTCAGCGTCGCTTTCGTCGTCGGAATTGTTCCGACGGTAGTTGCGGTCTGATGGGCCATCATCGCCCTGGTTTAGGCCGTCGTCCAGGAGAGTGTAGTCGTGCGCGATGGCGAGTAACTCCAACATGGTTTTCGGCTGTCTAAGGAGGAGAGCCTTTTGGAGGTCTCAGCCACGTGGTTGGACCAGGCCATCGATGAATGCCTCGACAGCTGTCTCCTGAGAGATCTCTGGTACGCGATTCCACTGGTCCGAGAAGCGCCGAATGAATTGTCGTAAGGATTCCTTTGGGCGAAGGCGGACTTGCTTCAAGGCGTACTTGGTCCCTGGTTGGACACAAGTAGACTTGAAGTGGTCGACGAAGACTTGGCGGAGCTGTGCCCAGCTATGGATGGAACCGGGTTGTAGCCGGAGCGGCCAGGTGGTGACCGTATTGTTGAGCATGACGGGAAGGTAGTTCGCCATGACGTACTCGTTGCCCCCTGCTGCTCGGACGGCCACCTCGTAGAGCATGATCCAGTGAGATGGATCTGCTTTGCCATCATACGCCCGGATCTCCGAGGTACAAAAATTTTTAGGCCATATGACTGCCATGAGCTCCTCGGAGAAGGGTGGGATGCCGCCAATGTTTCTGTGTGCTCGGAGGCGCTCATCTATCCGTTCTCGGAGGTCCTGGCGCTCGGGTTGGATTACTTCGTCGTCTTGTCTGCCCTGGTTGCCTTGCTGGCGATTAGGGCGTCGGCGATTGTTCTGAGGGCGTGCACGTGGTGGGGCCCTGCCTAGTTGCTCGACATGTTCGTAGTAGTCCCCTCTGTCTTCATAGGCGTATCTGCCATTGTAGGACGAATTGTCCCCTCCACTCTCGACTCACTGCTCACGTCGATTCTGGTTCTGCCGAGAACGACGGGATCGGTAAGAGCTGGCCATGGAGCCCATGGAACGAAGGTCGTTCACTTGGTCCTCGGCCGCCGCGAGGAATTCCTGAATCTCGTTGAGTCCAGGGGTCTCGGGGGGAAGCTGCTTCAGTTTCTCCATGGCCACAGCAATGTTCGCCGTAGGCGTCTCGTGAACCACTGGGTCGCCAGCACCATCGAACTCGGGGTTGAGGTTGCGACGCCAGGGTCGGTGCCGTGGTCCGGTGCCTCCGTTGGGACGGCCCTGCTCGGCAATGCGTCGTCGGGCACGACCGTTGTTACGATCTTCCCTTGCCTGACGCTGGGCGTCCGTCTCGTTTGGAGCCGGGGGCTCGTCATTGCTGACCATTAAAATTGTAGGTCCGAAACCGGGCGGGTACTTTGGAAAGTCCAGCGCGCTGCTGGGTGTCTCCGTCCGGTGGTCGGGAGTGATCGGCGTGTCCTCGGTGGTCGGATTGGGTTCCGTGTTCATAAGGTGATCTTCGTCCGAGGAGAGGTAATCGGCGTAGTCTGAGGGGTACCCGGCAAGCAGTTCGGAGATAGTTGGCGAGTCCGGGTTGGCGTCCTGGGACGTGTCTAACTCACGGATCTCCACCATCCCGATCACGTGCGCGGGACTCCTCAGGATAACCTCCTGGATCAAGAGCGCATCAAACTGTTGTTGGATGTCCCTTGTATAGGTCGACGCCGCGTTGTTCAATCCAAAGGACAGAACGGTTGGATCATGCGGCGGAGCAGATGGGTCTGCTGTAGGTAACTTGTTTGGCGGAGCATGGCCTTCTTGGTACTGTCGGGCAGGTGCTCGCCGGTTCCGTCGTGCTTCGATGAACTCGTTCAACCTGGGGAGAGGAGGAACGTTCGCTCTGCGCTGGATCTGCTCAGTCGAAATCAGGCGGCTGTCCTGGTTGGGATCTAACCAACGGGGACTCCTAGCCGATCTGAAGGGAGCTGGTCGAGCGACGGGCTGATTGTTGCCGACGAGATCTGTATTGCTGCGACAGACAAAACTTTGCCGGCGTGGTCGGACGGGTGTGAAATCAGAAAAGTCTGGCCCTTTGCGAATCAACTCCTGCGTGGCCTCAACTAGCTTCGTGATCTCGGCCAACCCGCGACCCTGTTGATCAATGAGCTCGATCAGATCTGAGTTGTCGATCGGCTTTCTTTTGTAGCAAGGTAGCCGATCTATGAGTGCTCGGAGATCTGATGTATCCTGCGCTGCGGGTGCTGCGACCGGCGGCGAGGTGGTTTGCGCTGTGGCCAGGTGAGCGGATGGTGCTTGGGACCATCTGCATGGTGGGGTGGTCTTGAGACCGTCCGCCTGGGCCGGGCGGTGCCGGGACCGGCCCGAATGCTTCCACGGAGGCGAGGGGCGCCGCCATCTTGGTGGTCCGGTGACCGATCCGAAGGTGAAGGCGTCGGCAGCCACGAGATTCTTGGAAGCGAGGAAGGAAACCATCTGGATCGCCTCGAGATCGTGAACTCCACCCCTACCTCGCGCGCCACCGTCGATTACGGATAAGCGGCGGTCCACCACGGGGTATCCCACGGCGGTGAGTTTCGGTAAGGGCGTGTTACGATCTACGATCTGGACGTTCGAGAAACAAGACAAACCAAGGACAACAGGTTTACCCAGGTTCAGGCCGCTCGGAAGCGTAATACCCTACGTCCTGCTTCTCGTGTTATGCTATTTAGTTCAGCTCAGTTGTGTTTATTCACTAGCAGAGTGTGAGTGGTTTTTCATTAACAAAGACTAAGCCCTAGGCCTGGGCATTGAGTTTGCTCGGTGAAATCAGTTACGAAAAATTCCCCATTTTGTTGAAATGTAAAACGAATTTGATGCCAAACATCTAGAAAAATATGTGGAATTTCTAAAATTTATAGATTGGATCTTTAAGTTGTAGCACAAATTAAATTGATTAACAAATACTCATCTCCCTTGGAGTGGGTTGCAATTTTTTCCTTGCTAGAATCATGTTGATGTTATCGTGCATCTAGTTTATTTGGATACTCTATACAGATTTGCCAAATTATTCATAGCTCTACATTCTTGTATCAATTACAGGTACTTCATCGTTGTTGATGACATATGGGAAGTAAGATCATGGGAAGTGATCAGATATGCCTTGAGGGATAATAATTGTGGAAGTAGAATCATCTTGACTACTCGTAATTTTGAGGTTGCCACAAAAGCAGGAGAGGTTTACAAACTAAAACCTCTTTCTGATGGAAACTCTGAGAAATTATTCTACAAAAGAATTCAGAGCCTGGAAGGAAAAAGTCTTGATGGTGTATCAGGTGAATTGTCTAGTAAAATCATAGATAAATGTGGCGGCATACCATTGGCTATTATTGCAATAGCTAGTTTATTGGTTGAAAGACCATATGAGGACTGGTCAAAGGTTTATGACTCAATTGGTTTTGGGAATGGAGACAATACAACAAAGATACTGTCATATAGCTACTATGATCTGCCTTCTTATCTAAAGCCATGCATATTATATCTAAGCCATTTGGTAGAAGATTCTATCACTGATACAAATGCTGTGATTTGGATGTGGAGAGGTGAAGGTTTTGTCCATCTTGATGAGAAAGAGGAGGCCAGTCTATTTGAGGTTGGACAAAGATACTTCAACGAGCTTGTGAATAGAAGCTTGATCCAACCAATGGACGACACATATAATTGGTTCACACGATTTTTCCGTATTCATGATATTGTGTTTGATTTCATCCGTAAGTTGTCAGTCGTTGAAAACTTTATTACTGTTTTGGACAGCAGAGAGCAACATGCTTCTCCGGACAGTTCAAGAAATGAGAAGAAAACAGGCATGCCTCATTCGGACAGCAAGGTACGTCGGCTGGCTGTCCAAAATCAGCATCTGCAATGCTTCCCTGAACACACCATGGACAAGCCAGAGGTGCTGAGGTCACTTATCATTGAAGATAGTAAGATTGAGATTATGGCCCACTTCATAGGTTTAGAGTTTGCCGTGTGCTAAATTTACAAAAATACCACATCCCCATCAACTTAAAGCATATAGGGAGGTTGTTGCATCTCAAATACTTAGATATCTCTCTCACGGCTGTTGATGAGCTTCCTAAGGAACTGGGGCATCTGAAATCTCTACAGTCACTGGTATTAATCGATATTGGGCTAGACGAGCTACCACCGACTGTTTGTTCGCTTACACAGCTGATGTGCCTGGTAGCTCAGGGGTTCAAAAGTTTCCCAGCTAACAGGATGGGGAACCTAACATCCCTAGAGGAGCTACAGTTAAAGACCGTAGTTGGTCAAAGTACCACGGAGGACCTTGTGGTAGAGCTTGGCAAGCTGACGAGGTTGAGGATGGTCAGGATCGCCTTCTCCGAGGAACTAGATGAGAGCTTGCAAAAAGCTCTGGTGCGATCTCTATGCAATCTGCGGGAACTCCAGGAACTAGTGCTTTCTTCTACAGGTTTATTCCAGCAGGGAGCTACAGTGTGGGAAGACTGGGATCCACCTATGCAGCTCGGGCACCTCCTTATACATGGCATCCGTTTCTCACGGCTGCCTGGGTGGATCAATCTCTCCTGCTTGCCACGCCTCTGCTTCTTATATCTGGGCATGTACGTTATTGAAGCTCAGGACCTAGATAACCTAGCGAGATTGCCAGAGCTAAGCTACCTCAAGTTAGGCAGTTTAAGCTGGCCTTCAGGGTATACTGTTGGTACAGACGGCTTCAGGAATATGAGGTTCTGCCATGTTGGAACAATGCTCAAGTTTCATATAGGCGCAATGCCAAGGCTTGAAGAGCTGCTATTCGTAGTTTTTGCAGGGTATTCGAGCTGGGAAGTACTCCTAAATGGTAAGACATTGGAGCAGTTCCCGACAAAGGATGTAATTGAAAATCTTGACTTGGGCCTGGATAAGCTCCTTTCAATTGAGAAAGTCACTGTCGAAGTCGACTGCTCAGGTGCTACTGTTGCAGAAGTGCAGGAGGTGGAGGCTGTGGTCATGCAAGCCGTGGAAAATCATCCCAACCGTCCAACAATAAAAGTGGATCGAGTACGTGAAGAAAATATTTTGTCTGACGAACTCAGGGTAGATCTGGTGAGGCAGTCTCTTCCAGTGTGTAACAAAAAATATGTTCTCTTAATTATATGTTTGTGGGTACTACTTACTGACCCGTATTGTATGCTGCATTCTGTTCCTTGCAATTCTCAGCTACAGCAGCACATTGAAAAACATTTTGGTGTGCTCCAGTTGAAAGATGCACACGATGCTAGCTTCATCAGCCATATGAGGCTGTACAGACGTCTTCAGAAAGCTGTTATTTCCATCGACTGTGCAGGTGCCAGTATGTGTGAGGTGGAGAAAGTGGAAGCAGCTATTAGGCATGCAGCCGAGGTTCATCCTAATCAGCCGACTATCCAATTGATCAGAACAAACACCGACGAAATGGTCTCCTCATCTGACCATCCCGACACAGAGGTAGCTGCCTGGATTTAATTTTGTTTTCTGTAGTTAATGCAAACCTTAGCTTTGACTACATAACTTACCACGCGCTTATTTTTCCTTCCCAAACTCCAGCTGGACGACGATTATGATGATTCACCGGATATTTTGCTTTGCAAACTCCAGCTCAGGAATTGATTACTCTGTTTGTCCGATCCTTCCTGTCCGGCAGGTATGTCATATGTTCATGCTAATCTAAATCAATTTTGATTACTCAAGTTACCATGATTCACCGCTCTGGTTGATAGATTTTATGATGCAAAGAGTTCACCTCAGACTCACGGATAAATAGTACGTGTGTGTGCTTTCCTGTGCACAAATGCATGGCTCATACATACACGGTCTTTCCTTAGTGTAACTCTGAATGTGCAAACTTAAGGGTATTGGAGCCAATACGTTTACAATTGTATAAAGCATGCACGTCACTACGTCAGCATGTGTATTCATTAGGCACTGCTTTTATTAGGCAGACGCTCAATGAGTTTTTCCGCTCAGTTCAATTTTTTTTTTATTTTAGTTAATAGTACACATCAACGCTGAATGATACTTTACTTGTGCTGAATAGCTAACCACTAAAACACAACACGCATGCTAATCAAACCGATTTGGAAAGTCGTTCTGGCAGCCCTTACAAAGCGTGCTAATATTTGGAAAATAAATGTTAACCAGTTGGTCTCATAAAAACATATACAGTTCTTAAGACGATTTTAAGTGAAATGAAAATAATCAAAGCAACAAGGGAAACAAATATATCATGCACCTGGGTGGCTCGTGTTAATCATCATGTAAGTGCTTTTGCTAAATTTAATTGTTCTGGATTCAGATTAGACATATTACTTGGCAAAACCACCTTATCTCACCATGCTCTGCTTCAAGAAATGTTGTGATTATATTTGCCTTTACATGGTTGCTCCATCCATTGCACTTCAACTTATTTACTATGCACATCTATATCTCAGGTAAATGGAGCTGTTTTAAGCACTGAAGGAGAGACATTAGTACCATTCAGCAGGATGATTACGAAGCATTCGCTGAGCTCGTTTGATTTGTGGTTCTTGGCCTAAAATCACATCGAAGAAGCAGATGAACCACAAGTGATGAAGTTTATATGTGAATTGTATTTGTCCTCGCTTTTTGCATTGAATAAAATTTTTTGTTGTTTACATAAGACAGGTCATATTTTTCTCTGTCTTTGCTCATGATAGATTTTTGTGAACTATATTTTTGTTAACATGGGTCATGTATTTCCTTAGAGACGGCCATGACTCATGATCTAGAGTTTGTATGTGAACTATGTTTCCCTCCTTTTTTGTTTCTAAGACAGGTTATTATGTATTTGCTTGAAAGACAATAATGGTATAGTTTCCTTGAAAATAATCTTGAGAGCGTTTTGGACTCTAATTATTAAACGAAGTGGTCTTCCTGGATGTGTATGCTCTGAACGCAGGATTCTTAAAGCTGAAGTCAATTTTTGGTTGCAACTAAAGGTGGTATATTTGCTTTTCGTCATGTTTTTATCATAGATGTTCACTGTCTATATATATTATATATAATATATAATACAGTGTGCTTGTGTGACCCTAGCGAATCATCTGGTGAGTCCAGGCTTGACTTAGTGTGACCCATAAAGTGCAACGAGTCGCATGTTGAGGCACTCCTTCTCTTAGTGTGACCATAAGCTACCGTGTAAGTAGTAGGTGAGAATTAAGTAGCTTTTGCTAAGGCTAAGATAAGTTTTTTGCATTTATACGGTCACAATGCTGATCAGCTCTTGCTAGTTCCTACTCGGTTTGGCCGGCCGGCCGGTCGGTCCCCTCTCGTGGCGTGTGCGCTCGGGCACTACCCCCGCCGCACCTCTAGGCTCTAGCTCGAGCTCCAGGCTCCAGCCTGTTAGATGATAGGAATAGTTCAACCTAGGCATGTGACTAGGACAATGTACCAAAGATAGGACAAGACATTGACCCTAGAACTATGGATCACCAGATGTAAACATGTGATGTACATTGCCACAGTGGGGGCTGTTCCCACTCTATATAACACGGAACCGTGTGCCCCAAAGGGTAACACGTTAAACCCAATTCATTCTTACATGGTATCATAGAGCCTCAAATCCACGGACGTTGTCATGGTGCTCCCACCCTCCTCCTCCACCACCCATTCCTCCGTTGCCATGATCCCATTCACCTTTCTTCCCACCAATGAAAAACTCACTCGATCCAACTTCCAATCCTGGAAGGCTCAAGTCATCTCTGCGGTCAAGGGTGCTCAGTTGGGGAATTTCATCAGCCCTACTGAGCAGCCGCCACCCGCCTTCTACACGCCAGACGTCAACAAAGCCGATGGCACCAAGAAGGATCCCGAGCCCAACCCCGACTACGCGTCCTAGGTGGCCAAAGATCAGACGGTCCTCAACTACCTCCAGTCCAACATGTCGAAGGAGATCCTAGGACACGTCAACCACTACATCACCGCCGCCAGCGCCTGGGCTGCCCTTGAAGGGTTGTTCTCCTCCCAGTCGCGCGCCAAGGCCATCAGCACACTCATGGCCTTGGCCACCGCCACCAAAGGTACTGCTTCCATTAGCGAGTATTTCACCCGCATGAAAGCACTTGCAGATGATATGACTGCGGCCGGACGGAAGTTAGATGATGAGGAACTTGTTTCCTTCATCTTAACGGGATTGGATCAAGAATTTGAATCAGTCGTGTCGGCCTTGGCGGCAAGAGTGCAGCCCATCTCCATTAGTGAGCTCTACACCTAGCTCATCAGCCTTGAGCTGTGTTAGGTGATGCGCAGTGGCGGCCATTACTCGGTGAACGTTGCGGCCTGGGGGGTCGCAACAGTGGCAACTTCTCCAACAACCGCGACAACAACGGCAACTTCTTCCACAACCACGGCAACAGCGGCCGCAATGGAGGCGGCCGGAGCAACTTCCAGCAAGGGGTGTTCTGCCAAATTTGTGGCATCGAGGGACACCCTGCGCACCGTTGCTACAAGCGGTTCGACGCCTCCTACTCTGGCCCTCCTCAACAGCAACACAAGTTGGCGTCTGCAGCATCGACATCCTACGGCGTGGACACAAATTGGTACATGGACACTGGCGCCACAGACCACATCACCAGTGAGCTAGATCAGCTCACAGTTCATGATCGCTACCACGGCAATGATCACATGCACACTGCTAGTGGGTCAGGTATGAAGATCAATCACATCGGTCATAGTACTTTGAGTTTTCCTACCAATAATCTTCATCTTCGTAACATACTACATGTTCCACAAGCCCACAAAAATCTTGCCTCTGTTAATCGTATTACCCGCGACAATAATGTGTTTCTAGAATTTCACCCCAATCGGTTTTTTGTCAACAGGGAATGAGGAAAACCCTACTCCAGGGCAGATGTGAGCATGGCCTTTATCCTCTTCGATCCACCAATAAAGAAGTTTTTGCTGCCGTCAAGCTATCCACCTCTTTATGGCATCATCGACTCGGTCATGCATCCACTCCAGTAGTTCAATGTGTTATTAGTCAACATAAACTTCCCTATGTTCAAGATTCCAGTCCCACTAGTGTGTGCGATGCGTGTCAACAAGGGAAAAGTCATCAGTTGCCCTATCCTAGGTCAACTAGTGTGTCCAATTCTCCTTTTGATCTTGTTTTCTCTGATGTATGGGGTCCTGCTCCCAACTTAGTTGGTCGAAATAAATATTATTTAAGTTTCATTGATGATTATAGCAAACAAACTTGGATTTATTTACTCCATCAAAAATCTGAGGTGTTTCGATGTTTCCATGATTTTCAAAAACTTTTTGAGCGGCAATTTGATTGTAAAATTCATACTATGCAAACTGATTGGGGTAGCGAATATCAAACCCTTAGCACTTTCTTTAAACGTGTTGGGATCTCCCATCAATTATCATGTCCTCACACACATCAACAAAATGGAGCAGCTGAACGCAAACATAGACACATAGTTGAAGTTGGTCTCTCTCTCCTAGCTCATGCCCCCATGCCTCTCAAGTTTTGGGATGAGGCTTTTATCACAGTTGTTTTTCTTATTAACCGCTTACCCTCAAAGGTCATAGATCAAGACACACCTCATGAACACCTTCATGGCCAAGCTCTCGATTATATGTCACTTCGAACCTTCGGTTGCGCATGCTGGCCCAACCTTCGACCCTTCAATCCTCGGAAACTTGAATTTAGGTCAAAACAATACGTTTTCCTTGGCTATAGCAATCAACATAAAGGCTTCAAGTGTCTTGAACCTACTACTGGCCACATCTACATATCTTGCGATGTTGTCTTCGATGAACATTTGTTTCCATTTTCTAAACTTCATCCCAATGTGGGTGCCCAACTTCGAGCTGAGCTCATTCTTCTACCCGACATCCTTCTCAATCCAAACTTTACACTAGGGGGAACTCAAGTACATGATCAACGTGTGCATTCTTCATTACCTGCTAACCCTTCAGCAAGTTCTGTTGAAGATTTGACAAATGCAGGAGAAAATTCGGATCAAAATGGCGCTATTTTGGGCACAAACCACCATCATCTCATGTGCTCCCCTGCGAGAGACCGCACAGCTCCCGGAGATGATCTACCTACGACGGCGGTAGGCGAATCTGGCGCAGGCAGGGACAGATCCCCGTCGGGATCACTGACGGATTCAGCAGGAGGTGCTAGCGGTCAGCCGGGTGCTGTGTGTCGGGCGCTAACTCGCCTGGTGGCTCTGCGTCCCCGTCGGCTGTGCCTATTGACTCCCACCCCACCGGATCCTCTACACCATCCGTCGCTCCCTTCACGTTACCACACCTTGTGGCCACACAAATGTATCCAGGCGGCGGGGAACAAGTCCTGCCCACGGGATCTGGTGCGGTTGCCTTCAGATCCGGTGCGCCGCGACTAGCTGCCCCAGCTCCTGTGGCCTCCATGCAATCTCCTGCACCAGCCACGTCAACTACTGCATCATCATGTCCCACGACTCGCTCGCAGCATGGCATTGCGCTACCCAAGCATCGCACCCAGCGACGAAGCCAACGCCCGTGCTACCCGTGCTCCAGCCCGGGCTACCGGCCGTGGATACACTAAGCCCCCCCCTACGCCATGGAGGAGGAAGAAGAAGGAAAGGAGGGGCTGGAGGAAGAAGAGGAGGAATCAGCCCCCCTTGGCCAAATCCTGGCTTCGTCGTTGATCGCACCGATGGCACTGTTCACTGGTGTAATCTCGTCAAGACCGAAGAACCGTCCTCGGTTCATGAAGCCATGCAAGACAGGAATTGGACATTGGCAATGGATGAAGAACATCGTGCTCTACTCAACAATCAGACTTGGCATTTGGTGCCACCTCCACGTGGCAAGAATGTCATTGGATGCAAGTGGGTGTACAAAATTAAGAAACGAGCTGACGGTCAAGTTGAAAGGTACAAAGCACACCTGGTGGCCAAGGGATATCGACAGAGGTATGGTCTGGATTACGAGGACACTTTTAGTCCAGTTGTCAAAGCTGCCACAATTCGTCTTATTTTGGCTATAGCCTTATCCAGAGGATGGTCCCTTCGTTAGTTGGACGTCAAAAATGCATTTCTTCATGGCATTGTTCAAGAAGAGGTATATATGCATCAACCACCTGGCTATGTTGATCCCAAGCACCCTGGATATGTTTGCAAATTGGACAAAGCCATCTATGGACTCAAACAAGCTCCTCGAGCATGGCATGCTTGCCTTTGTGCAAAACTCGAGTCTCTTGGCTTTATTCCCTCCAAGGCAGGTGCATCACTTTTTTATTTCAACAAGGGTCGGCACACTCTCTTTGTTCTTGTGTATGTGGATGATATTATAGTGGCCAGCTCGTCTCCTGATGCTACTAAGGCTTTACTTGCTGACCTACAACAGGATTTTGCGCTCAAGGACCTTGGCGATCTCCATTATTTTTTGGGGATCGATGTCAAGAGGGGAAATACTAGTATGCTTCTCACCCAACAAAGATATGTTACAGAGATGTTGAAACGTTCTGGTATGGACAAGTGTAATCCTATTGATACACTGCTATCTAGCTCGGAAAAACTAAGCATAGAAGATGGAGAGAAACCTGGGCCTGAAGATGCAACAAAGTATCGCAGTGTAGTCGGTGCACTACAATATTTAACCCTAACAAGACCAGATATATCTTTCTCAGTCAACAAGGTTTGTCAATTCCTGCACTCACCTACTACTGTGCATTGGAGCGCTGTAAAAAGGATCCTGAGGTATATAAAGGGGACCATTAAACTTGGACTTAAGTATAGCAAATGTGAATCCATGTTAGTAAGTGCTTTCTCAGACGCTGATTGGGCTGGCTGCGTGGATGATAGAAGATCCACAGGAGGGTTTGCTGTGTTCCTTGGCAACAAATTGATTTCTTGGACAGCTAAAAAGCAATCAACAGTGTCACGGTCAAGCACTGAGGCAGAATATAAGGCACTTGCCAATGCAACCGCAGAAATGATATGGGTTCAAAAATTGTTAATAGAACTTGGGGTCAAACATCCTCCTAGAGCACGTCTATGGTGTGACAATTTAGGTGCAACTTATCTCTCTCGCAAATCCGATCTTCCATGCCGAACAAAGCATATCGAAATAGATTTTCATTTTATTAGAGAAAGAGTAGCTCAAAAAGTGCTAGAAGTTAGATTCATCTCAACTGGAGATCAATTAGCTGATGGTTTCACCAAAGCATTACCAGTTATCAAGTTAAAGCATTTTAGAGATAATCTCAACCTTCAAAGTGGCTGAGATTGAGGGAGGATGTCAGATGATAGAAATAATTCAACCTAGGCATGTGACTAGGACAACGTACCAAAGATAGGACAAGACATTTGACCCTAGAACTATGGATCACCAGATGTAAACATGTGATGTACATTGCCACAGTGGGGGCTGTTCCCACTCTATATAACACGGAACCGTGTGCTATTCCCACTCTATATAACACGGAACCGTGTGCCCCAAAGGGTAACACGTTAAACCCAATTCATTCTTACACAGCCCAGCCCTGCTGCTCGGCTGCTCCATTCGATCAGGGCCGTCTGGATCAGTGTCAGGATCAAGAAGAAGACGGCAACGAAGACTGGACCTGCGATGACTGAAGATTTTCCGACAAAAGAGGCAGCAAAGTGTTCAAGTGGCTGAATGCCGGGTCAAGCGTGCCGCTTATGTTTCGGTCATGGGCTCGTGTTGGGCCACAGTCTAGTTGAGTCATTCGCTGTCTCAAGTTGGTCTTGAGTCGGTTTGGGCATGAATTTAAGCCCGGCGTAACGCTTGGAAAGAATCATCGAATAATAGAACCCTGTAACTGAAACTCTGCCTTCTCAATTCGATCATCAGGCTGTTCATGCTTTCTTCTCCAAATTCATGCTGATCTCGCCCCGAACTCTCTCCAATCCAGTTATCCGTTGTGATTCTGATCCGGAACACAATAATCAGGGACGATGACCATGACGGTGAATTTGATGATGACAACCTGCGCGTACTTGCTTCCAACATCTGGGTTACGGATCCGAGGCCCTTCAGTTCTGCACTGAAAGTCTGACATGGCACTTAACCATGCTGTCCGTGCATGCATGTAAAACAAGCGATGCAATGCGACAGTCCCTGCATGTAGGCCGGCTGGCCGGTTTTAGCTATCCAAACAGGCAGCAGCAGGGGAAAAGCGAACGATGCGACAGTCAAAAAGTTGTTGCTGTTTCATTAAAAAAAGCTGCAGCTTATTCGAGAAAAAAAAGCTGGCGCTAGCGATGGCATGAAGATGAATTTGGGGAAATTAAAATGCATGCCCACAAACCACAGTAGAGGTTCTTCGGCTGATTGGCTGGATTTGAGGAAAAATGCTGAATGCATTTGTCAACCTCCGTCAAGGTTGTTCCTCCATTATTGTCAAAAAAAAAAAAGGTTGTTCCTCCGAGCAATTTTCTGGCGTACATGTTCGGCCCATGCGTGCACAACCTTTTGGGGAGCTTGCCCACGACGAGCACACGCCGCGTTTCTCGATAGGCCCTCGGTTGACATGGCCCATGCGCCCTCAACTGCATGTGGCCTGACCTGGATCTTCTTCCCTTGCAGCCCCACCCCGGGGAGCGACGCGCAGCCAGGGAACTTCGCCGCGTGACGGGAACGCGTCGGGGCACGCCGGCAGCAGCTAGCTGTACGCGGTAGGCGAGGGGCAAGATTGAGGGACCTGGTGGCCAAATGGGCTAGTTGCTAGAGGCTTTGCTTGGCTTAATCAAAAAAAAAAAAAAAAAAAAAAAAAAAAAACCTGTGTTGCAGACTAGGCGGGAAAAAGGAACAGAGCATTTGTGCTTTACCTGGAGCAGAGGACTCGTGGAAGCATTCTCTGATTAATTGTAATATGGCTTGAGCCAGAAGAGCTTTGTCGAGCTTATATGCGAGCGGCAGACTGAGAGAGCTCGACGGCAATAGGATCAGCTGCAGCTGTTGCTCACATGCAATTTCCTTGGTGCTTTAGCAAAAGTCTTGGATGCAATTTCCATTCACAATCAAAAGATCATAAGCCAATAAATGAAAAACCAAACATCTATGGTATGACATTAACCTCAAATATTTTGTCATACAAATCATAGAAAGACTACAAGTTATGAAAACAATTAAAGGTACAGATCTCAATATTCAAGAATTTTTTATTAGTTAATATGAAAAAGATTTATTAGTCCAACTACATGCACATGTGTAACTCCAGATTCAAATGAAAGTTATATGAAGAAACTTTTATTGGTTAATATATATTAAATAGGGTTTTCTATTGCTTATCTAAAGTTAACCCGTGCGGGAGCACAGGATGATAGACTAGTTTTTTTTTTTTTAATTTTAGTTAAGAGTACACATCCACGCTACGCTAACAACTGAAACGCAACATGCATACTAGTCAAACCGATTTGGAAAGTCGTTATGGCAGCCCTGACAAAGCATGCTAATATTTGGAAAATAAATGTTAACCGGTTGGTTTCATAAAAACGTATACAGTTCTTAAGACGATTTTGAGTGAAATGAAAATAATCAAAGCAACAAGGGAAACAAATATATCAGGCACCTGGGTGGCTCATGTGTTAATCGTCATGTAAGTACTTTTGCTAAATCTACTATCTACCTTATTCTTGTGGTTGCTGTCAGTGGCTCAGCTTACTGTTCATGTTGAGCAGTGAACTGGGTTCATGACCCATGAGAACATGAACAGTACAGTTCATGCCATGAACAGTGCCAGACATGTCCCATGAGCAGTAACGGATCATATAAACAGTACCAGACCCGTTATGAACAGTCATACCCATTAACATACCCACTATGAACAGTTTATACCCGTTAGCGGACCGTTATGAACAGTATACACTTAACTGACCCATTAACAACAGTGCACCCGTTAACTAACGGACCTCCTATAAACAGTTCATACCCGTTAGCGAACCCATCAAGAATAGTTATATCCGTTAACAAACCCATTAACAACAGATATACCGAGTAACAGACCTGTTATGGACAGTTGGACCCGTTTGCCTATACCTTCAATTTGGTTTGTCCACCTTCGTATTTTTTTTCCCAATCCAAATGTTCTTCCAAACATGTGTACATTACTATTAAATATAGATGACTTCCTCCCAACGTATGGTCCCACTCTCACATTTTCTAATTACAATAAAACCTATTACAAATTTATGCAGCCTTAGATTTCCTTGACAATCCACAATAATGCATTTACATGTGATGTGCTATCATGTGAATTGTTGACCAAAAAAAAAGGAAATTCAGCATCCTATTAACCTCATTATTTTTTTATTACACATACCTCGCTGACAGCTCCTATTATACACACATATAATTAACTGCCATAATTTTTTAGCCACATTTTCGCATTTAGGTATCTACATGTAATACCTTTTGTATTACATCACTTCTGCCAACATATTTTGAACCTTCTGTATCATACTAGGTAAATGCCCGTGCGTTGCAACGGGAAACAAAATACCACGATAATATATATGTATTACTGTATGTTGTATTGTTATTAAATAAAAAAGATACCGCAATCGTGATGTTTGAAACAACAATATTACATAAGTCTTCAAGAAAGATAACTAAAATATAACTTCAAATTTGAAGTCCAAGATGCAGCGTCTGACACATATTGTTGAAATTGCAGTTGTATCCTGCATATCAAAGTTATTTATTAATTGTTAAAACTAAAGTAGGATTTATATATTAAAAAAAATGTATCGATGCATTACCTCTCTTATGAAGTCAGAACCTCTTTATATACAATATTCTTCGTGAATATATCCATTGCCGGTTTCTTCTTCCCGTTCCCCTTGCCCACGTTCTTCTCAGCAGGCGGCACGGCCAGGATCTTAATGTTTGATCTTGCTGTGGCTCTTGATATCGCTACATACAATTGGCCATGTGAGAACACTGGTTCCGGTAAGTATGCTCCGACGTTAGGAATAGTTTGCCCCTGTGTCTTGTTAACGGTCATTGCGAAGCTAAGACGAATAGGGAATTTTTTCTCTTAAATTGGAAAGGGAACATCTCATCATCCGATGGGCATAGGGGTATGCGAGGCAGAAAAACACTCTTTCCAGCATGTTGTCCCAATACAATTTCTGCGTCTATGGTATTCTTTTGAAACCCCGAATGATAAGCCTGGTACCATTACAAAGTCCATTGGCGGGGTAGTAACTGATAAGCCTGGTACTATTTTACGGCGGTGAATAAGTAAATACCCATCGGTCATAGCATCACAAGGGCTATTAAATATATATACTGAGTAGTGGATGGATTTGGTATATCTCCACTTCTTCGTATATGCAGTAACAATTTATATAAGAAAGTTTTGTACTAATAAAAATCCATGGACATTTATTTTTCTTTTAATTTGTTCCATCGATGGTGTTGCCGATTAATAAAGTGGAGATTAATGCACGTGAAACGCGGCTTTACCATTTCCCAACACAACAATGTATTATTAAATTAAAAAGACATTGCAATCGTGTTGTTCGAAACAATAATGTTATATAAGTCTTCAAGAAACATAACTAAAATTAACTTAAAATTTCAAGTATGCAGATAGTTGAAATTATAGTTGGAAATATCCTGCATATAAAACTTGTTTGTTAATTTTTAAAGTTAAAGCACTATTAAAGCTAAATCACTATTGATATCTTTAAAAAATGTATCGACGTATTACCTTTTTTATGAAGTCGAACCTCTTTATATATGATATTCTTCGTGAATATATCCTTTGTTGGTTTCTTCTTTCCCTTCCCCTTGCTCCCGTCATTCTCAGTAGGCGGCACGGCCAGGATCTTAATGTTTGATCTTGACGTGGCTCTTGATAGCGCTACGTACAATTGGCCGTGCGAGAACACCGGTTCGGCAAGTATACCCCGACATTAGGGATAGTACGCCCTTGTGCCTTGTTAATGGTCATTGCGAAGCTGAGCCGAACAGGGAATTGTTTTCTTTTAAATTGGAAAGGGAACATCTCTTCATCCGTAGGGCATAAGGGTATGCGAGGCAGAAGAACCCTCTTTCCAACATATTGTCCCAACACAATTTCTGCATCTATGGTATTCTTTTGGAACCCCCTGTTGATATTTCTTAACGTCGTTACCAAGTATGGAGGTTTTAAGTCCGTCCCCGGCAACGGCGCCAGAAATGCTTGTTGATATTTCTTAACGTCGTTACCAAGTATGGAGGTTTTAAGTCCATCCCCGGCAACGGCGCCAGAAATGCTTGTTGGCATTTCATAGCGCAATCATCAGAGATAGGTTAAAAGGTCTATCCCTGACGATGACGCCAGAAATGCTTGTTGGCAAACCGTAGTGCCATCGCTAGAATTGTTACATCCTAGCAATCACACCACGGAACACCAAGTGATAGATCATATTCTTTTAGATAATATCCGCAAGCGCACGGATCTATCGTTGTAGCATTTCACCCGGAAATATATCAGGGTATCATTATTTATATTTTCCCGAGGAAGGCATGGTGTAAAATACTTCTAGCACATGGATATGGAACCTCATATCATTGAAATAAGCCTTAGTGCTATGCGGGGGTAAGATAAACGGTAATTTGAGGATAGTGGACACACACTTGGGCCAAACTCAAGGATAAAGAGAAATAAGGAATAAAAGTAACGAAAGAATAAAGAATAAATCTACACGGAGCGGGTTGGTCGTATACGGCTATGCATAGAACGGCTAAGTCATATGTTATACAAGACTAGAGACAGTCGAGCCTAGAGTAACGGGGAGACCCCCGCACTGTCCGCACCCGATAGAGGCATTTACGAACTCCTACACGACATGCGGACGTGGGGGATTACGAGGGACGGACAGGGCTGTCACCACCTGCCGCCTACCCCTCAACCGTGGCATGCCGTCATATTCGAAGGCCCTCTCGTATCCGGACACCACGTCCACATACTAGAGAACTACCTATGCTCCCTCAGGACTCCCAACCTATGGATGGACGAGCTAGAACATAGGTAAACCCGAAAGAACATCGAACCGTTACTTCATTCTCATCGTGGACTCTAATCCTATAGAACATATGAACGATGAAGAACAGGGATGAACATGTCATGAACTGATCATATGAACTTTGCTCTAGTTCATACATATCAGGATGAACATGATCAAGACTATGCTCTAGTTCATACGCTAAGCTATATATAAGGAATGAGAACTTGAACAAGGAAGAACACTCCATAGAGGATTACCAAGTTGAATCTCCTCTTCCTAGGAGACAAGCTCTCCTTGGTAGCTTTCCTAGCTCCAACACTACTAAGGCTAAGCTAATGAACAAGTGTAGAGGTGAGGGAGAGAGAGGCTCCAAATGAATGTGTGTGTGTAAAATGTTTTCTTCTCCCCTTTTATACTGAGATGGAGGTCGGTTTGAGCCAGGAAAGGCAGGTACACCAGTGCACCGCCCTCCTCTGTCATCAATGCACCGCCTCCAGCCGGCTGGGCCCACGTGGCAGAGGGGGAGGCGCGCGCGTGCCCCTGGCGCGGCCGGCGCGGCCGCGCCAGGGTGCCGCCGTCCCCCAACTGCCTTTGGGTGGTGGGCCTCCCCAGGTGAGTGGGCTTCGGTGTTGAGGTGGTTTGGCCTATTTTGGGTCCCGAAGTGGCCTAGCTCCCTTTGGGGTGGTTTTGGCGCTTTCCAGGAAGCGCCTTTTCGGTATATAATTTCTGCACTTTTTATTGATTCCTGCAACAACGTATTTTTCCTAGTGCACATGGAATTGGGTTAGTCGTAAAAGTATATGCGTATAGAAATAGAAAATTCACACCTTTTTCATGTCTAATTGGCGGTGTAAAATCGTTGATAAGGACTGCCAACACCCCCGTATGATAAGCCTCGTACCATTAGAAAGTCCATTGGCGGGGTCAATGTTCCTAAGCAATATGACCGGACATCCAATCTTTAGTTTTAACACACGTGGCGGTAGAACATTAGGTGTCAAAGTGTTAAGGAATTCTTCAGGATAGTAGTTGTGTGGATCATCCACCGCACGGTCAAAGCTATGGTACACCATCTCATCCCCGTGGAAACGATCTATCATCTTCATATTAATCATATCTACACAGTCATTCCGCGCTGATAATATCGCTCGAGAGGTGATATAATCTTTGCTTGACATATTTGTATTGAGGCTAGGAAATATGCAATCAATTAGAGTATCAAGGTCACTATCTTCCCCGGTGTGTGGTATGCATATATCATGAGGAAGACGAATTTCATCATCGCCATTCGCCTCCTCAGTACCGCCACTGATGCGCAGCAGGTATTCTGCAAACCACGGGTCACTCTTTGCCCTCATATTGCGCACCAATTTTAGATGTTGCATGCAATCCCAAAGGTATGACATCCGCAGTGAGGCACCGACCACCTGAGCCCTTGACCCTCTTCGAACAATAGGAAGAACCTGTCTAAAATCTCCACCGAACACCATGGTCTTTCCTCCGATTGGTAGCTCAGGTTGGTCCATTATATCACGTAGACTTTTGTCTAGTGCCTCGACACCTTGCCTCTTCATC
The DNA here is from genome assembly GCA_018135685.1 of Themeda triandra. NCBI lineage: Eukaryota > Viridiplantae > Streptophyta > Magnoliopsida > Poales > Poaceae > Themeda > Themeda triandra. The sequence goes on along the minus strand of JAENPR010000418.1, from coordinate 405,056 downwards.
ACTGTCACCTCGTCCCAAATAATAAGGGATGCGGTTCGAAGTAGCTTGCCGGTACCACTGCTTTCGTGAAGGTGCAGTGCTCCCATCATCAACGGTGAGGGAACCTTCAAGCGCGAGTGGGCGGTTCTACCACCAGGCATTATTGATGCCGCAACACCGATGTAGCCGTTGCCACAAGAATCTTTTTCTCGACTACGTATAGAAGCAAGAAGTGCTCTATATAGATAAGTCTCCGGTCCCACCAGGTCCATCCACAAAGAAGAGACCCCGTGTCCGGTATCAATCGAGGACATAATCTCATTGTAAGCAGCCTGTTGCTCCTCGTTAAGGGTGTCTGATAGAGCCACATCATCCTTGTTGGCCTCAACATTGGCCTCCTCGAAAATCTCTCTTGGAATATCACAAGAGGCATCATATGTGTCATCAATTTTAGGAAGTGGGTATTTACTTATATCCTTCCCCATTGATTGTAGCAAGTTTCGAATATCAATGAGAACCATCTGCTCCACCATGAAGTTGGATTGATTATTGCGCTTATAGTCCTCTGACATTGCTTCTTTGTGTTTCTCCCATAGTCCGAACACATCGCCGGGCTCACAAAACACCAATATTGTTGCAAAGAGCCTTTGCAACGCATATGCATCATCCAGTCGGTTGCCTCAACAAGACTCTCATCCAACGTATTGTCCTCTTCGATTAGGCCCCTTCTTTCTGCAGCTTCACGAAAGGTGGGTAGAATGTCACCAGCAACGGTCCTTAGAGACTCAAAGGAGGTTGTACCTGCCACATGGTTCAGGAGAACCCTAAGATAGTAGTGCTCCCCCTCAGTTGGATTGGCAGCCATGATTCTTCCAATCTGTCTTAGTTTCTTTTGCTTCCTTCTAATCCATTCTTTACCTTGTGCATTCCATGAATAAAACTCAGGGAAGTCACGGTACAATATACCACGAGCATGATCAGATGTACTGTTCATCTCAAAGTATGCTGTAAGCATCGACTTCTCAACACCTGGACGATCAAACACTCATTGAACCCTATCATGATGGTGAAATGACACCATGTGCATATCTGGAAGATGGAGTTGTAAGGGCAACACAGAAGGGGACCTCTCACTCAAATCAAAACTGTATATCCTCCACAAAGCTTCTGGAGGGGTTACCCATCTAGCATCTCTATATTGCTTGATCTCATTGATGTTCCCTTCACTGTCCTCCTTGCTAGCCTCTCTCACAGCCAAAGACACGCGGTCATGACCCTTGTAAATGTACTTAAATAGATATTTGATTGCCTTGATGCTCCCACATGCCTCAACATTGATGTGGCAGTTGAAAAGACGGAGGAGATACGGGTTGTAAGGCATGACCCATCTCAAGCTCATGGCCACGAACATTTTCTTTTCGACCATCTTCACGTCGTCTGTAAACTGGATATGAATCCTTGCCTTGTATTGTGACATCACAGAAAGGTCGAGGGTAACGGTTCTTACATAAATCACGACCCTTTGTACATGGACAATCATGATTAAGCACTCCACAAGGGCCATGCATCATATGTTTGGTGACCATCTTGTACAAGACTGGGTACTTCTTCTTGTTCGGGAGCTCAGCTGAGATGAGGCGATCATACTGTTCTGGACACATGATCTTATATTTTCTATCCATGATAAGCAAAAAATGTGCATGCGGCAGACCCCTCTTCTAGAACTCCACAATATATACATGCGCCTTGACCTTTCCAAGGATATCCTTCTGTAGTAGCCTATCCTTTAGCTCTTGTAGTTTTGCTTAAAGACTCGGACAACAAGATCTGGACGATCCTATGGCACCTGGCCAGGGTAGAGTTCATGCTTGATCTCATCCCAATTCGGGTTACATGTCATAGTAAGGAAGATGTCCGGTTTACCTCCGTACCAGAGCCATGGCATCCATGTACTACTTCCTCATGTCACGTGGTCCTCCGATAAATGATGAAGGCATCACTATCCGTTTTCCAATAGCTTCTGCTCTTCCTTCACCAGCATGTAGGCTATCAACCAATCCTTGGTAGAGGTCAGCCCTAATATCATTTTGATGGTTGCGTATGTAATCTAATCGAGAACTCTCGATCTTGATGTATGTGCCAACTACAAATTGCTGGAACAGACGCTTGCCATACAATATGGGGTTAAATATTCCTGGACACATCTGAAACTTGTAGCAGTAGTAGTCACGCACGTACACACATAGTCTACCGTGAGTCTACAAAAAATAGCCATTAATTAGAGTTATTTATATAGAGTAACCACCGAAGTACATGTATGTGAAGCATTTAAATAAGAAGAATAACAAACCTGTTTCGTCTTCGACCCACCACGAGCCTTCAAAGAGGGCACGATACTTAATGACTTCTTCCATATTAACATCCTTTTTTGGAATATCCATGTGCCACCCAAGCTCGCCCTTAGGGAAGAATAGAGGGTACGAAAGAGCATCATAACATCCATGATATGAGCGGATGCTGTGTCTGCTTCTATCTTTCCCATGCAAGACAACACTATTCTGAAACTAACCATGAAGTTCACTTCCCTCAATCCAAACAGCAGCCACCTCATTGGCTATTGGCGTGTGTACGTTCTCTGGTCCATCCTTTGGTCAAGGTTCAGTGTGACACGATAGTCTTCGAGGTCTTCAGCCTGGCCTAAACTCCTAAGCTTCTCTGAGTAAGGGTTGTCATGAAGGATGGCCACAAGCCTATCAATGACTTCCTTGTCTTTTTGGTACTTCTCTTTACGACATCGTTCATAGCGGTGCTCAATGCTTGGATCATTATCATAGAAGTAAAGCTCAAGATGCCTTGGCTCCTTACCATCTTCTCTGCCAAATGACCTTATGTTGTGATAGATCTGGTCGTGTGCACGAAACGTGTATATGCCACTGTTTTTCATGCTTGCAGTAGCGCTATCGAGGTGACAATATAGAGAAGTGAAAGAGAAATGGCCATTGAAAACCTAATGTTGTTACGGAAGTGCTTAGCATCTGGATCATTACTTGACCAAAGCCTCATAAGCTCATCAGGTATGTCCAGTTCACTAAGCTCGATCTGTCCATCTCGACAACAGAACCCACGTGGTTCATGCTCAAACCTTTTCGCACTACAGTGCTTGCAATTTGCGACAGGCTTTAGCATATGGGTATCTTTAGGCATGTTACTATACACCTTTTCGTATTGGTCTGGTACTTTAGGGACAAAAGCCGTGTCTCGCTCAAGGTCATTGTCTTGGGCATCATCATCATCTTCCTCATCTGAATGACATTTAAGCCACAATAGTAGTTTAGATAAAGCAGTGGAAGATTTTATTTCTATATAGTGTTTCCTACAAATACCTTGCCCAGCAAATAGGTATCCCTCATCCTCTTCCTCATCCTCTTCAAATATATCTCCCTCATCATCATCTATGACCACCAAAGATACATGAGTTAGTATAGAAACTATTGATAAAAATAAGCAAAGGAATTCAAATAGTCTATAGAATGTTAGAAAATAGTATAAATTATCATTATCATCAAATAGCGGTTTCATCGTTGTGGCTGAAGCGGGCTAAAGGCTAGGCCCTATCCTTTCTGATAATCACGTAATGACCATGGTTGAGTTACGTATAATATTGTGTATAATTAGGTCACCTAAATGGGATAATGAGGCATCAATATTTACCGTTGCTAGTCAAGGCTGATTGAGGCATGGGTGTGTTATCATTTAGGTGTTCTTTAGCCATGTATTCACAATCATCAAACAATGGTGTTGTCGGTTTAACTGATGTAGCTTGAATGTTAGGTCCTGCATTTTCTGATAATCATGAAATGACCATGGACCGATTAGGTATAACATGGTATATAGGTCATCTAAATGGTGAGATAATGAGGCATCAGTATTTACCATTATTGGTTAGGACTGATTGAGGCAAAGGTGTGTTGATATCCACTCGGTCTTCGGCCATGCAGTCACCATCCTTATTAGACGTCCTTGTGTTCGAACCAATGCGACACTCAAAAATCGTGTTACGATGGGTCAACAACGCATGTCTTTGTCCAGATGGAACATGTGATCTATGTGTTGGCAGTATATCAGTACATCCGTCACCCCTGACTCCCTCATCAGGTGGAGGAATACAAAGAGGTGTCGCATTGGACTCTGAGATGACCCAATCACTGGAGTTTGTCGTGGATCCATGAGCTCCAAGTGCACCCATAGTGGGCCACACAACCTCAGGAATATACAGCAGGTTCTCCATGGCGATAGAGTCTGCGTGTAAGTTGTGTTTTCGGTTCTCTCTGAATTTTTTGTCAGATAACTTCAATGCCTCCTTACGCTTGGGTTCCCTATTATACAACCTTTGACGCACACGCCTTGCTTCCCTTTGTTCAGGCGTCATTTTTTTGTACTTCTCACTATAGTCTCTCCTTCGTGACGATCTTTGCACACATGTTTTACCGGCAGAGAGAGTAGGGGTATTGTTGAAATTAATAGTGCTCTCCTCTATAATCTTCATTTCTGGTTCATCTATCAATGTACAACCATTAGCTTTATTGAGTCATATTAGCATTATTTTTTTGACCCAAGTCATATTAGCATTATAATTATGGAAGATCTAAAATATTACATGGTAATCGAGTCAACAAGTTCTCATCAACATTATTGTGTGCTTGATAGGAATCATTCCTATGCGGCCAATCATTTGTTTCAACTGGATCAACATTTTCCTTATTTGAAGCAGCCTCGTCATCTACAAAATAGTTGCACATTACATATACATGATAAAAAAAGCATGTTAATTAATTCCTGCATGCATAGAGAACTCTAGGTTAGATTTGTTACAATCAGTAGATTCGGTAATATGTTGCTTTTTTCTTTCATCATAGGCTTCACGACGCCTTTTATTAATTGCATTCTTTTGGTCCTGAGACATTGCAAGCCATCGAGCTCTATCCCTTTCTCTCCTGCGTTCTTTAGCATCATCTGCAGTTAATTTTCAAATAATATAAGTTCATTATGTACATAACACATATATACAATGTAATATTTGATAGGATGTAGCACTATCTTGACCTTGTTTGGAGGTGTTAGTCTTGTCTCCCAATGGTGCACGAGAACAATTATTTTCCATTGTATAAATCTAAAATAGAAATAGACCCCAATAAGACTGACCAATTTAGGTCCAATCTCAAGAACTTGAGTAATAACAATAATATCCCGATTTGGTTGGCATTGCATCAGCCGAACATTATTTTTAAAAAAACTCAGTCATTACATCTACAAAGTTTGATGCGCTTAACTAAACTATCCTAGGCAAGCAGCTCCGCATATTTTCTGAAGATATGCTGCACTCTGAATCTTACACAATTTACATTCTCATAGCTACTACGTAAATTAAATTGGCTTTTTTGTGTTATTGACTTCTCATTGTAGAAGGCGTTTGGATATCAACCTGTTGGTTGCAACTAAAAGCTAGCCGGCTGATGCTGTATGCACAGTATTTGGCAAGACAGTCAAACAACCGAAATACGCGCTACGGCGTGGTCTCGAAAAAAAAAAGACAGTGAAACAACCAGCCAAACAGGATAAATTGTGGTTATAGAATGTATATCCTGAGTAGCTTACTGAATGCAGCCCATTGATCAAATAGATAGATTGTGTTAAAATACCTCCATATGTATCAACATAGTAAAGTACAAAGATAATGCATCCATATTTGCCAGCAACTTCTCTGGTGACAAGCATTCCAGGAGTTAGAAGATATGCAGCATATGCTGGAAGAAATAAACTATGATGAAGAGGCAGTGGACAGATGGAAGCCCATTTGGGGAGATACCTTCACCTCGAAGAGATATTACACTAATGTTTTTAAAGGAGTTGAATCACACTCTATCTACAAAGTGGTATGGAAATCCAGATGCATTCCCAGAATCAAATTCTTTATTTGGTTAGTACTGGTGGATCGGCTGAATACAAAAGACATGCTTCAACGAAGACACCTAAATGTGCCAGGGACCCAGGTATGTATCATGTGCAATACAGGAGAGCTGGAAACAATACAACACTTGTTCTTCGATTGTCCTTTTGCCCAAGATTGCTGGCAACTTTTGGGAATCGCCTGGGATGCAAACCTGGAATTATTTGACAGAATTGTTCAAGCCAGAAACCTCAACAATATCCCATGCTTCATAGAGGTGGCCATGATAGCTTCTTGGGAACTATGGAAACTCAGGAATGACAAGATCTTTAACAGACGCGACCCAACTCCAAGTTTTTGGTTCTGCAAGTTCAAAAACCAATGTAATTTACATCTAGTTAGATTTAAAGATGACCTCCAGTCATCTTTTTGCGTCGGTCATGTTTTTGCGTTTGGCTTGATTCTTTCAGTTAATTCATGTAAGTAAGACCCTTTATCTTTATTAATGAAAATTTGAGCGAGCACTGTGGGGATCTCCCCCACAGTCTTTTTCGGTCAAAAAAAAAACTTCTCTGGTGACATACCTCTGGTCAGCTAGTTGGCATGATGCCTAGGGATGAGACGCCGAGTAGGGGCAACGTTCAAGAATGGTTCAGTGTCTGAAGAAAAAAAACAGCAAACCATCATCCAATAGATGGTGGAGGTATTACAATTAGCTGGCTATTAAACTTCGGCATAAGTATCCAAACGCCTTAGACTTCAGCATAAGTACCAAAGTGTGGACGGAACAGGTAATAATTGGAGGCATTTGCTGAATGTAAGGCAGCCTATGAGATGTAGATTCATAAGCTGCCAAAAGGATATTTGAAATTTGAAAATACACTAAAACATGCTCCTGCTTTTTTTCCAATGCATAGTCACTGAATTACTGAAACTAATGTAATAACCGAGCACTTTGTTGAATGAAAGATAGCCTATGAGATGTAGATTCATAAGCTGCCAAAAGGATATTTGAAATTTGAAAATACACGAAAACATGCTCCTTCTGTTTTTTTCCAATGCACTAATCACTGAATTACTGAAATTAATGTAATAACCGGAGCACTTTGCTGAATGAAAGGCAGCCTATGAGATGTAGATTCATAAGCTGGCAAGAGGACATATAAAAATACATGAAAACATGTGACTTCCTTCATTTCCAATGCGCCGAATTACTAAAACTTCTTCCGTGTTTACAAACACAAGCTATAATGGAATGGTTGATAGATAGCTATTTGTGAACTTAGAGTGCCCTCGAATTTAGCGAGCCACTATTCACTAAATCATGGAACTCTGTCAGCGTCATCTTAGCGAGCCACTATTCACTAAATCATGGAACTATGTCAGAGTCATCTTATTGAGAACTAAAAACCAAAAAGGTAGTCAAATTGAATCTGTGAAGCCAATAGCAAGTATTTCACGGCTAAACAAATTCCGCGGCTCTAAAAGGCTGACAGCCGTAACATACCTGAAATCATTCCAATGTAATGAAGCTGAGTTAAAACCCTCGTGGCATCCTGAACCATGTAGAAAATGTGCACACAAACAGAGATGCACAAATTAAAATTAAAAGTATATAAATTCGTTAAATAAAGCATATATCTTAACCGTAAGTTAACTGGCCATTCAGTTTGCAGTTGGGAATCCAACAAGGATATATTACCTGGAGGCTTGCTGCTCCATTAGCCGAGACAACAGTGAATAAATTTCTTCTTCTCCTAAAAGAAAAACCATCGCACAACCAAACTGTAAGGCAAGAAAAGAAACAGAGATGCCAAGAACTTGAAAGACTGTGTGGCTGTGTGCTTGTGTCTGATAAGATTGAAGAATAACAGAGTAAGAACACTGGGTAGCCTGACAAATTGGGGACTGACCACGCTATTAGGGTTTGTCGGAGGGCACCAGCCACCGACGGACGGACGGGCACCCTGCAAGCTTCCGCTGGCACGGGTCTTCGTCGCCGGTGAAGGCCCCGACGAAGATCTGGCGATGCAGAAGTGGGCGAGCCGGATCGGGGAGGGCCGCGTGCCCTGCCAGCTTCGGCTACCGGCCGCCCGGCCTCCACGACGGGACTCCGGCTTTGCTGAGCTCAGTCATTGTCACAGCCGCCGTCGTTGGAGGAGAAGTGGGAGGGCAGGTGAGGCGCTGTAGGGGCCGGGGCGGTGGGGGCGTTCGCGTCTGTGCCCTCAGCAGCAGCAGCGGTGGCAGATTAGGGGTCGCTCGTCGTCGTCGCCAGTGGCCTCTGGGGCACTCGGCGGCGGCGTGGTCAAGGGTGCTCGTTGGAGGGTCGGGAAGGGAGGGGATTCGGAGGCAGAGAGATAGGGGGAGGAGCGGGAGGTGGTGGCTGCTGGAGGTATGTAGGCCTGGAGGAGGAGTGCGACGGGGATTGGAAGAGAAATTTGAAACGAGCGAGCGCCAAGGCCACCACTGCGCGCGCGAGCCAAAAAGCGGGGATTGGAAGAGAAATTTGAAACGAGCGAGCGCCAAGGCCACCACCGCGCGCGCGAGCCAAAAAGCAGCAGGGGACGTGGGATTGGTGGAGAGTGGATACAGAGGAGCGCGTCCAGTCCGCCATTCCGGGCGCACTTCCCGTCCCTACGCTATCGGGCCACGTCGGACGAGCGGCCAACCACCCCGCCGCGCATCCCGCCCGGGAGAGAGAAGGGAACGGAGGAGCAGGAGAGGAGCGGAGGGACAGAGCGCATCCTTGCCGTAGAGGAGCGGGACGGAGGAGCGCGCCCGCGCGCGGCTCGCCCGTGGCCGGAGGAGCGGCTCGACGGTCTCGCATGGAGGAGCTGCATTTTCGCCCGGCGTCCTCGCGCCTCCCGCCGCGAGCGCCCTCCCCTGCTCCGTCGCGCGCTTGCTCCGCCTCCATGCGGTCGCGCGCGAGCTCCGCTGGCGGGCCCGAGACGGAGGAGCGCGCCCGCGCGTGGCTCGCCCACGGCCGGAACCGGCGGCCCTCCCCGCGCTGCTCCTCGCCGGAGTCGGTCGAAGAAGGCGCAGCAGGGCGAGGGAGCAGCCCGGACGACGATGACGCGAGCAGCCACACCCCCTACGCGGCAGGAGGAGGTAGCCGGACCACCTACACCGGCGTCGGCGCGGAGGAGCAGCGCGTGGAGCTCGGCTTCCTTCTCGGCGGCCGCCTGCCGCAGCCACTCTTCCATCTCCTGCGCGAGGCAGCGTCCCGTGTCGAGCTCGACCTGGTGGAGGACGGGGGCGGCGCGGCGTCAAGGATGGAAGAGCAGAGAGGAGGCGAGGCCACCACGAGATGCGGGCCGCCCTGCTCGCCCGTGCCGCCGCGGCCGCGGCAGTCCATCTTGTCGGCGTCCATGGGTTGGGGGCGGCGAGATCGGGGTGTCCGGGGAGTGGAGTGAATGAAGTGGACATGGTGGCACGCATGAGCGGTGGGGAAGGGGAATGGATTCCTAGATGAGAGAGGTGAGAGAATGACAAGCACGATTTACTTTCGCCCAAGAAGACTTTTTGAGTGGGGACCGCATGCCATAGCCGAAGGTAGGGGAGCCGGGGGGGGGGGGGCACGCACCTTAGGCCCTCCACAATGTGGTAGTGCTGCTAGAAAATTTGTGGGTCCAAGTACAGTAAATTAAGCAGCAGCCACGCCAAGCTGCAATGTGAAAAAAGTTGAGAGTGGTGCTATCTAGTACATGGGATCCACAAGTACAGTGAAGTATTCATTGTTTAGTAGGAAAGCGCAGTGGTGGTGGTCTGGAAGCATTGGACGCCGGCAGGACTTTATAGTTTTTTAATAAGTTGGAACCGGCGCAACTACGTTCGTCGCTCCATCTTTTTCTAGCATCGCTCAGAGTTAGAACCGTCTCGTACAATGGCAGGAGCGGCTCTTCAACTTTCTCTGTCCTTTCCTAGCACCACTTTAGCGATACATTGTGGAGGGCCTTAAGGAGTCGGGGGACGCTCGGTGATGGTAATTTTTAGTTGTAAAGATAAAGATAGAGATATACTTCTCCCGGCCATCACTTCGTATTCTAGCTCATCCCCGCGCAACGCGCGTGGCAACCGGCTAGTTTAACTCTGATGGCAAGGACTCTGAAGAAGAGCAGGGCTCTGAGCAGCGGCAGGAACAGCCACGGGAATTGAAGATGGGCCGCGCCGCTCCGTGCGTGGGCCGTGACCAAACCTGAAGTACACGGGCCCTGCGTGGCTGTAATTGGGTAGCACGGCTATCTGTAACGAGAGCTACAAAAGAGAGAGAGGTGAGAGCAAAGGCTAACAAACCTGAACAAACAACAGTTAACAAATCGAATCCTTCCTCTGCGAGTTCTAGTGCTGTGCTTCTCCTTGCGCTTCCGATCCCCAAATTCCTATCTCCAATCTACCTGCCCAATTGAGATGCTAACAGTGAATTAAGTAGCTTTTGCATAGGCTAAGAATAATTAAGATTTTTGCACTTAATTATACTGTCACAATGCTGATCAGCTCTTGCTAGCTATACTCGCTTCGGCCGGCCGGACGGTCCGCTCGGATTTGAGGAAATTAAAATGCATGCCCACACAGACAACAGTAGAGGTTTTTCGGCTGATTGGCTGGATTTGATGAAAATGCTGAACGCATTTGTCACTTTGTCAGCGCGCCTCCGTCAAGGTCCTTCCTCCAAGCATTTTTCTGTCAGTATTCGGCCCATGCGTGCACAACCTTTTGGCGGGGCTCAAGCCCAGTCCGAGCAAAGAAAAGAAAAAAGAGTTACAGACTAGGCGAGGAACATGGAACAGAGCACTTGTGCATCACTACGTGGAGCAGAGGACTCGTGGAAGCATCCTCTAATTGATTGATTGCAGTATGGCTGATCAGCGCGTTTGGGCATTTGAGCGAGAAGAGCCTGTCCAGCTTATATGCGAGCGGGAGACTGAAGAGCTAGACGGCAATAGGATCAGTCGTTGCAGCTGTTGCTCAAGAGACAGGACATGCAATTTCCTTGGTCGTTTGAGTTACCGACCCGGAGATAATGGACCCGGGGATAAGAGCCAATTGCCATCCCTACGTGCAGGTGGATGAGTAGAGTAGCTAGGCGGCCGTGCCGGCTGGAACTGGAGTGTGCCACGTTAGCAGTGACACAAGCTCAACAAGCTACCAAGCTCACCATACAAAGTCAATAATTCTCAATAATATTCCGTACTAGTATCAATCATCTTTTTTTTAGAGAACGTATCAATCTCCATTCCCATGGTCCATAATTGTCGAAGATTTGTAAACCTACAAGAACATGGATTTAGCTTGTGGTAATATATATACTGGATTCTTTAGGTGATATACTAGATGCTTCTGGTGATACTATACAGTACCTGGTGTTCAGTTGCCAGTTGATGATCCTGTATGCTTCTAGAACGTTTATCCATCCTATAGACCCATTGCCAGGTGCGTCCCGATAAAATATGAGACCTGGTTCAACAATAAGTGAAGGCCTAATATCTAGTGTCCAAACAAAAAAAAATGACAAACATATCAATATATTTTCTAATCTGAGTTGAAGAAGACATTGCTAGCAAGTTGAAACAATTACACTAGATCAATTTGTGTACATAGACAATGCACAAAAGATTAACTAATTAGAGCAAGCAGGGGCGTTCTTAGGCCCATACGGCTGTGCGATCGAACAGAGCCTCCAAAAACCATGGGCCTCAAGATTTACTAAGTATCTTAGGTATATACACTAATTTTGGACTTTGTTTTTATGAAAAAAATTAGCTAAACTCTTTATGAAAAAAATTAGCTAAACCTGTCTTCTGTGGCCCAAAAACGTGGCCTGTTAGACCACACATCCACCAGGCATGTAGGCTGTAGCTTGTAGCATCACCGTGACCTTCAGCCTTCAGGAGACGGAGAGGCCGACATCCAGCGATCCAATTTTCTGGTAACGCTTTGGCTTCCTCCTCCGTCAACGTCACCTGGAGGCCGGACCCGAACTACTTACTCCCTATTCCTCTCACCCTAGTCAAGATCATAGCTTCCTTTAGGCAAGATACAAAAAATACCAATGACGCTAATCCTAATGATTATCAGCCAGAGACACAATATTGTTGAGCAAGTTCCTGATAACATCGATGACACTAACATTGATGTTAACTTGGATAGTTGTCATGCTGCAAATGTTGATGATGTTTCTTTTCAGCCAGATATCTTTGATCCAAGGTACTGGGATTCCCTAGATCCTAAATAGATTAATATCTTAGTGGAAAAGGGTCCTAAAAAAGATTGGTATTTGTCATTAGTTTCTTGTTTTGGTACTATATATTAGGCCTCCAATTAATACTTTGAGCTGGGCCTCATATTTTCTCGGGACACGCCGCTGGAGCAAGTATTATAGCAGGCTGTAAGTCGGCTAAATGCTGACGTGGAGGAGAGAAGGGAGGAGAGAGAGAGGAAAAGCAGGTTGTAAGCTTACAGCCCGCTTGTGCACAATAACCAAAAAAATCTGTGAGAGAGACAAGTGGGCCCTATATTAATAGCAAAGACTCAACCCTGTATGGGTGGGCTGAGAGAAGGCTATAAGGGATCTTGCAGCCAGCAAGTCGACGTATTATAATACTTGGTCTTAAAATAGAACATAGGTAGGAAATTGAACAGATCGCGTAGTTGGGGACTGCACTCCGTCTCCTCTCTGATCTGGGATGGGGATTGGATCTCAAGCCTGAAGGTGAAGCCGAGGAGACGACGAAGTGACCAACGGCGGCGCTAGGCGTAGGCAGTGCAAGCGACAAGGACGAAGCGTGCACCGTAAATAAATACTAGTACGTTGCGCGCGCCCTTGCACGCGTGTTCAATTGAATGTACATATGCCGTACGATGAAGCTGAAATATTCTGCTTTTTTTTAACTAATAAAGGGATAGCAATGTTCTGAGCTCATGGCATATAGCGGTACTTTATACATTGCATAACAGTGTATATCACAGAGTGGTTTTGTACATTAGGTGGCATGATTGGCAACGATGCTGCCTTGGACAAAATTATACACATTTTGTACACGCATTGGTTGCCGAAGTAACCTAACATCTGGGTTGAGATGGCCCTGATGAGCTTCTTAGTACTTTGGTCCACGGTCAGAAAGGCCACTGCATGGAGCCTGAGGTGCACCTGCTGGATGAAAGTGGTTATGGATTTGATTTTGTTAGATCTATATTTGGTCAAGATAAGGACATGGAATGTGCATGTATGAGCAACTTACCAGATTGCTTCATAGCCGCACATGTTGTGTGGTGGCTACACCCTGACAGATAATCTGTAAAGCAACAAAGGTTTAACATGATGGAAAGTGTCAGTCTGTTTAATAATAGCGAGTTTTTTGTTGAGCCTAAGAGGTGTAAGAAGTTGTATTGGAAAAGAAGAAATTTACAAAACAATAAGTCATAAAATAGTACAATGTGTTAGGATGATCACAATCCCGAGTTGGGCCCAACGGCCCAACTTGGGCCCCTTGTGAACCTCGCGCCCTGATCGGGGGCGCCCAGCCCATCTATTGGCTGGAGGGCCCCTGTCACCCTGCGCTATATAAAGAGGTGGGCGCCGGCGGCTCTCAGTACGAGGTTCACCGTGAGCCGCCACACCCACCGACAAACCCTAATCCGATCCCTAGGGGCGCAGCCAGTGACGGGAAGTTCCTCCGCCGCCGTCACATGCACTGCTCCTTCGACGACTACATCGCCGGTCGCTTCACCAGCCTCTGCCTCGACGACATGGCCGACGGCAGCAGCAGCGCCGCCGCCGGAGCTTCCTCCACTGCCCCTGTGAAGCCCTCCGGTAAAACCTACCCATCTTCTCCTCTCTCTCTCTCTTTCTCCTGCTCACTGCCTACCGATCCCAAAGTTGTACCCGCTAGATCACTGCTAGACGATCCTAAAGTAATAACAATGGTATCAGTGGCCTACCTAGTCAGTGGATCTCGAGTTTGGGTATACAAGAATCAAATCAAAGTTGTTGACCCGATTTGAATCGGATCAAGAAAGTCTAACCCTAACCCTAACGGATCGGGGAAGGGGAAAAGAAAAGTCGAAGCCCTAACCCTAACAGTCACCCTGGATGGGAAAAGAAAAGGATGGAGACGGGTGGACCTCACCGGACCTACCTGTGCCGCCGGCGCGCGGGACAGAGCTCCGCCGGCGTACGGGATCAGCCCTGCCGCCGCGCGTGAGCACCTCCAGGCACCACCCCGCGGCCAATCGACGGCGGCGCGCTCCGCCTAGGGCGAGCGCGCGCGTCGGCGATGAGCCACGCGGCGGCGCCGGACTTCCTCCTCCATCGCCATGAGCGGCCGCTGCTCTGCTGATGCTGCTGCGCGGCGTCTGGGGAAAGAAAGGGGAGGAGCAAAGGAAGGCGAGCCGCCGGCGAGAGGAAGGGCAGGCGCCGCCCGGCCGGGCCGCCACCTCGCTGCTCCGGCGGAATCCGCCATCTCTGCTCGGCGGCTCCCTGCGATGCTGCTGCGCTGCGGCTGGCTGCGGGAGGAGGGAAAGGAATGAAGGCGGATTAGGGTTTCCAGGAAGGGTTGCTGGTTTTATATCTCCGAAATGCGCGCTGGCCGTCGGATCTAGGGCGCCCCTGATCGAGCGGCTGGCATTGATCGGACCAGAAGCAGCCCAGGCGGGAGCGAGCGCTGGGCCGAAATCGTGGCCCAGGCCCACGTTAGGGCCTGGCGCCCGATCGGCCGCTTCCACCAGCGCCTAAGGCCGCGATGGGCCGGGCCGTATAGTTGCGTGGGCCGGCCAACTGCAAGGAAAAGGAGAGCGCACGCTGGGCCGCTGTGCCGCACGCAAAGATCAGCTGGGCCGGGCGGTTCGCTTTGGGCCGGGCTGGCCGGCGAACAGAAATAAAAAAAAAAGAGGAGCGCTAGGCCGGGCCGCGCCCGGGCCGGCCGCTGGCCGAGGACGCGCGTGCGCGTGAGAGAGGATGCGGGCCGAGGCTGCGCTCCTGGGCCGAAATGGCCGATTGCATAGTGCAAAGCAGATTTTTTGTTTTTCTTTTTCCAGAAACAGTTTTGAGCATTTTTTGCTCAATTTGAATCATTTTTGCTGCTAATTTCTGTACAAATGTTTATCCAACGATATTTTTGTTCAGAGATTAGTAAAGTGACTTTATGTTTCGGAAAATTGATTATGCAAAGTTAAAGTTTCCGCTGCGTATTTAAAGTTGTTATCGTTTTCATTGTTAAATTCGAACCAACGAGAGAGTTTAATATTTGAAAATGGATAATTTTACGAGATTTCTTGAGATTATAATGTTGCTATCATTCGACCAATGTTGATTAATAGCAATATTATGATTTTGATTAATAGTTGTTGCCTACATTAATTCTATTTCGCCCAACGGTGATTTAGAATTATTGCAAAGTAAATTTTATATTATGTTCTCACCCCATATGAATTGTAATTTCGTGGTAGTTCCTCCCTAATGTACGCCCGAGAGAGATTCCACCACCGAGGGAGACAACTACCTTGAGTGGAAGAGGAAGATTGACTTCACTTTCACTATAGGCGAGGTTGATTTTGGTGCTCATCGAACCGTGTCCCACAATTCTGTGGAACCGGACGGGAGACCGGTGAAAGTGATGAAGCATGGGACAAAAGGGTGAAAGATTTTGGACCCATAAAGATGGCTTATGACATAAAGCATACTCGATGGGTCAGTGACAACAAGAAATGTTGTGCTGTCATTGAAAATACAATTGACCCAGCTCTTACAGGGTCAATTGAAAAGTGTGAAACTGCTGTTGCTTACTTTGAGAGGATCAAGAACCAGTTCACTGGTTCCTCCAAAGTGTATGCTACCCATTTGTTCAAACAATTGACAAATGAAAAGTTCAAAGGAGGTAGCATACGTGACCATATTTTGAAAATGAGTCACTTGGCAAATAAGCTAAAAGGAATGGATCTGGAAATACAACCACAGCTCCTTATCCATTTTGTTTTAGCTTCCTTGCCTAGAGAGTATGAGAATTTTGTCATAAACTACAACATGCAGCACGAGAAATGGGACTTAGACAAGCTCATTGCTCGGTGTGTTGATGAGGAGCTCAGATCAATGGCCAACCTGGTGGCCAAGCGAACTGGTCAAAGGGAAGGGCAAAAGGCCCTTCAATCCCGGCTCCACAAAGAAAGGTCCTATGCAACGAAACCACGGTTTCAGCAAAGAATGGGGCAAGCCACGGGCGGTGACAACTCGTGTCGGCACCGTGGTAAGGAGGGGCACAAGAAGACGATCGCCCCGATTGGTTAAGAGAGCTCATGAGGAAAAGGGGTGAGAATGTTATTTCATTTGTAAATGAATCTCTGTATGCAAAGTTTTCAAAGTCAACATGGTTTATTGACTCGGTGCAACTATTCATGTTGCAAATTCTTTACTGAGGATTCATTTCGACGAGAACTACGCTAAAAGAGAAGAAACCATTAGCATTGCGAATGGCGTACAGTGCTGATAGAGGCAATTGGAGATGTAGCATTAGATTTACCTAATGGCTATAGTCTTACTTTGAGAGATGTTTTTTATGTTCCTACACTGCAGCGCAATTTGATAAGTGTAATAAAGTTGGATGATTCAGGTTTTACCTGTAATTTTGGACATGGCAAATGTGTCATTTGGTTTAATAATATTTGTGTTGGTCTTGCCTTCCGACAAGACGAATTATATATGTTATCACTATGTGAAAGTGTGAATTCTATATGTAATGTGAATGATAGCGTTTCCTCGTCTACAAATGAGAAAAGAAAAAGAAAGCGAACTACAACTGCAACGGCGAAATTATGGCACTGCCGTTTAGGCCATATTTCGAGGGGGAGAATAGAAAGACTAGTAAAGAATGAAATTCTTCCTCCTTTGAAGTTCGCTGAATTAGAGCAATGCATCGATTGCATAAAAGAAAAATATGTAAAGCAAATTAAAAAGAATGCCAAACGAAGCACGGGAATATTAGAGATCATTCACACCGACATATGTGGTCCTTTTCCGTAAAGAGTGTGGATGGCTATGATTCGTTCATTACATTCACGACGATTACTCCCGGTTTGGCTATATTTATCCAATTAAAGGAAGAGATGAAGCATTGGATAAATTTAAAATATTTAAGGCTGAAGTAGAAAATCAGCATAGTTTAAAGATTAAGCTAGTCCGATCCGACCGTGGGGGGAGTACTATGGTCGGCATACCCCATATGGTCAAGTTCCTGGACCTTTCGCAAGGTTTCTACGGAAAATGGTATAGTTGCCCAAGTATTCCATGCCGGGTGAACCTCGGCAAAATGGAGTAGCCGAAAGGCGTAACCGTACCACGATGGATATGGTGCGCGGTATGATGAGTTACTCTGATTTACCATTGAGTTTATGGATAGAGGCATTAAAAACCTCCATTCATATTCTCAATAGAGTGCCAAGTAAATCGGTGCCCAAAACACCGTATGAATTATGGACGGGAAGGGTACCTTCACTAGATCACTTCCGTGTGTGGGGGTGTCTGCGAGGCTAAAGTCTTTAACCCAAATATTGGGAAACTTGATCCCAAAACAGTGAGTTGCCATTTCATTGGCTATCACGAAAGGTCAAAAGGTTATCGTTTCTACTTGTCCCGATAGACTCACAAAGTTTGTGGAAACGAGACATGCTATTTTTCTAGAGGATGAAATGATGAGGGGGAGTATGGCTGCTCGAAAATTGATCTTGAAGAGAAGCGGGTGTGTGCACCCAATCCCGTGATTCGGGAGCCATTTTTCGAGCTACCTATTGTTCCCGCACCAATAGTGCAAGACACGTGGAGCAAGAACTGTTGTTGTTCCTCCCGTGGTAACAACGAGAGGAAAATGAGGAACCCGGTTCACGGAACTGTTGAAAATGTTGCCACAAATGAGGGGGAGCAACCTCGGCCTCCAACGGTAGATGTGCCAAATGTAGAGGCCCCTAGAAGGTCTCAAAGAGAAAGAAGGCCAGCTATCTCCGATGATATATATGAGTTAAATAATATCACCGAAGAGTATCAAATGGAGGGTGATCCCACCTCATTTGAACAAGCCATGAGAAGCGATCATTCATCCAAGTGGTTTGAAGCCATGGAAGATGAAATGAGATCGATGAGTGCCAACGATGTTTGGGACTTGGAAGAAATTCCCAAAGGAGCCAAAACAAGAGGGCTGTAAATGGGTCTACAAAATAAAATATGACTCCCAAGGGAACATAGAGAGATTTAAAGCACGACTTGTGGCTAAAGGTTTCACACAAAGGGAGGGAATTGATTACACCGAGACCTTTTCTCCGGTCTCATGTAAAGATTCTCTCGAATAATAATGGCATTGGTGGCACACTATGATTTAGAGCCGCATCGATGGATGTGAAGACGGCATTCATAAATGGAGATTTGGAGGAAAATGTATACATGGCACAACCAAAAGGTTTTGTCGTGGAAGGCAAAGAAAAGATGGGATGTCGCCTAAAGAAATCGATTTATGGGTTAAAGCAAGCTTCAAGGCGTGGAACTTGAAGTTTGATAAAACTATAAAGAATTTTGGGTTTAAAGCAAATGTCGAGGACAATTGTGTTTATACAAAGTTTAGGAATGGGAAATACATTTTTCTAGTCCCGTACGTAGACGATATTTTACTTGCAAGTAACGATATGAGTCTACTACAGAAACAAAAAGATTTTTGTCCTCAAAGTTTGAGATGAAAGATCTTGGTAAAGCTTCCTATGTTTTGGGCATAGAAATTCACCGTGATAGAAGAAAGGGGGTATTAGGACTGTCTCAAAAGGCATACATTGAAAGGGTCTTGGAGAAATTCCGAGATGCATAAATGTAGTCCATCACCCGCACCTATAGTCAAGGGCGATAAGTATGGGGATTTTCGTGTCCCAAGAATGAGTATGAGCTCAACCAAATGAAAAGTGTGCCATATGCTTCTCATATAGCTTGGACATTTACAAGTATGCTCAAGTATGCACACGCCCGACTTGGCTTATGTAACCGGGCCGCTTTGCGTATTTCAAAGTAATCCAGGTGTTGAACACCGGAAATTGGTAAAGAAAGTTTTGCGATATTTACAAGGAACAAAAGACCGATGCTAACGTACGTAAGATCGACTCGCTAAAAATCTTAGGATACTCGGATTCGATTATGCGGGAGATGACGTAAAGTCCACATCTGGATATGTGTTCACTCTCGCAAAAGGAGCTATATCATGGAAAAGCTCAAAACAAACAAGTTACTACAAACTCTACTATGTATGCCGAGTTTGTAGCATGTTATGAGGCATCGGGGCGGTGAATTGGCTAAAGAAATTCATACCCGGTTTAAAAGTGGTCGTTGACATCAATGGACCAATGACTCTATACCGTGATAATAATCCAAACATAGAGTATGCTCGTAACAATAGGTCAAGTGGTGCTGCCAAACACATTGACATAAAGTACTATGTTGTGAAAGAGAAAATCCAGGATCGTGTTATAAATCTTGAGCACATAAGCACCGAAAAGATGCTCGCGGATCCGCTTACAAAAGGCTTACCACCCAAAGTGTTCGTTGAACACGTAGCCGGATGGGTTTAAGGCGAAGCCTATGATTCCTGGATAATAATAAGGGCCCAAAGATAAAGTATTTATTTATTTCAAACCGAGAGATGTGTATTGTAGTCAGAAATCCAACGGCAATAGACCGTGACGATGAAACATGTTCTATGCACAAATCTGAGATGGAATAAGTAAAATGAAAAGGTTAAAGTGAAAGAGTAAAGTTAAAGATAAAGTTAAAGATGAGATCAAGGGGGAGAATGTTAGGATGATCACAATCCCGAGTTGGGCCCAATGGCCCAACTTGGGCCCTTGAACCTCGCGCCCGATCGGGGCGCCCGGCCCCATCTATTACCGGAGGGCCCCCGTCACCCCGCGCTATATAAAGAGGTGGGCGCCGGCGGCTCTCAGTACGAGGTTCACCGTGAGCCGCCACACCCACCGACAAACCCTAATCCGATCCCTAGGGGCGCAGCCAGTGACGGGAAGTTCCTCCGCCGCCGTCACATGCACTGCTCCTTCGACGACTACATCGCGGTCGCTTCACCGCCTGCGCCTCGACGACATGGCCGACGGCAAGGCGCGCCGCGCGGAGTTTCCTCCACTGCCCCTGTGAAGCCCTCCGGTAAAACCTACCCATCTTCTCCTCTCTCTCTCTCTCTCTTTCTCCTGCTCACTGCCTACCGATCCCAAAGTTGTACCCGCTAGATCACTGCTAGACGATCCTAAAGTAATAACAATAGTATCGCTGGCCTACCTAGTCAAGTGGATCTCGAGTTTGGGTATACAAGAATCAAATCAAAGTTGTTGACCCGATTTGAATCGGATCAAGAAAGTCTAACCCTAACCCTAACGGATCGGGGAAGGGGAAAAGAAAAGTCGAAGCCCTAACCCTAACAACTGGATGGGAAAAGAAAAGGATGGAGACGGGTGGACCTCACCGGACCTACCTGTGCCGCCGGCGCGCGGGACAGAGCTCCGCCGGCGTACGGGATCAGCCCTGCCACCGCGCGTGAGCACCTCCAGGCACCACCCCGCGGCCAATCGACGGCGGCGCGCTCCGCCTAGGGCGAGCGCGCGCGTCGGCGATGAGCCACGCGGCGGCACCGGACTTCCTCCTCCATCGCCATGAGCGGCCGCCGCCTCGCGTGCTCGCGCGCGTCTCGGGGGGGAAAGAAAGGGGAGGAGCAAAGGAAGGCGAGCCGCTGGCGAGAGGAAGGGCAGGCGCCGCCCGGCCGGGCCGCCACCTCGCTGCTCCGGCGGAATCCGCCATCTCTGCTCGGCGGCTCCCTGCGATGCTGCTGCGCTGCGGCTGGCTGCGGGAGGAGGGAAAGGAATGAAGGCGGATTAGGGTTTCCAGGAAGGGTTGCTGGTTTTATATCTCCGAAATGCGCGCTGGCCGTCGGATCTAGGGCGCCCCTGATCGAGCGGCTGGCATTGATCGGACCAGAAGCAGCCCAGGCGGGAGCGAGCGCTGGGCCGAAATCGTGGCCCAGGCCCACGTTAGGGCCTGGCGCCCGATCGGCCGCTTCCACCAGCGCCTAAGGCCGCGATGGGCCGGGCCGTATAGTTGCGTGGGCCGGCCAACTGCAAGGAAAAGGAGAGCGCACGCTGGGCCGCTGTGCCGCACGCAAAGATCAGCTGGGCCGGGCCAGTTTCTGCGTTCGTCGCTCCATCTTTTTCTAGCATCGCTCAGAGTTAGAACCGTCTCGTACAATGGCAGGAGCGGCTCTTCAACTTTCTCTGTCCTTTCCTAGCACCACTTTAGCGATACATTGTGGAGGGCCTTAAGGAGTCGGGGGACGCTCGGTGATGGTAATTTTTAGTTGTAAAGATAAAGATAGAGATATACTTCTCCCGGCCATCACTTCGTATTCTAGCTCATCCCCGCGCAACGCGCGTGGCAACCGGCTAGTTTAACTCTGATGGCAAGGACTCTGAAGAAGAGCAGGGCTCTGAGCAGCGGCAGGAACAGCCACGGGAATTGAAGATGGGCCGCGCCGCTCCGTGCGTGGGCCGTGACCAAACCTGAAGTACACGGGCCCTGCGTGGCTGTAATTGGGTAGCACGGCTATCTGTAACGAGAGCTACAAAAGAGAGAGAGGTGAGAGCAAAGGCTAACAAACCTGAACAAACAACAGTTAACAAATCGAATCCTTCCTCTGCGAGTTCTAGTGCTGTGCTTCTCCTTGCGCTTCCGATCCCCAAATTCCTATCTCCAATCTACCTGCCCAATTGAGATGCTAACAGTGAATTAAGTAGCTTTTGCATAGGCTAAGAATAATTAAGATTTTTGCACTTAATTATACTGTCACAATGCTGATCAGCTCTTGCTAGCTATACTCGCTTCGGCCGGCCGGACGGTCCGCTCGGATTTGAGGAAATTAAAATGCATGCCCACACAGACAACAGTAGAGGTTTTTCGGCTGATTGGCTGGATTTGATGAAAATGCTGAACGCATTTGTCACTTTGTCAGCGCGCCTCCGTCAAGGTCCTTCCTCCAAGCATTTTTCTGTCAGTATTCGGCCCATGCGTGCACAACCTTTTGGCGGGGCTCAAGCCCAGTCCGAGCAAAGAAAAGAAAAAAAAGAGTTACAGACTAGGCGAGGAACATGGAACAGAGCACTTGTGCATCACTACGTGGAGCAGAGGACTCGTGGAAGCATCCTCTAATTGATTGATTGCAGTATGGCTGATCAGCGCGTTTGGGCATTTGAGCGAGAAGAGCCTGTCCAGCTTATATGCGAGCGGGAGA
The DNA here is from genome assembly GCA_018135685.1 of Themeda triandra. Lineage (NCBI taxonomy): Eukaryota > Viridiplantae > Streptophyta > Magnoliopsida > Poales > Poaceae > Themeda > Themeda triandra. The sequence goes on along the minus strand of JAENPR010000418.1, from coordinate 382,826 downwards.
CTGAAGAGCTAGACGGCAATAGGATCAGTCGTTGCAGCTGTTGCTCAAGAGACAGGACATGCAATTTCCTTGGTCGTTTGAGTTACCGACCCGGAGATAATGGACCCGGGATAAGAGCCAATTGCCATCCCTACGTGCAGGTGGATGAGTAGAGTAGCTAGGCGGCCGTGCCGGCTGGAACTGGAGTGTGCCACGTTAGCAGTGACACAAGCTCAACAAGCTACCAAGCTCACCATACAAAGTCAATAATTCTCAATAATATTCCGTACTAGTATCAATCATCTTTTTTTTTTAGAGAACGTATCAATCTCCATTCCCATGGTCCATAATTGTCGAAGATTTGTAAACCTACAAGAACATGGATTTAGCTTGTGGTAATATATATACTGGATTCTTTAGGTGATATACTAGATGCTTCTGGTGATACTATACAGTACCTGGTGTTCAGTTGCCAGTTGATGATCCTGTATGCTTCTAGAACGTTTATCCATCCTATAGACCCATTGCCAGGTGCGTCCCGATAAAATATGAGACCTGGTTCAACAATAAGTGAAGGCCTAATATCTAGTGTCCAAACAAAAAAAATGACAAACATATCAATATATTTTCTAATCTGAGTTGAAGAAGACATTGCTAGCAAGTTGAAACAATTACACTAGATCAATTTGTGTACATAGACAATGCACAAAAGATTAACTAATTAGAGCAAGCAGGGGCGTTCTTAGGCCCATACGGCTGTGCGATCGAACAGAGCCTCCAAAAACCATGGGCCTCAAGATTTACTAAGTATCTTAGGTATATACACTAATTTTGGACTTTGTTTTTATGAAAAAATTAGCTAAACTCTTTATGAAAAAATTAGCTAAACCTGTCTTCTGTGGCCCAAAAACGTGGCCTGTTAGACCACACATCCACCAGGCATGTAGGCTGTAGCTTGTAGCATCACCGTGACCTTCAGCCTTCAGGAGACGGAGAGGCCGACATCCAGCGATCCAATTTTCTGGTAACGCTTTGGCTTCCTCCTTCGTCAACGTCACCTGGAGGCCGGACCCGAACTACTTACTCCCTATTCCTCTCACCCTAGTCAAGATCATAGCTTCCTTTAGGCAAGATACAAAAAATACCAATGACGCTAATCCTAATGATTATCAGCCAGAGACACAATATTGTTGAGCAAGTTCCTGATAACATCGATGACACTAACATTGATGTTAACTTGGATAGTTGTCATGCTGCAAATGTTGATGATGTTTCTTTTCAGCCAGATATCTTTGATCCAAGGTACTGGGATTCCCTAGATCCTAAATAGATTAATATCTTAGTGGAAAAGGGTCCTAAAAAAGATTGGTATTTGTCATTAGTTTCTTGTTTTGGTACTATATATTAGGCCTCCAATTAATACTTTGAGCTGGGCCTCATATTTTCTCGGGACGCCGCTGGAGCAAGTATTATAGCAGGCTGTAAGTCGGCTAAATGCTGACGTGGAGGAGAGAAGGGAGGAGAGAGAGAGGAAAAGCAGGTTGTAAGCTTACAGCCCGCTTGTGCACAATAACCAAAAAAGTCTGTGAAAGTCCCTAGTTTGGTTTTGGCTAATTGATGAAACCTAGGACTAACCTTGTTTATCTAAGTGGTTGATTTAGAGAAAGGTTGTCCACATGATGAGCATATTGAATATGAAGCATGACACGTGTCATGTGATCAAAGATGAAGATCAAGATGATGCTTGGCTCCATGGACCGGTGTTGAAGGTGAAGGGCTAGTTGAGGCTTGGAGTGAAGGACCATGCGATGGTGAAGCTCGGGCAAGACTAGGCGCCGATAGACCGATGCACGGTGAAGGGCAAGTGAAGTCAAGATCGATGGATCGAGACGGTCACATGATGGTGTGAAGCGTTCATATCATTTGGAGGAACAAAATGGGCTCAAGGCAAAGGTATAACCTATAGGGCCATTTTGTTTTACACTCAAGACACCATAGAGGGTGTGAGTGGTTTTAGGATCGATAGCCGCACTATTAAGAGGGGAAGTCTTATCGGCTATTCGACGCACGGGTGCCACTAGGTGAATTCATGTAGTGCATTGCATGTAGGGCCTAGTGAGCTAACCTAACCTTTGGGAAATGATTGTGAAAAGCTAACACACAAGCACATGGAGATGTACACTTGGTGGTGTTGGCACATTTACAAAGGTGGCATTTGGGCGCGCTGTGGTTTGTAGGGTAGAGATGGGTTTTGGTCCCTCTCTTCCTCCCGCCGAGCCTGTATGGCGGGATTCGGCGCTTTCGAGAAAAATGGATGCATATTTTCTATTGCGCCGAATGCAAAATTTGGTTGAAATCATGCTATCTCTGATGATCAAGTTGGTATACTTATTGGATAGCATGTTGGAGAAGTTGGTGTCACGGCACGGCGACGAAAAACGGAGGCTGCACACAGCGAGGCGCGGACGCTCAGGCGGACGCGTCCGGCGACGCGGACGCCGACCAGAAAGTTCTGGTTTCGGCCGTCGGCCGGGCGTCGCGCCGGACGCGGGCCGGACGCGCGCGGCGGACGCGGGCTGTTTCCTGTGCTGCGTCCGGGGCGTGCTGGGCCTCAGCACAGCGTTGCTGGTCAGGCAGAAGGCGGCGGACGCGGGGCGGTCGTGTCCGGCGTAGGCCGGACGCGGACCAGAAAGTCTCGGGGCACCACGGCTCTCTCGGACGCAGGCCGCCGGACGCGGGCCGGACGCGGAGGTTTTGAACGTTGGGCTGCCAACGGTCGGCTGCTGGGCGAGCGCGAGGAGGCGCCGGACGCGTCCGGCGCTTGTTGTTCAGGCCCCCGAGAGGGTAACGGTTGGATGTTTGAGGTTGGCCTATAAATAGATGGTGGCCGGGGCTTGGCCACCTCTCTCGACTTCCTAACTCATTCATTCATCTTTGTGAGCAGAAAAACACTCTCCCTCTCATCTCTCTTGCTTGATTGTGAATCCTAGTGAGATTGAGAGATCACCTAGTGCATTGCATTGCTTGAGGGCATCTAGTGGCACTTGTGGGTGGTTTAGCCGGTGGATTTCTTGTTACTCTTGGAGAGTACCGCTCCTAGCCGGCTTGGAGATTGTTGGAGGCGTTGGCAAGAGAAGGTGATTGTTCTTGGCCACCTCCGGTTGTTTGTGAGAGGTTTGAGCTCACCTCGTGGGGATCACGAAGAGCATCCTAGTGGATTGCGCGTGTCGTTGAGTACCTCGCTTGAGAGCCCTGTTTTCAGATCGGACGACTAATCGCGATTAATCGCGATTAGTCGTCCTTATCGTAACTGCGTGCTCGATCAGAGCGGTCGATCAGCTTTGTTCGATCAGCTCGATTAGTCGTCCGATCAGGACGACTAATCACGATTAGTCGTCCGATCAGGCCTGTTGGACGACTAGTTGGGCCAGCTTGTATGGAGAAGGGAGAATTCAGCCCACCTTGAGCCAGCCCATTAGGGTTTAGGAGTGACCCAGTCAGTGAGCGATAAGACTTCCTGGAGGCACAGCCGACACACGTTTTCCAGCTCCCGCTCGGCCTTCCCGCTCGTTCTCTGCTCTCACCGGCGGCCGGTGCTCCGCCCGCGGTCTCCTCCGCCTGCACCCTGCCTCTTGGGATCTCCCTCACCGGCGTCCCCGGATCCGCATCTCGGCAGCATCCGCATCTCCGTCCGCGCCTGGAAGCTCCGTCCGCGCATCTCGCCGTCGTCCACAGCTCCGTTCGCGCGTCCGTCCGCCCGTGCCTGTCTCCTCCCCTGCTTGACCTCCGCCCGCCTCTGAGGCTCCTCGACGCCAGGAGGACGAACGCGGGAGGCCTCAAGGAACATGACGAGCCAAGACTCTGCTTCCTCTGAAGGTTAGTGTCTCTGTCATTCATTCCGCCTCTGCTACTCTGATGCTCTCTGCTGCTACTCTGCTGCTCTCTGCTGCTATTCCACCTCCGATTTGTGACACATTTGTGTGGCTATGCTGCTCTGCAGAGGCTCGACGCCGTGCAAATGTTGAGGTCTATTTACCTGAGAATGAAGCTGCAACTGAAACTGATGCTGTCTCAGAAGGGGTTCGGGGTAATTCTGCATCAGCTTCATCGGCTGCTCCAACTGAAACATCTCTGATAGCTGCAGCCATAGCTAAATTGCCCCCAGATCTTGCTGCCATGGCTGAAGACAAGAAGAGGAAGGCAAAATCATCAGATCCTGGATGGAAGTATGGGTTTTGGCCAGATCCTAAGAAGAAAGAGTTCATCCAGTGCATTTTCTGCAAAAAGGTTGTCCCTGCAGGCATTAAAAGGTTTAAGCAACACCTTGCTGGGAACTACTCTGATGCATTGGGATGTGGTGAAGTACCTGTCATAGTGAAGCGTGAGATGAATACTTACTTGGTCAAAAGGTCAAAGACTCAGAGTCAGAATCAGCAGGTTCATGTGGAGACAGAAATAGAAGAAGAAGAAGAAGGAGTAACAGAGCAAGGTGAAGATGCTGCTGCTGAAAATGAACCTGCTGCTGGGACAAAGTCAAAGCAAGTTCCAAGTTCTGGGACAAAAACAAAGCAAGCCAAGAAGATAGCTCAAGCATCAATCACAAATTTTATGGTTTCTGCTCCACCAAAACCTCAAACACAGAAGTATTCCAAGGCAGTGAATGCTTTGCTTTGCAAGAGTCCAGAAGAAGTGGTGGCAGAAAGGCACAAGTGCAAGATGTCACAACCTACTCTTGAGCACACCACGAAGAGCAAGGAAGCAAAGCAAATTGTAGATGACCATGTGGCTGATTTTTTTTATGAGAATGGAATACCATTAAATGTTATTAATTCAAGAAGCTGGGAGATTTTGCTTGAGTCCATTGGTCAATATGGTCCTGGGTATCGCTCACCTTCATACCATGAGATTAGGAATCCACTACTTGAGAGGGCAGTGCGCAAGACAGATGAGCTAAGAAAGAAGCATGAGGAAGCTTGGAAGGAATATGGCTGCACAATCATGTCAGATGGATGGACTGACACTAGCCATCGTCATCTCATCAACTTTCTTGCCAATAGCCCAGCTGGTACATTCTTCATAGGTTCAGTGGATGCTTCAAGTGAGGTAGCCAATGCTTCTATGTTAGCAGACCTGTTAGAGAAACAAATTGACAAGGTTGGGAAGGAGTATGTGGTGCAAATTGTGACAGATAATGGTTCAAATTTCAAGGCTGCTGGAAGAATCCTTATGGAGAGGATCCCCACTTTGTTTTGGACACCATGTGCTGCCCACTGTTTGGATTTGTTGATGGAGGACATTGGGAAGATACCTGTGTTTAGCTCTTGCATTAATTCAGCCAAGAAGGTGTCTAGGTTCATCTACAAACATGGGAGGGTTCTAGATCTTATGCGAGACAAGATTGGTGGTGATCTTGTGAGGCCTGCTGTTACTCGTTTTGCTACTTCCTATCTCACATTAGCAAGCATGTATAAGAACAAAGCGGGTCTGAGAAGTATGTTTGTGAGTGAGGAATGGCAGTCCAACAACTTGTCAAAAAGTACTGAAGGGCGAAGGGCTGAGAACACAATCCTTTCTACACAATTTTGGAAAAATGTGGAGGATTGTATAAGAGCAACACAGCCCCTTCTCATTGCTCTGAGGATAGTGGATGGTGATGAAACACCAGCACTTCCTGAGATTATGGCAGCAATGGATGTTGCAAAGAAGACCATCACTGAAACTTTGGCGAACAAACCAACATTACGTGATGAAGTACTGCGTCACTTTGATGAGAGATGGACAAACCAGATGGAGCAAAAACTATATGGAGCAGCTCTCTTCTTGAATCCTGGAAAGTACTTTGCCATAAAGGAAAAGGATAGGAGACTAGCTTCAAAGCTAAGGCACATGTTTAATGACATTGTTTGGAAGATGGTGCCTGATGAGAATGAAGCGAGGATAATAAGCAAACAAGCTGATGATTATGACAGGGCTGAGGGTGAATGTTTCTCAAAGAGATTAGCAATACTAGAGAGAAATAACAAAAATCCTGGTAAGTCTTGAGCAACTGAGCAGTCAGCCCTTTTTTTTGAAAAAAATAAGCTATAATTCTCTATGTGATCAGCTGCTGATTACATTATTGTTTTTGCTTGCAACAATTTTAGTTCTGTGGTGGGATGCTTTTGGTGGCCTTGCATTCGAGCTGCAGAGTTTGGCAAAACGGATTGTAAGTTTGTGCTGTTCGGCGTCTGGCTGTGAGCGCAACTGGAGTGCATTTGCACATGTAAGTGGCTCAGTGCAACTATGGCTGCAAGTGCATACTAATGCATTCTTATATTTTGCTCCAATTGTCTCTTATTCTATGGAGTATGGGTGCAGGTGCACACTAAAAAGAGGAACCGTCTAGAGCACGCAAGGTTGAACAAGCTGGTCTATGTTAGCTACAACCGTAGGATGACATTTAGGTTTCAGAAAATTCGTGAGCTTGGTTCTAAAGGCAAGAGATCCAACCCATTGCTGCTGGAAGAGTTTCAGTGGGAAAATGAGTGGGTAGACATCAACTGTGAACCAGTTCAAGCATCTATTGCCAATGATGAAGCACTCTGGGACAATGTTGATGACATTGTTGGTGCAACCGATCAGCTTAGAGGTCGGAATATGCCTAGGGAAGCTGCTGTTCGTGCGAGGGATAATGTCGCCCGCACATATGAGAGAACAAAGAGAAGGAGGATCAGATCAGATGCACCAGCAGCAGCAGCAACTGAAAGCAGTGCTCATGATGATGAGGAAGACAGAGGTGCAGCAGAAGAGGCGCAAGGTGCAAGTGGAGCAGGAACAGATGAAGAAATGGAGGACCAGGGAGCGGAGGAAGACTCAACAAATGATGGAAATCAAGAATTCCAAGTGGATGCAGATTTAATCTAGATGGCTGAATCACTGGTTCTATGGATCAGTGGAAGTGGACTGGATGTTTAGAACTATTTCCATTTCAGATTTGAGAACTTGTTTAATTTGTGTTATGTAATATGTACTGTACTGCTGTGTGCTGGACTTCGTTCCTATTTGCTAAATTTGTGTACTTGGTTAAGTTGTATTGCCTTGCTCTCCTTGTCTACTTGCTCTCTATCATTCTCTACTGTCTAGTATCTACTACTCTTGGTTTTCTGCTATTTTGCTTGTTCAACTGAGAACTGACTGTTCTGTCTTTATAATTTCAGAATCAGCCACAAGTCAGCAGTCAGCATTCACCAACAGGCATCAGCAAGCAGCAGCTGCAGGTAAGTGGCCAAATCACCATGTTAATGGTCCATTATGGCCATGATTACATATATTTACATCATATATATATAGTATATACATGGTCGATCAGGTCATCTAGGCATAAGGACGACTAAATGTCCGGTTAGCCGACTAGACCGATCAGCCTCGACTAATCGACCCTTATCGACGACTAATCGCGATTAGTCGTCTGATCGAGGGTCATACGACTAGGTTCGATAATACGATCTGAAAACAGGGCTTGAGAGTGGTGTCTTGCGGTGCCTTGCGGGGCGAGCCTTGAGGGGCTAGTGACTTGAGGGTCACACCGAAGAACCATCTAAGTGTTGGTCGACATAACTGGTGACTAGCTTGGCGGTGCCCAAGTGAACACCGGGTGAACAAAAACAATTGTGTTCATCTTTGTTTCCGGTGATTGGTTGTCATCGATTGTGTGTTGCCGATTGTGATTGATTGCTCATTCTCTTGGTGATTGGCAACCTCGACTCGACACGTCGGTATAACAAGCTCCTACCCTCTCTTGTATTTCTTTGATTACATTCTTGCAAAGTAGAATTGCTTGCGTGGTCGGTCGGGAACCACATCTTGTGTAGACTAAATCCCGTGGGTAGAATTGCTTGTGTGGTCGGTCGGGAACCACTTCTTGTGTAGACTAAATCCCGTGGGTAGAACTCTTGATCACTAGTGGTAGCTTTTGTGTGTACTAGTGATCACCTACTAGAATTGCTTGGATAGGAGGCTTGCAACATCTAGTAGGCTAAGCATAACTTGCTTTCCGCCGTTTGTGTATCTAACGAAGTTTGCTTAGTGAGTTTGTAGAAATTTTTATAGGCTATTCACCCCCCTCTAGCCATCTAGGACCTTTCAAGTTGTATCGGAGCCGAGGTCACCGTTTTTGTGCAAGGCTTAACATCCTACGGTGTTGAGATGGCTCAAATTGTGTTCAACCATGTTGGGGGCAAACCGCCTATGTTTGATGGAGTTAGTTCTTTTGATCATTGGAAGAGAAAGATGATCATGTATCTCGGTTCAATTCAAGAGAGAGTCTTGCAAGTTACATTGCATGACTATGCTATTCTTGATAATGATCATCTCACCGATGAAGATAGAGCCAACACAACATGCAATAGAATGGCTCTCAACACCTTATACAATGGCATTGATACAAAGGTGTTTGAGGGGATCAAGGACTTGGAGCGTGCAAGTGAAGTGTGGACAAGGTTGGGTGAGACCTACGAGGGCACCAAGGTTGTGAAGAGTGCCAAGTTATATGGACTCAAAAGTGAGTTCGAGAACTTCAAGAAGGAGGATGAAACAATCATTGAAATGTTTCATCGCTTGCAAGTGATTGTAAATGATCTCAAGAGTTTGGGGCACAAGACAAAAGATGAAGACTTTTGTCATAAGTTCTTGATTTGCTTGCCGAGGAGCTTCAAGATGTTGAAGCTTATGCTACAAAGAGATGGGCTTGAAGGCAAGAAGCCAAATGATTTGCTTGGTGAAGTCTTGACATATGATAAGTTTGATCAAGATGATGAGAAGGTGGAAGAGGAGAAGAAGAAGAAGACCGTGGCATTCCAAGCCACATCCTCCAAGGGCAAAGCACCAATCTTTGAAGAAGAAGAAACCAATGAGGAAGATGGTGACTTTGAGATTGATGATGAGGCACTTGCTCTTGTGGTGAAGAAGATGGGACACATGTTCATCAAGAGAAGAGGCTTCAAGAGAAACAACTTCAAGAAGCAAGAGCAACCAAGAAAGTGCTTCAATTGTGATAGCACCGAGCATCTACAAGCCGAATACCCATATGAGAAGAAGAAGAACTACAACAAGGGCAAGTTTGAGAAGAAGAAGCATGAGGCCAAGATGACACTCAAGAAGGGCAAGAATGGTGCATTTGTGGTCACTTGGGAGAGTGACAATGATGATGAAGATGAAGATTCAAGCAACAAGGCTATGGCTTCCATCGCCATCAACAAGAAGCCTTCATTATTTTCTTCATCACCATCATGCTTCATGGCCAAAGAAACCAAGGTACAATATGATGATAGTGATGATGATAGTGAGATGGAATATGCTCACGATGTTGATAATGTTGATGATGATGATGAACCTTCCAAGGATCAATTATATGACTTGATGCAAGAAACTAGAGATATAGCTATTGCCAAGGAAAATGAGTGCAAGAAGCTTTCAATGAAAGTAGCAATACTTGAGAAAGCCCTAGGTGAGCTTATGACCACTCATGAGAGTCTAGTGGTAGACCATGAGAAGCTTGGTGATGCTCATTCTAAGCTTAAAGAAGCTCACTCACTTCTACTTAAGCAACAAGCAAAGAAAGTGGTGATTGCATCATGTGATATAGGTCTTACTTGTGACATCATTGATGAGTCATTTTATCAACCTATCATCATGACAAATGCTAACCCTTCTTGTAGCACATCATCCACCACCACCACCGACTCTATCTCTACTACTAGTGATGGCTTCACTTGTGATGCTACACTAATGGTAGAGAATGAGACCCTCAAGAAGGAGGTGGATGAGCTCACTCATGCCTTAGGCAAAGCCTATGGTGCTTAAATCTACTTGACTTCTCAAAAGAACAAAAATTATATTTTTTTAGTATTCAGAAACTATAAGGAAAATAATTATGCAGCAACTGGAAGCAAAGGACATGACGATGATAACCGGTAGTAGCAGGTATAAGTAATCAGTCCAGATCGACAAAGCTGTATGGACTAAAGTTTCCATAGGACAGACGAACAATCATGCATGTGGTGGACCTGATCGATGTCGTATGCACACAAGACACAATAATAATATGGCTTTTTGTTGTTGAGGTTCCAAAGTTCATATACGATATAATAGTCAAAAAATGTGGACATTTAAATATGATTTTTGTTGACACTTTGTGGCTTTGAGCGTCTAGCTTTTAATCCTTTTCACATGATTTGCATGCTCCCACCAAATCCATGCACAAGAACATTCTGTTCGGTATAAATGAGTACTGTACGGGGTACAAATCACATTTTAAGCTGGAAGATTTCATACAAGACGATTTGAATAAGTCAAACAATGAAGGGACAAGTACTTACGCTATTTTTATATAGTAACAGAATTGTTAAAGCTTAATTATCTTCTCTAGGATGCATGGTAACACTGGCAAATAGTACTCTTTTTCTTTATTCGAGAACGAGGCAAGTGTACACATTCTGATTTCTCAACTATTACCCACAAAACACTGGGTCCAATTGCCCGGTGTTGACCAATTCGACCGATGATGCTGAGTGAGCTGGAAAGCAAAAGGAGCACGCTTGGGTCAAACACTACAACGCAACACAGACAGAGAGACCGCAACACAGACAGAGACAGGACAGCATCGAGCTTTGTTGGTGAGATTCTACTCGCTTTGGCAACTGATCATGCATACACTTGTGTTCCATCACTTCCCATGAGAGGTGGTCGACACGGTGCTCAAGTGTCAAGCGCCAAGGATCCTGATCCAGCACAGCAGGCAGCTCAACCAGGGGCAGGGCAGGCCAGTCCACTGGGAATTACTACTACTCAGTCAAAGCGACTAGGGTTTCCACGACTACTCAGCGCTTGCACTTTTCCTGTCAGTGCTCTACTGTGCTCAAAAAGATTGCAATGGAGACACTTGACTCTGTTTCTGGATGCTTGTGCCGGTGTGAGGCCGTCTGGACCGGTAACATTTTTCTCCCTCCGTAAAAAAACAACTTGAATCATTCAGAATTTTTTCAATTAATTAGATCTATAGAAAATAGTATGAGATCTAAATAATATATTTTTTCTTGTATATATTCAGTCAAAGTTGAATTTTGGATGACAAATTTACAAACTTGGCAAGCTTGTTATCTAATGTGTGCATGTTGAATTTTGCATACATGTCCATGCATGTGCAGTTGGTGCCATATGTGTGTGTTCTACATGTATACATGCACAATCCATATGTTATTTACACCATCTGCCTTCATTTATTTAACCTTTGGTAAAAACAACTTTAAACAAATTTCACCCAAATTTGCAAACATGTTATTTTCAAACGTGCATTATATCCCATTTTGCACAAAGTACATGTTGTCATCATTTGGTGTTGCATAATTAATTTTTTTAGATAATGACATAATTAATTAGTTTTCACGAAACAACTAAGCATTTTCTTGGCATGCACACATAAATTATTCATCTTTTGTGAGATTATATCTTGGGCATTTCATCTGTGTAATCTAAAAAAAATGGAATACATAAAAAAAGAATAGTTTTTTCTGATTTTTTTGAGCAATAGAGTCTCTGATGACCTTCTTGATGATATATGAGTTGTTAACGGTCGGGTTCAACTTTGTGTGGACACAAAACCATCGCCCACGCGTCACAGTGAAAGCCCAAACTAAAAAAACAGTTGGGCTTATGTATCGTATAGTTGTAATTTATTTTGGGCCTGGCCCATTAGTATTTCGATTCCAACCTAATAACCGAGTCCGAAAGCAATTGCCAGTAGCAAAGCGATATAACCTGGTCTCGTCTCGCCTACTCGTCGATAGCCGCTGGTGGTGCTGCGATGGGAGCCGGCGTCCGTCGTGACCTCAAGAGAAAGCTGCAGGCGACTGCACCGGTGCGGGTCTGGCGACGAAGAAGGCGACGACCGCGTCACCGTCACGGTTTGGCATCCTGAAGAAGAGGAAGGAAGCCATGGGGGCGCAGGATCTCTGGGAGCTGGAGGACGTACCTGGTGGCATGGACACCTGGAAGGACCGCTGGCTGGAGATGAAGGCCAAGATCGAGGAGGAGGAGGCGAGGCCAACGAAGAGGAAGAGGGTCGTCAAGGTGAGGTTTCCCAAGGCGTTCATCGATCGCCTGGTCTCGTGTCCGTTTAGCAAAACCGAAGACCGTACTCCTGCTCAGTTGGCAAAGCGCTCCCGTAAATACCGGCAGCTCTCCATGCCATGACGACGTTTGTTGATGGCAAGATGCGGGATTATGAGCAGGCGTTGATTGATCAGTACAATGCCCAGGGTTATGCGGAGGACGAAAGGGAGGTCACTGACGACGAAGAGGAGGATGTCACGGTGGAGAGCTAGGGGAGAAAGCAAGCAAAGATCCTTTTTTGTGTATGCTTTTATGTGTCTCTCTGACTCTGTGCGTGAGAGAGAGAGAGAGAGAGAGAGAGAGAGAGAGAGAGAGAGGATAGGAGATGTCATGTCGTAGATGTAGCAGTGTGTCATCCTCCTGTTTTATTACCATACCTAATTTTCCTAGTGGTTTCTGCTGATTGCTACAGTATATGTTATTTTTTCCCTATCTTTTTAAGAGGAGGTGGTGTGTATGTTATTCAACAATCACCTTACTGTCACATCTTGCTACTGGTGCTTGTACTCTCATGTTATTTAACAAGCTACTAGTTTAGTTGGTTAATCACCGGATTGCAATATAATTAAGATTGCTGCTGATTGGAACAGTGCTAACCTTACTGTAGAGGGTTCCCGATTCATACATTTGAAGGAAAGAATTTAATCAAGGTCTCTCTCTTCTCTAAAGTCAAATTTCCCCAAACATGGCATAAGGGATCTACATTTGTTTCCGTCTCAGCAGGAACCCAACAAAAGTTGCATTGGTGGCCGAGCATCTCCAACAGTTTTGTAAAAGAGGTTGCTATCTTTAAAATTTAGCAAAACAAGGAAAAATAGCTCTCCAACGGTTTGCTATCTGACTTTGAAAATTTTAGCAACTTGCCAACGAGGCCGTCCGCGTGCGTATTTACCCGCGCGCGAATCCAACTTGCCATCGCTCCTCCCCCGTGCACGACCACGTATTCTCCTTCCCATCGCCGCTTTCTGTGGGGGTGGGCGTCGTTTGTCCCTGGCCGGCAGAGACGATCCTTTTGTTTTATCGTTGCCCAGTAGTCATCGATCGTCAATTGGTCGTCGTCTGCCACCGGCCGGCAGCGGTGATCCTTTTGTTTTGTCGTAGCCCTCACATGCATGCATCGTGAAGTACTTCATTGTTTTGACGTGAAGAACTCCTCGTCTGTCACCGGCCGGCGGCGAAGATCTTTCGTCTTCGGTAATCACGAGAGAAGAGGTAACAAAGATTACTTAGCGGGGCTCTTCGTTTCATTAGCGGGGCTCTTCGTTTGCTTAGCGGGCCTCTTCGTTTCGTTAGCGGGACCTTTTATTTTACCAAGTACAAATGGCAAACTCTTGGAGAGAGTCTACTTTTTTCACTTGCCATATATTTAACAAGTTGCTAAATCACGATATTTGCCAATTAAATTTTGGCAAACTGTTGGAGATGCTCAACTTGTCAAGAGAGGTGCATACATATTTAAAAATTTCAGAGTTTAATTACTTGAATTAGCATAGGAATACCCTATTTTTCATAACAATCAGAAGTGCAAAGGAAGTGGCGGATTCAAGAGGCAGTGTCCTATGTCTCTTTTTGTCACTTTTGCCTTTTTTTTTTAAGAGAGGCAAAAGCCTCAACTTCTCAGAAAGTGGCGGATTGAACCGTCGGGAGGCAGCCAGGGAGCCTCGGCGTCGGGGAGGCGGCCAGGGAGCCTCGGCGGATCGGACCGCGGCGAAGAGCGCCTGGTGCGAGAGCGGCGGGAGATATCGTTGGATCGACCACTGCGGCCATGGCGTGTCGGCACGAGCTCCACCGGCGGGCAAGGCGCAGCGGTGCGAGCTCCGCGGGCGAGCAGGGGCGGCCGTGGCGGTGCGCGCTCCACGGTCGAGCACGGCTGCAGCGGCGCGCACGACGGGCACGAGCTCCGCGGGAGCCAAGTTCGTGGAGGCGTGGGCGAGTGTGTCAGCACTTCTCCCACCAGCGTCCTCCTGCTCGCGTCCGGCGCACCTCTGCTCGCGTCCGGCTCGCCTCTGCAGCGCTCCTCCTACTCGCCTCTGCTCGCACTCACATCCGGCGGCCTCGTACACGCGACAGACGAGCGACAGCCTCAGCCTCCACGCGCGGCCCCACACCACGTTGGACGGTACCGGAGTCCTGCTATTGTGCTAGATTTGCCGGACGAGTCCTCCGTCCGGGACCGTAGTGGAGTGGGTAGCGTACCCCACTATTGCAAATTGATTTGGTAAATGGCACTGGAGGAACCAGTCCGTGTAGTCTCACGCCTGCTCTATGGCCACTGATGGGATGTGTTTTTTTTTTTCTGCTGTTGGCTCTTCCTCTTCACCTTCCCTTGCCATGGGTCTTTTGCGTAGGCTGATTATCACACTCTTCTTCTCCGCCTTCAATAGAAGCATCCTCCCTAGTAGGCCTTCCACGTCCTCTTCATCTGTCACCAATCGACTCCACCCGACTTTGCGACGCCCAATGACCGGAAAACTTAGGTGACTAGGCTTTGAATCACGATTTTCAATAGAGAATGGTCTCAGGGGAAAAGAAAATATGGACACAGGGAGATAGACACAAAGGACGTGGGAGTCAGATCTAAGAAAGACGATTTGAGGAGAGGCGAAGAACTCGGAAACCTTGGAAGTTGTGTGCACACACCTGGCCCACCTAGGTGCCGATTGAGGACTTGCATCGTAATAGTTTTTTTTTAAGAATCATCATAATAGTTTTTTTAGCAGAGAATCTTGTAATGGTTGAGAGAGGTAAACCATATTTTTTTTACTTTTTTATTTGATATTTTAGAAGAATCAATTTTTATTTTTAAAACTATTTTTGAGCCGAACTAATCAAATATTTTTTAAAAATAACTAATCAGATTCTTTTTTGAGAATAATTTACCCTTTTTCTAGAATCTTTTAATTTACCTACGAGTTTAGTTTTTTCTTTCAGCAAACAAGTTGTTGAGTTATAAAGGCCAAACCGGGTAAATGAGTTGGGCCCCTTTTGTTCCGAGACGAGAGGTAGGGGAGATCGAGGTTAGGGTTCGATCGATCGCGGCTGCTGCGATGGGGGGAGGTGACCAAGATCTCAAGGTTGAGGCTATTCGGGGAGGTGTCCGTGATCTCAAGATCGATGATGGTGCTGCGATGAGGGGAGGTCCCAAGATGGAGGCTGCTATGATGAAGTCCTGGAAGGAGGCCGTCGCTTCAGAAGGCGCTGATGACCGTGACCTCAAGACGAAGGAGGCGAAACGTCCGGCGGACGGTGAGATGCTGAGGCTGAGGAAGGAGTTGGAGGCGGCGTGGGATCACTGGTTCCTGACTTGCAGGAAGCTCAGGAAGGTCAAGCAGGAGGAGGCCCAGGCAGCCGGGGAGGAGAAGGCCCAGCAGGCACCCGGGGCGGGGAAGAAGAGGAAGGTGGTGGTCAAGTTCAATGTGCGCAAGGACTACGTCGAGCAGAATCGGGCGTGCCCCTTCTCCTTCATCCCAGACCATTCTGACGAGGAGATTGCCCAGAAACCCGCGGACTGGCGCCAAAAGTATGCTGCTGGGAATTTTCTCGAGGCCAAGAATCATGAGTACTGGAATGCCCTTATCGCTCAGCAGGATGAATTCGGCTATGCTGTGGATGAGAAAGAGGTCACGGATGATGATGATGATGAGGTGGTGGTCAAGAGGAACTAGCGCAGGAAGCAAACAGGGTTCTATAGCTTATAATTTAAGTAGTCTGTGCTCGTGATAGATATCAGTCAAGCCAGCCTAAGTTGGGAGCAGTATTGTGTTTGTATGATCCACTTATCGCACATTAGTCATTACTATGATGTAATCATCGCCGTGGTGTTATCGTCTTGGACCTTATTTGCCACTGGTGATTATGTGTGTGTGTCCCAGATCGCACCTGCAATTTGAGAATTGGTGGTGGTGTTTATGCTAGATTGATGGTTTATGATTGTTGCTGATATTTGCATTACTAGTCTTAGCTTAGCTCAGAGACCTGGTCCCCTTGGTCTTACATGTGCCATGAGCACCTTTCTTTTATTTCATACCGCCGTGGTGGTGCCAATTCTTTCGTACTGATGTTGTTGGCCTTCTTAATCAATTTGTCTTTACCATTGAAGAGGTCAATGCATGGTTGATGTTTCAATATATGTGGGTGGTTATCTTTTGTTTCATCACCACAGCACGTCTCTAGTGTTTCGTTCATTAATCTTGGTTGGACATGCCCAAGAATCTCGATGGAGTAATGAACAAATTGAAAATTTGTTGTTGTCTGACAGACATCAGGACGTTTGATTCAGGTACTGTATATTTTTGTTGAAAATCAAGGTTATTAAGTATAATTTTCTGCTTCCAGAACCTCATTTTTGTTGCACTTCAAGTCTCTAGCTATGGTGACCAGCTTCTTTGTGATTTCCATCATTTGGGGGCTTTGATTCGAATGGACCCTGTGGATTTATAGCTTCTATTGGTGAGGTGACTAGAGTTAGTTACTGCTTTCCAGTTTTTACATATAAGTCTTGCAGTCTTCTATAGTCCTGGTCCTCCCATGCTCCCTTGCTTTGTAGGTACCGAGACCCACAGATGCAGTTTACACAACTAAAGGAGGGAAGGGGAAATGATTAGAGAGGCGCCTATCTGTAAGCCTGCTTGAAAATGCTAAGACGCTCTCACAATAGATGGGTTTATTTATAATACCCCTATACTTTGCTCTTAGCTATCTAGTAATATTTTTTGGTAGTTTGTCTAGCAGTGAACAATTTCCTATTTAGTCACTTGAAGCAAAAGCATAAATGATAAGAAAATGCATGGCAATTCAGCTACTAAGTATTGCAACTGTTAACTGACTATAGGGATTTTGCCGGCCAAGCTAATCCAACAGACCTGCTACAGTTTTTTCTTGTTATATGTACTTATTCTACTGTTTCTGTTCAGTAGCATATAATTGGTCTATACTTGCATTGACAAAGCATGATTTTATAATTGAGAACTAATTGTCTAATTTTCAAAATCAGTTGATGTTGAATAAAAATTAGTCACAGCCTCACAGGTAGGCAAATCTGTCGAACATGGAGCATGAATCTTAAGACAGTGACATCACTGCATCTTGACAACAAATCTCAGCGCCCTAGACCATCTGCTGTTAGAGCTATGGAGCAGTCATTGTAAGAGTCTATTTGTCATTTTCTTTGCACAGGAAGAGCTATGGAACACCGAAGACCTCACTTCGGATCAGGTGGCAAAGCGCCCCCATAAGTACCGGCAGCTCCATGCTATGACGAAGTCTGTTGATGGCAGGATGCGGGATTATGAGCAGGCACTGATTGACCAGTATAATGCCCATGCGAAGGACGAAAGGTAGGTCACTGACGACGAGGAGGATGTCACGGTGGAGAACTAGGGGAGAGAGCAAGCAAAGTTTTGTGCTGTGTCTGCCTGTCTTGGTCTCCGTATTTGTGTGTGAGGATCGCGGATCCATTCCTACACTGTAGCAGTCAATAGTCATCATCCTGGTTTTATTGCCATACCTTAGTTTCCTAGCTAATGGTTTATCCTGATTGCTACGTTGTATGTTATTCAGTTATAATCTTACTCACTACCGGAATCGGCTTGTTTGCCGATAGCCGCAAAGTTTGCCGATGGCAAAGTGGTCAGCCATCGGCAAACAACCGAGTTTGCCGATGGTAAAGTGCGGCCATCGGCAAAATTAATTTGCCGACGGCCCAGCCAACGGCAAACTATGGCCATGGGCAAACATCTAATTTGCCGGTGGCCAGGCCATCGGCAAACTCCCGCCATCGGCAAAGGCCCATTTTTACCGATGGCCGGCCCATCGGCAAAGAACAGCCATCGGCAAAATTGGCCCACCGACGACGCCGTCGGGGGCCGGCCGACGCCGTGCCGTTTGCCGATGGCCGGGCCATCCAGCCATCGGCAAACATTCTAGTTTGCCGATGGCCACGGCCATCGGCAAACTACGGCCACGTGGCAGCCTCGGCGGCCGCCGGGCCCACGAGCTTTGCCGATGGCCGGCCATCGGCAAACTCTTTTTGCCGACGGCCTTCCCAGGCCGTCGGCAAAATCTGTATTTTTTTTTTGATTTTTGGTTCCAGTTTTTTTATGGTGCCTTCCTACCTCAAATACAACCCACCTGCAAAAATTGGGACCATTTTAAGTTTTTTTGCTATATTTTGTGAATTATTTCTCTTTGTTTGCAATTTTTTGGCAACTCGAGTTTTGAACTGCAGGTACATGAAATAATGGAACTTTTTGATCCGAAACATGGTATTCATGATGCTTGGAGTATGTTGAGGCCGTATCCAGCACCTCGCATGAAATTACGACTATTTTGCCGTCGTAGCGTGGGGAGTGACGTGCACGAAAAGTGTTTTTAAATTATATAAAATCCAAACGAAGTCGGAAATTGACAAAACTTGACGAGTTGTGTGGCCATGGCATGTGGAGTCTCGTGGTAAAAATTTGAAAAAGTTTTGAGCAAGTTGTGACGTCGGATCGCCAAAACCCGGACAACTCCACATGTGATCACAAGTGATCACATGTGGAGATGTCTAGGTTTTAGTCATCCGACGTGACAACTTGCTCGAAAATTTTTGAAATTTTTATTAGAGACTCCCCATGCGATGGCGAGACAACTTGTCAAATTTCGTCAATTTCGGACTTCGTTTGGATTTTATATAATTTAAAAACACTTTCCGTGCACGTCACTCCCCACGTTACGACGGCAAAATGGTCGTAATTTCATGCGAGGTGCTGGATACGGCTCTAACATACTTGAGGAATCATGAATATCATCTTTCGGATCAAGAAGTCCCATTATTTCATGTACCTGCAGCTCAAATTTGGAGTCGCTGGGAAAATCTAAAGTAAGAGAAATAATTCACGAAATATAGCTAAAAAGCTCAAAAATGTCCCAAGATTTGGAGGTGGGTTGTATTTGAGGTAGGAAGTTACCGTAAAAAAATTGGAAGTAAAAATCCAAAAAAAAAAAAAATTTGCCGACGGCACGATAGGCCGTCGGCAAGAATTTTTGCCGATGGCCGGGTCCAGCCGGCCATCGGCAAAGCCGGTGCGCGGGCCCACTGTCTGGCCGCCACGTGGGCTGGCTTTGCCAATGGCCGGGCCCAGGTGGCCATCGGCAAAGTGTGTTTAAAAAAAAATAAAAAATCTGAATAAGCCCAGCCCACTCCATCCAACCCTAGATCGACACCCGCAGCCCCGCCCCCGAGCACCCGCGGCCGCGCCCCCGATCCGCCGCTCCGCCGCCCCCGTCTGCCGAGCCCCACTCCCCGCGCGCCGCTCCCGAGCACCCGCCGCCCCGCCCTCCCCTCCCCGTTCCCCGCCTCCGCCTCTCTCGCGCGGGCGTCGCCTCCGCCCGCCCGCCCGCCCACCACCGCGCCGTCGCCCGCCCCTTCCGTCGTCCGCTGCGCTGCGCATCCTCCTCTACACAAGGGAAGGGGAAGGAAGCGGCGAGCGCTCCGCTGCCCTCCCCGATCGGTCGCCGCGCCGCTTCCCTGCCACGTCTCAAGTGCCAGACGCCGCGCCCCGTCGCCCGACTCGGAAGAACCGGCGCTGGCCTTGCCCACCGCCGCCCCGACCACCCCGCCACTGCAGCCGTCGGTCAGCAGGCGCCCCGAGCTCCCCCCGGCCTCCTCCGCTCACTGCTCAGCCACAGCTCCCGGCTCCCGACCGCGAGACGCCGGCGCAGCGCCGTTCCCCTCTTGTCCCGGAGTAAGCAAGGCGCCACCGCCGCCCGAGCCCCCCGGCTCGTTCCTCGAAGGGATCCCTTCTTCGAATTGGCCTCGATTCCTCGCGTCAGCTCAGGTGCTTGATTCAGCTTCCTCCATGGCTTGAGGGTTTCGAATCGAATCGTGGCTAATCCTTTCTCTCAGCTCATCCAACTAGTTAATTTAGTAGTAGTAGTTAGTATACGCGTGGTCTGATTTGAGCGGAATTTAGGCGCCCCTTTTTGCTCTTCCCAGTTCCCACAAGCGGATGGTTCCAAACTTCCAGTTCCATTGGAATGGAGATTTAGGGGATGACACGTCTATTTTTATTATTTTGTTCTTCTAAGAATAGAAACGACGCTGCCACGTTCCATTGATTGCTGACATGCTTATTTGAGCTTGCATTTTGTACCACTAGTGATTCTTAACTTATCCAAGAGGATTTGTTGAACTGCATTGAGCGAGCTCAAGAGTGTCTGAGAGCTTGGGTGGCGAATGAGTGAGCTGTTACATTCATGCTTGTTTGAATCTTAGTAGTAGTAGTTAGTGGTAGTTAGTAGTGGTTAGTACTAGTAATTAGTATTGTTAGTAGTGGTTAGTTGTAGTAGTTAGTAGTGATAGTTAGTAGTGGTTAGTAGTAGTAGTTAGTAGTGTTAGTTAGTAGTGTTTGGTAGTAGTAGTTACTAAGTAGTTAAGTAGCTCTTAGTGTTGACAAAACCTTCCGTCCACGTCGTCAACGCATTTCGTCCACTAATATTGATGTCTTTATTGTTTTGCAGAGCAGGACGTGTCGTAGGGGAGCTTGATCGTGTACGTCCCGCCGACACCTCCACCTCCACCGTCGTTGGTTCGGCCACGAGAGCAAGGTATATGAACCCTTCTCTTCTTGTCGGCCTTCGTGCCGTTGTGATGTCGGCCTTCGTGCCACTGTGTTCATCGGCCTTTGTGCCGTGGTGGTTATCGGCCTTCGTGCCGTGGTGGTTGTTGGCCTTCGTGCCATGTTTTTTGCGAGGTTTTGGAACCTCCCCGTGCGGGAGGTGCTGCCGAAATTTTTAGTGGCTTCTAATCTTTTTTTCTCTTTTTGTAGGAGGAGGACCTGTGGGAGGTCATCGGTGACCGCGATCTTCTTCTTGGGCGTTGCGGGCCTTCCTGCACCGCGTCGACTCTCCTCCGGCCCGCTACCCGCCTCTGCGCCGCCACCCTAGGTATAAATCACCTCTGTTCCTTATAGTCCATGTCACTACATTGCGTAACCGAGTTAGGCGTCTCCCGTCCGAAAGAGATTCGCGGTCGTTGGTATGCGGATCAGTGCATATCTGCGACGGTTTCTCTTTCGGATTGTCCACGTTTTTTGGACAGCCCGAGGATGCGTAGATGGGTTAGCTTCCATGTTCCGCCCCCGTCCGAGTCGGAGTTTCGGCAGCCCCTCCCCGTTGTTCTCCGGATACACACTCTCCCAGTCGGGACGGAGGCCCGGGAGTTGTCTTGTCAGGAGGAGACCGACCTCACCGAGGAGCAGTACTTGCGGGTAATTAGGCAGGAAACATCCGTTATGATTTCTTACATGACACATTCCATTCATTATCTGTAATATCAAAAACTTGAATGTCATGCAGATGCCTCCGGGCTGGTGCAGCAAGTACGAGGACTGCTGGGAGGCAATTGTCAGAGGGTGGCGTACGCCTGCGGCGTACGCGGAGCGCCTGAGACGCCATTTGAAACGCAAGGCGGAGCTCGACCGGTCAGGGGTCTCACACCACCAAGGGAGCCCGATCCCCGCGAGTACATGGACAGATGGGTATGTATCCTTCTGTTGATGCATTTGTTATAGCGCTCAATTGTCACTACTTGTAACCATATTTGTGTTTTCCTCGCAGTCATCGTCGCATGGTGGTGAGCAAATCAACGAGTTCACGGGGTTCGCGCTTGCTCACATCGGCAAAGCGAAAGCGCCCACCACCGTGTACAGCTCGTCGCACGGGTCAGAGAAGTACACCAGCCCGACGGTCTACGAGAGGCTCACCAAGTACACCACCGCAGCTCGAGCGAAACATGGCGACACCTACGACCCCGCCACCGAGCCCCTGGACACTGACCTCCTGCAGAGGGTTGGAGGAGGGAAGCACGGCCGGTACTACTTGGCCAACGCGCCATCGACCCGTCCTCCGTTGAGACGCTGACCGAGATCCGCGGGAGAGACCGGGAAAGTGGGGGCGGATCGCAGATCCCATAGCGCCTCGGCGCCGAAAGCGGCGCGCAGTGATCAGCGGTCTTCGGGTAAGTGGAGTTTCACGATGTAGCCTGCCTTCATGATGTAGCCCGCCTTCAAATAACATCAATCGTGCTTGGTGTAATATTGCAGGCCACGATCGAGGAGATGAAGGCCGAGGAGCGGGAGCGGGAGGCAGCCATTGAGGCGAGGATTGAGGCGAGGATGTCGGCGCGGGTTCAGGAGCAGGTGGCGGCACTGACGGCGCACTACCAGCGTCAGTTCGGCAGGCACTTCGCGGCCCAGATCCCGGGAATGGAGGAGCCTCCTGCCTCGATCTACGCTCCACCACCGGTAGTTCCACTGCCTGGTGCACTGCCTCTTCCTGGACTTGGTCGGGTGAGTACATTGCCTCTCGCTTTAACTTGTCGCGTCAGTTGGCCTTCGTGCCCATGTTTGGCCTTCGTGCCATGTTTGGCCTTCGTGCCCATGTTTGGCCTTCGTGCCCATGTTTGGCCTTCGTGCCATTTTTTTGCAGGTTTTGGAACCTCCCCGTGCGGGGAGGTCTTTGCCGAAATTTTGCGGGGAGTTGTACTAATTACATCACTTGTTCTTTGTGCGGCACCGTCGGCGGGTTCGAACCCGACTCCAAGCCCACCAGAGCTTCTCCACGGTGCACGAGCCTCCCCACGCCACCGTACCGGGGCTTCCCCACGCGTACGTCGGGGTCCTCCACCGCCGCAGGGGTACTCGTGGCCGCAGCACCCGCACTCCGGGCCTGCCGCCTTCCTCCGCACCCGGGCACTCCGTCCTGCGCGTGCTCCCTCCGCGGCACGTCGGCCACCGGCGCGACGCCGCGGCCCCGGGCGCCGAGTTGGCTGCGTGGGAGGATGCTTTGGGGCTCCCGGACCCAAGGGGATGGCGCCGTAGCTAGGTTTAGTCTTGTAGCTTGTGAGATATGTATGGATGACTTGTGACATGTATGACTCTTTTGCTTGTGGCCCGGATATGTCCGGATTCGATGGACATGTATCGATGCTTAAAACCGTATTTCGTTGCTATATATGTGGATTATATGCTATATATGTGGGTTAATTGATATATATGTGATGCATGTGCTAAATTGTAATGTAAATGGAAAGAAAACAGAAAAAAAATAAAAAAAAAAATTTCCAGGTTTGCCGATGGCAAACCTGGGGTTATGATTCAGGTAATCCCCAGTTTGCCGATGGCAAGGGCCATCGGCAAACTTGCCATAACTTTGCCGATGGCCATGGCCATCGGCAAACCCATTTATATTTTTTTTTTGAAATTTTTTTGCCGATGGCCTCGGCCATCGGCAAAACTTAATGCCGACGGCCGAGGCCATCGGCAAAAAAATTTCAAAAAAAAAAAAAAATCTTTGCCGATGGCCGGGTCCACGTCAGCCATCGGCAAAGCCACCGTCAGCCTGACGGCGCGTCGGCTGACGTGGCGGCTTTTCCGATGGCACGCGTGGCCATCGGCAAAAGGTTTCCGATGGCGTTGTCGGTGGCCATCGGCAAACCCGGCTTTGCCGATGAATTGTTTGCCGATGGGGGTTTGCCGATGGCCACTGACCTTTGCCATCGGCAAACCCTTTGCCGATGGTAAAAGGAGCTTTGCCGATGGCGGCCGGCCATCGGCAAAAAACTCGAATCCGGTAGTGACTATCACTTCTTGCTACGGGAGGTGGTGATTGCATTCTGTTGTTACTGAACCAACTAGTACTAGTTTAGCTGGTTAATCACTGGATTTTGCAATATAATTGACATTGCAAACACTTTATGTTACTGTTACTTACTTCTCAGCTCTCGGATTATGCTAATCAATTCGGCGTTACCATGTAAGTCATTAAATAACTGGTGTCCTTACTATACATTGAGTATATAATATGGCACGTGGGTTAGTTATTCACCGTTCAATCACCAAAAGCACGCGATTTCTGTCTTGTGCTTAGATCTTTTCTTAATTTGATTCAGCAAGTATGTATACTAACGA
The DNA here is from genome assembly GCA_018135685.1 of Themeda triandra. Taxonomy (NCBI): domain Eukaryota; kingdom Viridiplantae; phylum Streptophyta; class Magnoliopsida; order Poales; family Poaceae; genus Themeda; species Themeda triandra. The sequence continues at coordinate 358,749 of JAENPR010000418.1, read as the reverse complement.
TTGGTCTGATATTCCGAATGAACTTATGGAAATATTTATTATACTATAAACAAATGAAGAAATTATAAATAGCGGTCACCCAAAATTTTTACCCAGCTATAATATGGAAATTATTAGAACCAATGGATGATTAACTGTCTTAAAATCCAATAAACTTTATTTGCTTGATGGTGGGCCACCTCTAATCTGACATCTTACATTTGCAATCTTACGTGTTCCTGGCACTTCCCCGTCCCCAATCATTTTTTCACCTACCTCAATGTACCCGCCCAGCCTGTACCCACAACAATTGTGTTTTGTCGCCCCAAGGTATACACTTTCTTCCTCCGAGTAAGCTCTGTCCTGAAGATTGTTTTAGTGAAGCTGGCCTGCGTAATTGGTAAGTGATTTTTTTGACCCTAAATCAATTGGTAGACATGATTGCATATGATTTATTATTCTGTATATGTTCGTTGATCTTAAACAATGATTTACAACTACCAAAGCACCTTCATAAAAAAGAGTATGATTATTTATGATAGACAAATATGATTGTGTCCTCACTGTCCTTAGACATGCCCATTAGCACAACCAAATAAAACTATCACTACTGGAAAACCTGACTTTGCCGACTGCCCAGTTGTTTTGCCGACTGCCAAGGCCACGGCAGGCGGCAAAGACCCTCTTTGCCGCCTGCCCAAGTTTAGGCAGGCGGCAAAGGAATGGCAGTCGGCAAAGACAGGCCTTTGCCGCCTGCCAGACTAAGCAGTCGGCAAAGGATGCCTTTGCCGACTGCCAGACTAAGCAGGCGGCAAAGAATTTTTTTTTCTTTTGAATTTTGATTTCAAAATTTTTCAGTGATCATTCTAGATTGTATTGAATCATATTTTAAAATTTGAAATATTTTCATAACTTTTCCTATATTTCTTGAATTTATTTTGTTTACTTGCATTTTTCTCGAAAAAAGTAAAATTGAACTGTAGGTGCATGAAATAATGAAACCTAGCCATTCAAAAAATTATATTCATGTTAGGTAATGTATTTTGAGGCCCTATGCAGGAACTCACCTAAAAATTTTAACTCCGCTTCACGAAACATGGTTCTCCAATTGCGGAAGAAGTGTTATTTAATTATATAAAAATGCAAACGAAGTCCGAAAATCACGAAACTTGGCGAGGTGTCATCCCATGGCATGTGGAGGCTATGATAAAAAATTGATAATGTTTCGAACAAGTTGTGATCACGGATGGCTAAAACCCATACATCTCCTCATGTGATCACTTGTGGTTACATGTGGAGATGTGCCGGGTTTTAGCCATCCATCGTCGAACTGCTCAAAACATTTTCAATTTTTTATCACAGCCTCCACATGCCATGGGATGACACCTCGCCAAGTTTCGTGATTTTCGGACTTCGTTTGCATTTTATATAATTAAAAAACATTTCTTCTACAACTAAATAGTCATTTTTTGTGAATAATTCTTTCAAAAATTTGGGTGAGTGAATATAATTGGCCTTAATATACACTCTCCAACATGAATATAATTTTTTGAGTGGCTGCTTTCCATTATTTTAAATACCCGTAGTTCAATTTTGGATTATCAAAAAAAATAAGTAAATGAATTAAATGAGCTAAATATAGCAAAATGTCATTAAAAAGTCTCAAATTTGAGTATGTGCTTGTAAACAATATACTTGGACTATAGAAAAAGTTTGAATTTCAAAAGACATCATCTTCTCATGCTTTTGAATTTAAAAGATTTAAAACGAGAAAAATAAAAAAAATAAAAAAAATTTGCCGACGCCCTTCATGGGCCGGTCGGCAAAGATTCCGGCCCAATTGGCCCACCACAGCCCATTCCCCATCCCATATATAATACCCTAACCCTAACCCCCACTCCACTCTCTCCCCACACTCCCCCGCCGCCTCCCCGCCGCCGCCCACCACGCCCGCCCCCGCCGCGCCCACCACGGCCCCCCCGCCCCCGCCGCTCAAGATCCCGGACAAGATCGGCGGCGCGGTGGTCGACGCGCCCGCTCCCGGGCGCCGCCCGTGGAACGTCGAGGAGAGGCCGGCAGCCGCGGCGCACCAAGGAGCGCATCCGCGCCGTGCTCGAGGACGCCGCGCGCCGCGCTTCGTCGACCACCCCGGCCCCGCCGCCCACCACAGCCCGCCCGCCCCGCCGCTCAAGATCCCGCCGCCTCCCTCCCCGCCCCGCCGCCGCCCACCACGCCCCACCCCGCCGCCGCCACGCACGCCCCCGCCCGCCCCGCCGCTTAAGATCCCGGACAAGATCGGCGGCGCGGTGGTCGACGCGCGCTCTCGGGCGCCCGCCCGTGGAACGTCGAGGAGGAGGCCGGCAAGCTGCGGCGCACCAAGGAGCGCATCCGCGCCGTGCTCGAGGACGCCGAGCGCCGGCGCTTCGTCGACCACCCCCGGCCGGCGCCGCCGGGCCGGGAGAGCTCGGCCTCCCGGCCATGGCGGCGCGAAGGAGGAGGACGAGCGGCCGGCGGCGGGACCCGGAGTGCCGCGCGGCGGAGGCCGTCTTCTTCGCGACTATGGCGGCCATGGCTCCCTCCCCGACGGACGCGGCGGGGCTCACCGGCGGGGAGCGTCCATGGAGGGCCCCGGCCGAGCGCCGGGGCCGACGGCGCGCGGCCCCGGCCGGGCGGTGCGGCGGCGGCGACGGCGAGCTGCGGGCGGCGCGCGCCCTCCCCCCGGCGATGGGCTTGGCGGACCTGGAGATGGGCTCAAGCCCATCTTTTTTTTTATATATTTCCAGAAATTCTTTGCCGACTGCCTAGTTGGCAGGCGGCAAAGGCCTTTGCCGCCTGCAATCCCGTGGCAGGCGGCAAAGGCGGTCTTTGCCGACCTGGCCTTTGCCGCCTTCTCTTTGCCGCCTGCCACGTGGAATGCAGTCGGCAAAGGCCTTTGCCGACTGCATTCGGGCCTTTGCCGCCTGCTGACGGCAGGCGGCAAAGAAGGCGTTTCCAGTAGTGTATAAATATTGTTTTTGCCCCTAAGGGCATATGCCCCATGTACATGCACTATTGGATGCACATCCTCATGTACATCCAAGGCCATGTGCTCTTAGGACAAATTAATTTTTTAAAACCCCACCTTGCATTTTAAATAATTGATAAGAGCACCACTGCTTGCCCCCGCTCCTTCCTCGGGATGGTTATGTTCTCTACGCAGAGATCACGCGCCATGAAGCCTCTGCCAAAAAAAGTTGTATGTGTAGACATTTGTAAAATTGTGTCACAATCTTTTCAACCTTCAATACTCAGAACAACCATTTGTGGCGTGCTGAAGCTGTCTATGCAGCATTGGCTGCCAAATGACAGTGGTGCCAATGTCATCGCCGACCAAGGTCCTATTCCATGCATCCCCACCCAAGATGATGAACTCCTTATATACACTGTCCATCGTAGTTTTCTCGACCCTTAAGGGCATATGCTCTAGTCCCATCATTGTTGGATCTCACTTATGCAGTGCAACCATTTCAATGTGTCTCCCATGTCAATGGGGATGACCATGGGAGCATGTACCCTTAAGGCATATTTAACTTTCCCACACTGCCCCTAATGTGAATCATGCGTCTCTCGTCACTCTTTGAGCGGTGTTGCGGCGTCGACCATTTCCATTGTTCACTACTGGAAAGCCGAAATTCCGTGACGGTGCACTTACTGTCAGGGAAAATAGAATTACCGTCAAGGAAAATCGAATTTGATTAGATATTCCTATGAAGTAAACATTCTAATCTAATTATATTCATGTACCCAAAATATTTTTAAATAAAATAGAGTACATATATGTCCCTTTTTATAAGTTTAAAAAATTTGGAACTAATTTATTACTTTCTATAGTTTACAAAATTTACATATCTCAAAGTTTTAAAGTTTGAGAAACAATTAATTACCCCGACAGTTTATTTTATCACCGTCAAAAAAATACAAAACCATCAAGGTAATTCTATTTACCCCGACGATTTATGCAACTTCTCTGATGATTATGTCCACTCATAGGTCAATTAGGAATTTCCTTGACAGTCCTGTGTTTTTAGAAAACTGTCGAGGTAATTCTATTTACCCCGACGGGAATTTATTTTCATATGTGTTTTTATGAAACCGTCAAGGTAATTTGAAATCGTCACATAATTTCAAATTTCCAGTAGTGGTTGCTGCTAGCTATTTTCCATAATTCCATTGTTGTTGTGCCAACTATTTCCAGCCGAGGACAAGGGCAGGGGAGGAATAAGTCAGTTGACTACAGCCTCCCGTGGGCCGTGGTGTGTGACTGTGTGTACGACCTGACTACAGCCTCACGCACACTTCCCGTTTGTCCCTCGTGTTGCGATCGGATTCCGAATCCGACAGCACTTGCCTTGCCCGTCACGGGGCAATAAAACCGGGGCGGCGGGGCTGCCATCTCCACTTTCCCTTCGCTACCTACCGATAGCCGCCGGAACCCATCTCCATCTGAATCTAACTTTTGATTTGATCCGTTTCAAAGATCGATAGTCAGAGGGAGAGGGGACGCGTGCTGTGATCTGTTTCAAGAAGAAGCTGCAGGGGAGCCTGTCGAGAGGCACGGGATGGCGAAGACGACCAAGAAGCAGGCATTTGCGTCGGAGGGGTCTGACATCCTGAAAACGAAGAAAGAGGCATTGGCTGCTGTTCGTCTCCTGCGTTTCAAGCATGTCCCAGGGGGCATGGACATCTGGATGGATCACTGGTGGGAGATGAAGGCCAAGGCGGTGGCGGCGGCCAGCCCCATGATGAAGAAGAGGAAGAGGGTGGTCAAGCAGAGGTTGCCCAAGGCGCTCATCGATCTCATGGTGGCGAGGCCGTTCAGAAGCATCGAAGACCTCACTCCCGTTCAGTTATCAAAGCGTTCCTGTCATTTTCGCAAGTTGTATGCACTGACAACATTTGTGGATGCCAAGATCGACCAGTACAATGCCCAGGGTTACGCGGAACCTGATCGACCAGTACAATGCCCAGGGTTACGCGGAGGACGTGTAGAAAACAAGAACTGGAGCCAATGACGTTTGCTTGTATTGCTCATGAGTGTTTATACACAATTACAGGTATGATGGAATGGCTGACCACGCAGGGCGCCTCAATCCAATCTCTGGCCACACAGCAGTGGGCGGTGTAGGAGTACTGGTGAACGCAGTCACCGTGTGCATGCTAGTCATGCGGATCCTGAGTCAAGCTAAGCATACTGCTAAACATAGTCTGTCAACACCCTCCCGCAGTCTGATGTGTGATAGGTACAACACAAAGACTGGAGCGAAAGAATTCGAAGGTGGAGGTTGGAAGACCTTTGGTGAGCACGTCAGCAAACTGTTGATCGGTGGGGACGTGAAGAACACGGAGCTCCCCAACTTGAACACGTTCCCGGACGAAGTGTATGTCGATCTCGATGTGTTTGGTGCGCTTGTGATGCACCGGGTTAGACGACATGTAGACAGCAGATATGTTGTCGCAGAACGCCACCGTGGCCTTGGTGACAGCGCAATGAAGCTCGTCGAGCAGCTGGCGCAGCCAAATGCATTCTGCCGCGGCATTGGCCAGGGCACGGTACTCGGCTTCAGCGCTAGAGCGCGAGACCGTGGGTTGCCGCTTCGAAGACCAAGACACAATGGAGTCGCCGAGGAAGACGCAGAAGCCTGTCGTGGATCGTCGAGTTTCGGGGCAGCCGCCCCAGTCGGCATCCGAGTAGGCGGTGATGTTGAGCTCGGTGGAGGCCCGCAGTAGAAGCCCGTGCGACGTCGTGCCGCGGATGTACCGAAGGACGCGTTTGAGCAAGGCCATGTGCGGTGCACGCGGATCATGCATGAATAAGCATAGTTGCTGCACCGCAAAGGCAATGTCAGGCCGCGTGATCGTCAGGTACTGGAGAGCACCGGTCATGCTGCGGTAGTCCTTGGTGTCGTCGATCGCTGCACCAGTGGCATCAAGTTTGTGCTTGGCGTCGATGGGCGTTGTGGCTGGCTTGCAGGAGGCCATGCCGGCGCGCTCGAGGATGTCGTCGGCGTACCGTTCTTGGGACAGGTAGAAACCGTCCTTGGTGCGCTGGACATCGATGCCGAGGAAGAAGCGGAGTGCGCCCATGTCTTTGACAGCGAACTCGGCGCGGAGCTTGTCGACAACTTGTTGGAGAAGTGCCGGAGACGACCCTGTGAGGATGATATCATCCACATAGAGGAGGAGAAAGGCAGTGGAGGAGCCGTGGTGGAGGGTGAACAAAGATGGGTCAGAACGAGTCGGTGAGAAGCCGATGGTCTTGATGAAGGCAGCAAACCGCTCGAACCAGGCCCGAGGCGCTTGGCGAAGGCCGTAGAGAGATTTGTCCAGCAAGCACACTGCATTAGGACGGTCGGCGTCGACAAATCCCGTGGGCTGTTGGCAGAATACCTCTTCTTTGAGACGACCGTGCAGAAATGCATTAGATACATCGAGCTGCTTTGTGGCCCAGTGGCGTGAAGCTGCGATAGTGAGAATGGTGCGGATTGTGGCTGGCTTGACGACGGGAGTAAAGGTTTCGCCGAAGTCCAGACCAGCACGTTGAGTGAATCCGCGAACAACCCATCTTGCTTTATAGCGCTCCAAGGATCCATCAGGATTAAGTTTATGTTTGAAAATCCATTTACCGGTCACGATGTGAGCACCCGGTGGCCTATCAACCAACCGCCATGTGTTGTTTTTCTGGAGAGCCTCGAACTCGAGAGCCATGGCGCGATGCCAGTGAGGGTCTTTCAAGGCTGTCCGAACAGTTTTTGGGATGGGGGAGATAGTGGCGGGCGATGCTGAAAGCAAGGCATAGCGAGGATTAGGCTTGTATATGCCGTCACGAGCGCGAGTGACCATAGGATGAACAGTGGACGGAGCCTGGCGGGCGATGGGAGCTGGAGGAGTGGGCGATGTAGCAGCTGAGGGCGCTATTGATGCCGAGGTAGAGGGCGATGCGCTCGGTGATGACGACGGCGCTGCAGTTGGTGGTGATGCGGCATGCATTGGGCTATTTTGAGGTGAGGAAGGAGGCGCTGTGTGCGGTGAGCTGTTTAGTTGTGATGGGGCTGCATGCGCTTGGCTATTTATAGAGGGATTTGGTGGTGGCATGTGCTGCGAGTTGGAAGACGCGGCCGCAGGTGGTGGAGATGGCAGTGGACTGGTGCCTGGAGAGATAGACGGAGGGTGCTGAATGAAAACAGGATGTTCAGAGGGTTCAGGTACTGTAGGCTGGCGCGCTGTTGTCGGTTTTGCCTGAAATTCATCAGGGCTGAACGGAAAGTTGTTTTCATCGAAGACGACGTGTCTGGATGTGATGACGCGTCGGGTCCGGAGGTCAAGGCATCGGTATCCACGGTGATCCGCGGGATACCCGAGAAGTACGCAGGGAGTGGATCGAGGGCTGAGCTTGTGTGGTGCAGTGGATGCCTGATTGGGGAAGCAGAGACAGCCGAACACCCTGATGTGGCTGTAATCTGGGGCTGCACCGAACAGAAGCTGAAAGGGAGTGATGGAGCCACTCGATTGACATGGTCTGCGGTTAATGAGGTGTGTCGCAGTGGAGAGCGCCTCGACCCAGAAGGTACCGGGCATGCTGGCATGGATCAAGATGCTGCGAATGCAGTCATTCAGTGTGCGAATGATCCGTTCAGCTTTGCCATTTTGAGAAGATGTATAAGGACAGGACAAGCGAAAGGCAATGCCATGGGTAGCGAGGTGGGAGCGTAGAGCATGGTTGTCAAATTCACGGCCGTTATCAGTTTGTAGAGCAATCAATGGTAATTGAAATTGAGTGTTTATGTAAGCATGGAAGGCAACTAAACATGAGAAAGCCTCTGATTTTGCACGCAATGGAAATGTCCATATATAATGGGTGAAATCATCAATTAATACAAGATAGTATTTGAAGCCGGAAAAGCTTGACAATGGAGATGTCCAAATGTCAGCGTGTACAATTTGGAAAGGAACATATGAAACTGAATTTGAAGAAGAAAAGGTAGGCGGACATGTTTGCCCAGTTGACATGCTTCACATGTGGTGGAAAAAGACTTTGTGAATTCAAGGTCGAGATTGGCCAAGGTCTTGTGGAAGTTGTGACGCCCGGGATGACCAAGCCGCTGGTGCCACAGCTCCGAGGTGGGTGACGTGGTGACCAGGGCGTGAGGAGAAGAGGGCGCCAACGGGTACAGCTCTCCATTGCTGTTACATCGGATGATCTCCGCCCGCGTGAGAAGATCCTTTACAGAGAAGCCAAAGGGATCAAACTCAACAGAAACATTATTATCACGAGTAAGCGATCGAACGGAGATGAGGTTTTTGACAAGTGAGGGAGAAACCAGAATATTTTTGAGAAGGAGTGGAGAGCCCGGGATGGATGACTGTGCGCGATGGGTAACAGGGAGCGATGCTCCATTGCCCACAGTGATCGGAGGGGAGGAGTGTAGGGGTTGGAGAGAGGAGAGATTACCAGAGGAAGAAGCCATGTGAGATGAGGCCCTGGTGTCCAGGTACCATTCGGCGGCTTGTGGTCCGGACGGAGGGACGCCGGAGGTGGTGAGGGCGGCGAGCATGGCCTGGTGATTCCAGACGTCGGGGGCCGGGGCGCTGGCGACGTAGGCCTGGTTGGCTGGTGTGCCGGGACGGGGGCCCAGGACGCCGGACGCCGGGGGACGGAAGGGCATGGGCCAAGCCTGGACCATGCCAGTCCATGGGTTCAGGCCGGGCACCCAGGCGCCGCCGATCGGAGGACGGGGGTTGTTGTTGGAAGTAGAGCCCCCGCGTCCGTTGTTGCGTTTCTTTCCACCGCGGTTGTTGTTGTTGTAGCGCGGAGGTGCACCGTAGCCGTGGGAGTTGTGACGCGAGCCACCGCCAGAGTTGCCGGTGCCGCCATCACCGGTAGATGGGGCGCCGGACTGTGAACCACCAGAGTTGGATCCAGATGATCCAGAGCCGCCGGTCGCCACGAGAGCATGCTGTGTGGACGACTTTGCGTGCTCGGCGTCGTACTTTTCTTCCAGGAGCAGGTAGGACCTTGCCGAGAGGAAGGTGTGAGGTGGCTTCTCATTTGCGATGGCGGGAACAGCATATCGGTACTTGGAGGAGAGGCCGCGGAGCAGGTTCAAGACTTGGGTGGTTTCGCGCACTGGCTGGCCGATGTCACGCAGAGCGTCCGCGAGACGTTTGAGCTTGCCAGTGTAAGTTGCGATGTCCATGTCCCCCTGGACGAGGCTGTGATACTCAGCCTCGAGGTAGACAGCGCAGTGGAGCTGGTTGTCACGGAATTGTGCACGGACAGCCCGCCAGATTTTGTATGCTGAAGCTTTGGGGGTGCGCACAATGGCACGAACGTCTTTTGACACGGAGTTGTAAAGCCAGTTGAGGATGCATTTGTCGGCCATGGCCCATTCGGGATCACGGCGATTAGCGGAAGTGGGTGCGGTGGTGAGGTGGGATGTGAGCCCAAACTTGCCGACGACGGCGTCAAAGAATTCGAGCCACTCGGCATAGCTTGATTCGGAGAGGTCAAGTTCGACTGGAACATGATGACGGATATTGACAGTTTGCAGGACAGTGGAGGGTGGGGGTTGGATGATGGAGTCGACAATGGAGTCGCTGCCATCGGAGGACTGAGAGGATGCATCATCACCGGAGATGTCACCGTTGAGAAGAGGGTTGTCATCTTCCATGGCGATGTGGGTTGGGCAGCGGAGGGTGGTCTGGCCGGCAGCGACTGACGCAGGCGCGGCGAGAAGTGGTGGAGATTAGACACAGGGGAAGAGAACTAGAACACTGATACCATGTAGAAAACAAGAACTGGAGCCAATGACGTTTGCTTGTATTGCTCATGAGTGTTTATACACAATTACAGGTATGATGGAATGGCTGACCACGCAGGGCGCCTCAATCCAATCTCTGGCCACACAGCAGTGGGCGGTGTAGGAGTACTGGTGAACGCAGTCACCGTGTGCATGCTAGTCATGCGGATCCTGAGTCAAGCTAAGCATACTGCTAAACATAGTCTGTCAACAGGACGAAATTGAGGTCAATGACAGTGAAAGCGAGGAGGATGCCACGATGGTGGTGAAGAACTAGGGAAGCAGCTGACAGAGATGCAAGCATAGAGTGATATACAATTCAGGAATTTTGAAATTGTTGACAGACCACATAGATGTCACTATACGAAGCTAGCTAATCCAACACGTGTGCTACGATTTTCTTTTAATTGCCGGTTAATCCGACTGTTTGTTTCTGTTGTTATCTGTACAAGTCTTTTGCATACGGCTGTTAGAATTTCTACTCCTCAAAGGGACTCGTTGTATTACTAGAGTGAAATCCTATCGTCAATGTCCTATACATCATTTTTGTTCACTATAATGGAATCATATATATTTATACTAGTAGGTACAGTTACAACCAATGAATTCAAGAGTTGATTTGATCACTTGAATGGGCATAGAATATATCCTATTTTTTTCGAAAAGGCAGGGGCAATGGATCCAAGATATAGAGAGATGGCACTTCATTCAGTTCAAGACTAAAGCCTGAAGAGATTACTGGTGGGATTGCAACCCCTTTGTGCAGCTATATCTAGCGTCATGCTGCCTATGTCGTGGATTACTTGTTGTAAATTCTAGTATGGCCGTTTCACTGATGCTTACCAAAGCTCTGTAAATACTAGAGTGGACGAAGAAAACAAGATGCTGGCAACGGTGAGATGCCGAGGAGACGTTTCCTGAACCTGGAAGCAATCTCAGATACCACCTTGCTGAAACCATGTCAGCAAAGAGAGATGATGTAAATGATTATGAAGTTGGAGGCAAAAACCAACGCAGATGACTGTAATACTACTACTTTGGCTATGGTCGGACAAACGAAACAAACTGAGAGAAGAAGGGAGAAGGAGTTGCTTGTGAAATAGCATATGTTACTGCGCCTCTGGTGGACAAATTTCAGAAAAGCGCTCAATCAGGCCTGTTGTCGGATTCCCGTCAGACCCAGCATTGGAAAAGGCTGTGGCAAGGGGAAGTTAAAATCAACTCGGATGATGCTTTAGATCCGTGATGACCAGGGCACAATGATCTTGGCGGGGTCAGGAATGGAATCGTTTTTGCTTGATATGTTCCATGCTGAACTGCTCAGCTGCATTGCTGTAGTCAAAATGGTAGCAATACTAAGCCTGCACAGGATTGTAGTTAGCTCTGGAGAGTAATGAGTACAAGGCCTTGTATCCAGTAGGGTAGGGCTCCTCGTTCTAGACGTTGGCTACTCGCCTCCGTCGTCCTGTACTTGGTTTGGGTCCTAGGACCGTTTTCCCCTCTTAATGAAATACAGGCACAAAGCCTGCTCGCGAAAAAAATAATGAGTACAAGGCTCGGTTTTGGGCATCGTTATCACTAAGCTCAGACTCTTACTGATGCCAGAATTTGCAGAAGCATTAGTGGATGTCCTAGTGACAATTAGGTAACTGGGAGGCACTGTACCTTGCTTTGTCGAGGATTTGGCGACTAGCGATCTGGCTGAGTCCAGTGAGTAATGAAAATCCCGATTAAAAAAAAACGCAAAGGTGGGGGCGGATCCAAGACACAGAGAGGCGAGACTTCATTCAGTTATTTGAAACTAAAGCTTGCATTGAAGAAATTCCTGTTGGGATTGCTGTGCCTATCTGGATTAGTTTGTAGTAAACTCTAGTCTGGATGTTTTACTTATGCTCACCAAAGCACTGTAAATACTGGAATGGACGAAGACATGATGTCGGTGACGGTGTTGCAGGTAAAGATAGTTGTGACAAGACACCACTATCACTGAGAAGGTGTATCTGAAAATTCTTGGAAAAGTGAAAAATATTGGGTCAATGCAGACGGTCAACCAAATGAAATATATGCAAGAGGTATGTTCGTTGTCACTTTTCACATGAAGGCGGAACGAGTGCATATTCGAGCCGACTAGCAGCCCTTCATCAGGGAAAAAGAAGAGCACAATGGTGAGCTTAATAAGTACTACATCACTGACATAGCTTTGCAATCATGCCATTTGTACGCATATTGTCAACATGGAATATATCAAGTTACACGTTTTCTCCAGTCAAATAATCATTAGTTTTTCTTTTAGCAAAATTCAAAGTGCTGTCGTCAAAAATTAATCACATATACCAGGCGTGAGTCATTGGGTTGGAACCCATCCTAGCGTTGGTACCTACTGGAGCCCAGAAGAAACGGCCCGGCCTGCCACGGAATAATTAAGAAATAGAAGGCAGCAGCAGCCTAGTCGATCCATCCGTGGCCCTTGGGCTTCGTGAGAGGCTCGGAATAATATTCCGAGTCCAAATGCATTTTCTCAGGTATATACGTGCCGCCATACGGCCCTAAACGTTTTCCCTCCTCGATCAATCTCGCTTGTCACAGCCTTAAGAGGAAGAGGACGACTAAGGAGGCGACGGCATCGCAGCCGGTGCCGGCTCTGGTGTCCTCGGAGGGTTTTGACCACACCGACAATCTGACGAAGAGGAAAAACAAGACGCCACCGCCGACACAGCCCTTGGCGGCGACGACAGAGTAGGAGGTCCAGCGGGCTGGCGCCGATAAGAGGAAGGCCAATACATTGTTTTTTATAATAAAAGTCCAGTAGGGGTTCGCTACGCCTCCTGTTTCATAAAAATGTTTTTTGTTCCCGTTACTATGTGCGTGGAGTTCACCGCGGTGGTTGGGTGGGGCTTTGCGCTCGCCAATGGTGGCCATGGCGAGGGCCGAGCTCGCTAGGAGCCTCGCCTATCGTCGACGGCCTTGCTCCGGTGGATTTTTGGCAAAGTGGCAAAGGCGAACAAGCCCCTGTGCAGCGGCGCTCGTGACCTAACTGTCCACTTCAGCTGCCATGTGTATTGTCCACATTAAATCTTATCGTGAAAGGAAGGGGTATGAACTATTTATGCACCACTTAATAGGTTTTAGACCTAAAAATGCACTTTCAAAGTTGATTGACCAAAGTGACATAGACGGACAAGTTTTTTTGACCAAAACATAGACGGACAAGTTGATGGACTAATGGTGTATTTTACTCAATATAACACTACACCTACAACTACATTATCAAATGCACCGGCGGGTGTAGAAGGCATTTATATTCTGGTTGAAATGCTCTCTCTGTGTGATTTGCTAGCAAGTAGTGCTTAGTTTGGCCAGAAATTGTGAATGTAGTTGCAGTACTTTGTTATAACTAACAGATGAATGATTGTAAGATAGTTTAGTTTCTGAACGCTGTAAACTTCACCCCGGTGTTCCAGATTTCTTCCTGTTCTACAAATAATTAAATTTAATCTCTACTAAGTTGTCAATGCAACACATTGAATCCGGTGATTAAGCCCTAGTACTAGTTTAAATATTTTTGGGCCCATCACATGACCGACCCTGGACTGAACCGGAAGACTAAAGGGCTTGTGCCTACGTAAATACGGCACGACAAGAAACAATTGACGTCGCACAAAGCAAAACAGAGGATTATTCGGTACCGCGCCCTGACGCACGCGATCGGATTCCGAATCCGACTAGCGAATTAGCGATTGTCTTGCCCAACCTGTCACGGGGCAATAAAACCGGGCGCTCCCTCCCCTTCTCTACGTGTCATAGCCGCCGCCCGCCGGAACCCACCACACCATCCATCCAAATCTAGCTTTTGTTCTGTTTCGAGAGGCAGAGGGAGAGGGATCGCCTGCCGTGATGGGCGTCGGTGATCTCAAGAGAAAGCTGCAGGCGGTGAGCTCGGTGGAGAGGCACGAGATGCTGAAGACGAAGAAGCAGGCGTCCTCGTCATCGGAGGGGTCCGAGATCCTGAAGGCAAAGAAGGAGGCGTTGGCCGCTGTAAGTCTCCTGCATTTCAACTGTGTCCCGGGAGGCAGTGAGATGTGGATGGATCAATGGCGGGAGATGAAAGCCAAGGCAGCGGCGGAGGCGGCCAGCCCCGTGATGAAGAAGAGGAAGAGGGTGCTCAAGCAGAGGCTGCCCAAGGCGCTCATCGATCTCATGGTGGCTAGGCCCTTCAGGAGCGTCGAAGACCTCACCCCTGCGCAGCTCGCAAAGCGTTCCAGCGGATTCCGTGAGATTTATCCGCTCACAACCTTTGTCGATGCCAAGCTCCGTGACTATGAGCAGGCTCTCATCCGCCAGTACAACGCCCAAGGCTATGCGGAGGAAGAAATTGAGGTTAGTGACGATGAGGAGGATGTCACGGTTTTGGTGGGGAACTAGGGAAGCTGCAGGGATTCAAGAATAGAGTTGTATACAATGCATGATTTAAAATTGTTGACAGAGCACATGAATTTCGAGCTAATACACCATGTGTGCTATGATTTTGTTTTATTTGTCATCATTACAAGTCTTGTGTGGTTGTTACAATTTTGATTTCGTTTTTCAAAGACCGTGCTTCTATTACAAGAGTGAAATGCTATCATCAAAATCCTATACACAAAATTTTTGTTCAGTATAATGAAATCATATCAATGTATGATCGCCATTTTGTACAGTTGCAATTTCAAGAGTTGATCAGATTACTTCAATGGGCACCCGAATATCCTGTTCTTTATCATGCTCAGTCAAAAGCCCAAAGCAGGGGCAGATACAAGAGGCAGAGAGATGGCACTTCATTCAGTTGAAGACTAAAGCCTAGATTACTGGAGGGATTGCAACCCCTTTCTGCAGCTATATCTAGCATTGTGGTGCCTATGTTGTGGATTACTTGATGGAAATTCTAATATGGGTGTTTCACTGTTGTTTACCAAAGCACTGTAAATACTGACGAAAACAAGATGCTGGCAAACGGTGACAAGCCCAGGAGACGTTTCCTGAACCAGGAAGCAATCAGATGACACCTTGCTGAAGTCATGTCTGCAGAAGAGATGATGTAAATGATTATGAAATTTGAGGCAAAAATGCAGATTACTATAATACTACTACTTCTGCTATGGTGTTACAAACAAAACAAACTGTGAGAATGGAGAAGGAGAACTGCTTGTGAAATAGCATATGTTACTGTGCCTCTAGTAGACAAATTTCAGACAAAGGCGCAAACAGGCCTGTTGTCGGATTTCCGTCAGATACGGCAAGGGGAACTTAAGATGAACTCGGATGGTGCTTTTGATCCTAACACAGGTACGGGCGGGTGGGGATTTATCATCCGTGATGACCAGGGTAGAATGATCTGGACAGGGTCAGGAAAGGAGTCGTTCTTGCTTGATGTGTTCCATGCAGAACTGCTTGGCTGCAGTCAAAGCAGCAGCACAACTAGCTAGGCCTGCAAAGGATTGTGTTAGAAACGGACGCGCTTCCTTAGTCAAGTTAGCTCTGGAGAGTGATGAGTAAAGGTTCTTGGCTTTGGCCGGCATTATCACTGAGCTCAATCTCTTACTGATGTCAGAGTTTGCAGCAGCATTAGTACAAGTCCTCGGTTACGTAATAGAGTAGCTGATGGCCTTGCAGCCTTTGCTTGTAAATGTCCCAGTGACAATTAGGTCACTTGGGAGGTTGTACCTCGCTTTGTCGACGATTTGGTTGACAATGAGAAATAAAAACCCCGATTAAAAAAAACGCAAATGTAGGGGCGGATCCAAGAGATAGAGAGGCGACAGTTGATTCAGTTATACAAAACTAACGCTTGCATTGAAGTGATTGCTGTTGTGATTGCAACCCTTTTGTGTAGCTAGCTAGCATCATGGTGCCTATGTGGATTACTTACTTTGTTGTAAATCCTAGCATGGGTGTTTTACTTATGGTTCAAAGCAGTGCAAATACTAGAATGGACCAAAACAAGATGCCGGCGACGGTGAGATGCATGGGTAAAGATAGTTGTGACAAGGAAGACACCACTGTCGTTGAGAAGGTGTATCTGAGCGTTCCTGGAAACGTGAAAAATATTGGGTCAATGCAACCGGTGAACCGAGTGCAGAAGATACATGAGGGCCGGAGGGAACGAATGCATTTTCGAGCATGACTAGCATGCTATTCATAAGGAATTAAAAAAAGCACAATGGTGAGCTTGACTCCTATATTGATCATCGAAATAGCTTTGCAATCATGCGATATGCATACGCCAAACTAAAAGAGGGTAAAATTCGTCAACATGGAAATTTCAAGTCACACATTTTTCTTAGTCAAATAACCATTAGTTTTTTTCTTTTAGCAAAATTTCAAATAATTATTAGTGGTGTTGGCAAAAATCACATACACCACGCGTGGAACCCATCCTAGCGTTCACACTACAGCCAGGAAGAAACGGCCCGGCCCGCCACCAAGAAGGATAGCAGCAGCAGCAGCCGCAGCCGCCGCCGCCTAATCGATCTACCGTGGGCCGTGGGCTTTGTGAAAGGCATTCAGAGTCGAGATGATTTCTGCAGGTATATACATGCCGCCATACGGCGCAAAACGTCTTCAATTCTCAGCCCCATCGGGATCCTCTCGATCGATCTCGCTTGCCGTTGTCGCTTCACACGTCGGCGTGATGGGAGCCCGTGGCCGCCGCAACCTCAAGAGGAAGAGGACGACCAAGGAGGCGACGGCGGCATCGGCGTCGGAGGGTGCTGACCACGGCGACGAGCTTATGGAGAGGAAAAACAAGAAAAATCAATTGCCGCCGACGAAGACCGCGCCGGCGGAGGAGGCCCAGCCGGCTGGCGCCGGGAACAAGACCAAGGAGAAGAGGAAGAGGGTGGTGAGGGACAGGCTGCCGCAGGGGCTCATCGACTCAATAATTGCAGAACCCATGTCCGTTCACGAGATCCCCGACGAGTGGCTGGCCCAGTATTCCGAGGAGTACCGCACGTCCTATGCCGAAAGAAAGGCTCGCAGCGAGAAGGTGCAGGCCGACGACCAGGCCGTCATCAACCAGTTCCTCATCAATGGCTATGCGGAGTCCGTCTGGGAGGTCACCGATGACGAGGACGACGACTGCGACGGAGACGGCACGGCGGAGGAGATAGTAGATATAATTAATTAGCTAGGAGAACAAAATGTGTGTTGTCTAGTGTGTGGTCAGGACAACAATCTGTAAGTGATTGGGGGATTAGGGAAGCAAATCAATAGGGTGATGCGGAGAGTCCGAAACATTATGCTCAGTTTCAGTTCAGCGGGTCAGCATCCATGCATCGTCCATCAACCATCATGTTCCCCTTGTCCTTTGCAACGCGTGCACAGCTTTACCTTGCATTAGATTGATGTGCTGATGAGCTCTCCTCTGCACCTTTCCCCTTGTGTATACATCCCTGGGCAACACTATCATCACTATCCCCATGTGACACTGCATGCATGCATGGTGTGTTTCGGGCTGAAGCTAGTATATAACGTTGAATTTTGTAAGTTGAAGAACCTTAAGCAGTTGGTCTTTCTTTTCGGTTATGCTAACCGGCACATGGGTGTTTTTTCACCAAAACACACACGATTTTTTCTAAGTCTATGAAAATTTGGGCCCACACCATCTCTTGCCTTCCTCCTAACTTCTTCCACTCCTGTTCGACCACGCGCCTAGAGCCCGCGACTGCTCCCATCCGCGTCTGACCGCGGCGGCGACCGGCGAGCCCCCCGCCAGCAAGCCCCGCGCGCGCCGCTGCTCGCACGTGTTGCTCCTCTGTGTTGCTTCTTCCCCTCTCTTTCTCTATGATTGTGCTCGGTTAAGAAAAAATTGTCAATTGTCCTTCCATAGAAAAAAATTGTCTCTCTGCAATCTGTCCTATGATTGTGATATGTTCTATGATTGTGTTGGAGATAGAAGAAGAGGTGGAGATTGTTGATCTTCATCAAATGGCTAAAAAAATCCATGTGTTAGTTTCCTAAAAAATACATGGATGTTTGGTAGATAAGCCCCTTCTTTTTGCCATTTCGCCTCTTAATGAAAAATGGGTTAAAAGGCTCAAGAGAATGCTATTGTGGTTTTTAAGAATCCAATGTACAACACGACAGTAGTGACAATAGTTGACACGGTATTATGAAATCTAAGACAATGGGTATATCGAGCGAGCAAGGGCATACATGAATGGCGACCAACAGAAGATGCCAATTCTCAGCCTTTAAATATTCAGAATAAGTTACTATCTATGAAAATAATCTAGGCACCCTAGATGAGATGAGACTTGCTAAGTGTTCACAGAAGACTATTGTTGAGCTTGAAATCCATGAAGAGCAACCAATGCAGTGAAAACTGAGAACGCATTAGAAAATGTAAAGCTGGCACAGATGCGGCAAACCTGAACTTGTTATAAGATGGAAAGGAAAGAAGGCCACCTGATCCTATGATTAAAGGAAGGAGTTCATACAACACAAATTTATGTGAATAAGCAAAAAGGTTGTAAACTCAAGAAATAATTTTACAGCCATAATTGAATGGCGGAAGATACAGAAAGAAAAATACAAATAAAATTAGAAGCATAGGTAGGTTGCCTAAAGAACAGTTATGAAACTCTGTTTTCTCATCGAAGTATTATAATAAGAAGCACATTGACTAACCATTTGGATTCAATGAATAAGCACAAGTGTAGAGATAGACGTGAATAAAAATATGTGTAGATTAAACCATTAAAAGTTGTGGAATAAAAACTGAGCATAAAGGAAACGGACGATGAAAACTATCAGAACTAGCATGTGCAACCTAGCAAAGTAGGAAGTGACTCAGGCAGCAGTATATGAGTCTATAAGGAGTGAAATATATGCAGTCCTAATACCAGTTGTCAGATAATGAACACAGATCATGAACACTAAGAACACAAGACCGTCAGATCATCAACACTAAGAACACAATATTCAACTGCCAGAGGGTAGTTTGGCTTAGCAACTACTTGGATTGAATTGTAAAGTAGAACAAGTCTTAAGACGAGCCCAAGCCCCCTTGCTCTTATAGGCAGGAGGCATAACAACCCTGAAATATTCTAACTGCCATTAGAAATATGTTTTTGATTCTTCTTGACTCTCAAGGCAAAGCCATGATCAACTTGGCTGCCAAGGATGCCTCTTGCTACCTACTATTAAAGTAAAAAGACTAGACTAAGTAAAAACTGAAGATAAGTAGACCAACTCCTATCATTGCATACACATGAACTACTAATCTTAATTGGTCGCGCCGTCCTAGAGCTGCTGGGCCAGGCCGTCGTGCCGTCCTAGAGCTGCTGGGCCACCATGCCCCCGGAGCGCTGATCCCGGGCTCGCATGCTCTATGGAGCTGCGGGTCCAAATCCATGCCCCTCTTGGAACTTTGGGGCATCATAAGCCTCATAATCTCCTTATGCCCTTCCTCGATATCCTTGCGATTGCTCAACTTAAGGTCATCAATTTGGTCAACCTTGGTCTTCTTGTGCTCGTACAATAGAACCCCAAGCGATTGTGTCTTACATCTCTAGGTTCACATTAAGGTTAGTGAGATCCTTAGCGAGAGAACGCCCCTAGATCGCCGACAATGCACTCATTGGGAGGCGCTATTTACTGCAAAGAATCGAAGCAAAAAGGGCATCGGAAGGTAGGACATAGCGAAGGATCAAAGCAGAAAAGACATCAGAAGCTAGCACGATGGAGAATGTACAGATCGAGAAGATAGATACAAGTTCTAACCTCCTCGATTGAAAAAGAGATAACTCTCACCACTGAGCAGGCCTACCCTTCTTTGCAATCTAAATGTAAAATTACTAGGTTTCTTTTCATTTAGGTAAATTCAAAGATGTTCAACTCGGCTAAGCTGATTCTACCAACACCTAAGTTAAAAAAAAGAATGTGACTACACCTAAGAGAAAACAACCTAGAGATACGAAAACTAAAATAGGAAGAGATGGCTTGCTTAGGAAGTGTCCCCTCTCATATATTTATAGATCCATATTACACATTTCAAGCATATCCTTAGATATTTTGCTTGACCACTTGACCCTAGGGTTAATGGTCCAGGTAGAGATATGTGTATCCGACGACCATGAGCCCCGATGAGAATGCTTTGCTTTGATGCAAGCTTCCTCATGACACCATGTACCACCTCTCGAACTGCATCCTAGGTTTTGAGGCCCAAACCTGTCAAATCGTCTGCTGGTAGGTTGGAGGCCCAAATCACCAAACCTAGATGGAGAAGCATATCTGCTATGCCTCCTCCACAATCTCGATGCTGGGCACTATGGTCCTTGAACTATGTTGTGCCATTCTGCTATGCATGTCGACATAGTGCCTCCTGGCCTTCGCTCGACACGTCCGGCCTTGCCCAGCTGCTGTCGCTGGCGCATAATGTTTGAGATGTCACCGCACTACCTCCGCTGAACATGTCGCTGCTATTTGGCGCATCCTGTCATACGTTGTGGCACCTTTCAGCCGCTTGCGTGCTGCCATGCCTCGCCATAAGTCATGCACAAGTTGTGGCTGCACCCAAGAGAGACCGTGTGCGAGGAAGACATGACTTGAGGCGAGAGTAGAGAGAAAAAAAAGAAAGGATTTTAGCGTGAGTAGCCTTTACGTATGATATTCTTTGTTATCTAATGATCATGGTTCATCTTGAGAGAACTGACAATTGAAAAGCACTGAGCCCCATGGTGCTAGCCCAATAAATCGTGTCATGTCGTGCTGGCCCTCTAGGTTGAGTTTGCATCCTTGGCACAACACTAAGCCTGTGTCTGGGCATCATGCCAAGATGGGCACGTGCTGTGCTTATTCGAGCCATGCTCGTGACGGCCATGGGGCCTAGTCCATTTGCCAACTATATCTAGGGGCATCTGGGAAGAAGCACTCAAGGCCTTTCTATTAAAGTTTAACAGAGTTGTGCCCTAAGGAATCCACCTCCGTGTTTTCCTTCAACCTTCATCGATACTCCATTAACAAGGCGGTCTTCATACTTGGCCTTTGTTAATGTAATATTAATGATGGTGGTCTCTTTATGTTGATGGTCTTCGTTAACCATTTATATAGGCGGTTGCCTTATGTTGCTTTGCCACTGTTAATTTTTTTAGAGTCAATTTCGGGGGGATCAAACCGATCCACACCTACATTTCATTCCCACATGTGCCAGCAAGCCGGTGAGTGGATTTGCCACCGTTAATGACATACTGATACTGATACGTCTTCTAGAGGATGGTACGGAGGTTGTCGTTTCCCTTTTGTTTTTTTTGTTTTTTTTTGAAAAAAATCAGGTCCTTTCCCTATGAGTGTTGCTTGTGAGAAGATGGCGGAGAGTTTTGCGTCAAGGCTTTGTGCGCGGGTCATGAACAAGACGCCACTGCACTGTGCTTGTTTTTTAATTTCTCTATTAATAAGGATATCGTGGTGTGTACGTGTACTTTCAAAGGAAATGTTTATCTTTGACTGGAAAATGAGCTCTTGTCATGCAGCTACTATCGTTCATCCCCCGTGGCGCGTGTACGATCTGACTACAGCCGGCCTCACGCACGCTTCCCGTTTGTCCCCCGTGTCGCGATCGGATTCCGAATCCGACACCACTTGCCTTGCCGGTCGATGTGGGGAATAAAACCGGGGCGGCCGGGCGCTGCCGATCTCCACTTTCCTTCGCTACCTGCCGATAGCCGCCGGAGCCCATCGCCATCTAAATCTAGCTTCTGACTGTTTCGTGAGGGAGAGGGAGATAGAGGGGTCGCGTGCTGTGATCCATTTCAAGAAGCTGCAGGGTGCCCGTCGGAGATGCACCGGATGGTGAAGCCGACCAAAAGCAGGCTAGCGTGTCGGAGGGGTCCGACATCCTAAAGGCGAAGGAGGCGTCGGCCGCTGTTCGTCTCCTGCGTTTCAGGCATGTCCCAGGGGGCATGGACATCTGGATGGATCACTGGCAGAAGATGAAGGCCCAGGCAGCGGTGGAGGCGGCCAGTCCTGTGATGAAGAAGAGGAAGAGGGTGGTCAAGCAGAGGTTGCCCAAGGCGCTCATCGATCTCATGGTGGCGAGCCCGTACAGGAGCATCGAAGACTTTACTCCCGTTGAGCTGTCAACGCGTTCCCTGATTTCCAAAAGCTCTATGCCCTCGTAACGTTTGTGGATGGCAAGCTTCGGGACTACGAGCAGATCCTCATCCGCCAGTACAACGCCGTGGGCTATGCGGAAGAAGAAATTGAGGTCACTGACGATGAGGAAGATGTCACGGTGGTGAACTAAGGAAGCAGAGGGATTCAAGCATATAGTTGTATACAATTCAGGATTTAAAACTGTTGACAGAGCACATAGATGTCAGGCAAGACGAAGCTAATCTGCTACGATTTTCTTTTAGTTGCTGATTAATATAACTGCACTGTAGTTTCAGTGTTTCTGTTGTTATCAGTACAGTCTTTTGCGGCTGTTAGAATTTCCACTCTTCAAAGGGCCTTGTATTACTAGAGTGAAATGCCGGTTATTATTTCAAAAGAATAGAAGAAATGCTAGGTGTCGTCAATGTAATACACATCATTTTTGTTCACCATGTAATAGAAAAATATGTATTTTATATTTATACTAGGTACAAACCCAATGAAGAATTCAAGAGTTGATCTGATTACTTCAATTGGCGTAGAATATCCTACTTTGTTTTTATAATGCTCAATCAAAAGCGCAGAGGTGGATGGCTTTGATGTTCTAAAGGAAGGGATAATTTGGATAGTGTGGGTAATGTGCAACATATCGGGCTTTGGTCTGATCCTTGGCTCCCAAGGGGTGAGACACGCCGGCCGGTGACACCACGGGCTGGAAGCTTGCTGCAGAAGGTGGAAGAGCTCATCAATCCGGTAACCCAACAGGGGACATGCATCTCCTAGTGCAATCTTTTCGGGAGGAAGACGCCAAACTAATTCGGTCCACTTCCTCTTAATGAAACATGGGTGAATGATCCGATCGCGAAAAAAATTGATTCAGTCCATACTGGTGCATATGGAAATGGAAGATGTAGTCGCCTTGCACTTTGATTCAAAGGGAAGTTTCTCTGTCAGATGGGGCAGTGGGAAGACCGACTTCTTCTATTTCTCCATTGCCCTTTTGTTACTGCTTGTTGGTGGTCCATTCAAATTATAGTGCCAGATTTGGTCGACGTTTTTGAGGTTATAACCTTTATAAGATCTCAGCTCCCACGGCTCTTCTCCATGGAAATTTTAATAACGATGTGCTGGGCCATTTGGACCTCATGTAACGATAAAATTTTTCGTGGCATCGATAATTCTCTCCAAAGGTGCAAGTTTATCTTCAGAAAAGAGTTTGCTCAGGTTATCCTTCGAGCAAAAGTAGATGTGCAACCCCAAATGGTTTCATGGCTAGAAGCCTATGTGTAATTTTTACCATTTTCTTTGTAACTTTTTTTGTTTCCTAATTCTCCCTTGTGGAGCTTGTAATTTTTGTACAAACTTTTTTTCAATAAATTCCAGTAGGGGCGCGAGCCCCTCCTGTTCCTTCAAAAAAAAAAGACCGACTTCTGGCAAAAACTTTGGAATCTGGACGAAAATTGAAACCAAAGTTCAAACACTTATTGTGGTGACTAAGTCACAATACTCTGGCAGTGAAGAATGTACTGTGGCATGAAAATTGATACCTGCTGTGCCGGAGGCTGGACTGACTATGGCGGGCATTTATTCCTCAGGTGCAAGGAGGTTAAAGGGTATGGCGGGAACTGAACCTGGAAGCAATCAGATGCCACCTTGCTGAAGCCATGTCTGAAAAAAAAAAGAGATGATGGAAATGATTATGAAGCTGGAGTAAAAAATGCAGATGACTGGCTACTTTGGCTATGGTTCGATGAACGGAACAAACTGAGAGAAGAAGGGAGAAGAACTGCTTGTGAAATAGCATATGTTACTGTGGTTTTGGTGGACAAATTTCAGACAAAGGCGCAATCAGGCCTGTTGTCGGATTTTTGTCAGACTTAGCACTGGAAAAGGCCGTGGCAAGGGGAACTTAAGATCAACTTGGATGGTGCTTTTGATCCCAACACAGGTACAGGTGAGTGGGGATTTATCATCTGTGGCGACCACAGCACAATGATCTTGGCAGGGTCAAGAAAGCAGTTGTTCTTGCTTGACGTGTTCCATGTGGAACTGCTCGGCTGCATACCTGCAATCAAAGCAGCAGCACAACTAGGCCTGCATAGGATTGTGTTGAGACGCACGCGCTTCCTTAGTCAATGCCTATGTGGATTACTTTGTTGTAAATTCTAGCTTGGGTGTTTTACTTATGCTTACCAAAGTACTGTAATAAATTCTAGAGTGTTCCAAAACAAGATGCCGGCGACGGTGAGATGCATCGGTAAATATAGTTGTGACATGCAAGACTCCAGTGTCGTTGAGAAGGTGTATCTGAACATTCGTAGAAGAGTGAAATTATTGGGTCAATGCAACCGGTCAACCGACACGAAAAGCGCCAAGGATACAATACCAATGTTGTTGGTTGTCACATGAGTGCCGGTGGGAACGATTGCATTTTCGACTTGACTAGCACGCCCTTCATAAAAAGAAGAGTACAATGGTGAGCTTAATCATCGAAATAGCTTTGCAATCATGCCATATGGGTATGCGAAACTAAAAGAAGGTAAAATTCGTCAACATGGGAATGTGAAGTTACACGTTTTGCCCAATCAAATAATATTAGTGGTCTTTATATCTAAATAAAAATAATATTAGTGGTATCGGTTGGAAAGAAACTGCCTGCTAGGCTGCTACCGGATATAATTTAGAAGCAGAAGGTGGAGTCGATTCATCCGTGGTCCGTGAACTTCGTGACAGGTTCGGAATCGGCACTACTGGAAACGGGTTCTTTGCGCCTTCGATGGCAGTCGGCAAAGGACCGAATGCAGTCGGGTAGGGTCTTTGCCGACTGCATTCCACGTGGCAATGGGCAAAGGGAAGGCGGCAAAGGCCAGTGGCGGCAAAGACCGCCTTGCCGACCGCCGAGTGGCGGCAGGCGGCAAAGGAACGCGCACGACCGTCACCCGACGGCAAGAAGCGTACCTTTGCCGACCGCCTAGTTGGTGCGGCCACCCGGGGGCAAATCGGCAAAGAATTTTTTTTTTTTTTGCCCACGCCCTCGGCGGCAAAGCCGGAAACGTTTGCTGCAAGCAAACCCGGCTTTGCCGACCGCCCGGTCAATGGCAAAGCTGGAAAACCAGGTTTTTTTTTTTTGATGTTTTTGCCGCATTGCCTCACAATCGCAGCCGACCAAAGCACATATATGAATATATAACAAAATGCACATAGATATCGCACAAATCCACATTTATATCACGTAAATCCACATATGTATCATAAATCCACACATAATCCATAACCATGTCCGTCATCCATGTAGTCCTCACACGAATCCAACATCCAACAACAAAGTAGCAAAGTGACATCCATGAACCAACATCCAACATAACATGAAGGCACGGAGCCACTCACTCGCCCCGCGACCCAGCCCGTCTCCACCCGAGCCGTGGTGGTGTGAGGAACTCCCGTCGTCCACGGAGACCACCCGCTCGGTCCCAGCCCCCGTGTCGCGCCATACCCCCACACGCCGAGCTGTGGTGAAACGCCTGGACTCAGACTTGGGTGGTGTGGAGAATGTCCATCTGCCGGATTCGGGTTCGAACCCGCCGACTACAGCTGCACAGAGAAGCGATCTCATTAGTACCTAAGGGATGGCCGCACAAGCGAAAACAATGGACAGGCCGCTAGAAACTCACCGGAGTCCGTACAGGGTACACAGGAGGGAGTGCAGGGAGAACAACCAGCGGCGGTTGAGTGAACCTCACTTGCAACGGCGGGGGTCTGTAGTTCGGGATCTCCCGGCTCTGCAAGTAGGTGGAAAACGACGAGGTGAACTCCGACCATTGCTGCTGGGATTGCTGCTGCATAGCTGCAATCACTTGCTGATGGGCCTCCCGTTGCTCCGCCAGCTGCTGCTGATGGGCCTGTTGCATGGCCGCCTCTCTCTCCTGTGTGGCCGCCTTGTCGGCCTCACGTTGTCTCTTCATCTCTTCCAGCTGGGCCTGCAACATTACACCAGCGATGCTTAGACAATGCATATAAGGCAACATATGTGAAATCAATGAACGACGAATAGTTAACTGAACTGACGCCATCATCTGTGTGGAGCTTGGCCGCCGAGGTTGTATGGGGACATCGGAGGAGGTACCGGAAGGGGTGGCCTTACGAACCTCACGAAGGGAGGGGACGCTGGCCGGGTCGATGACGCTGTGGGCAGTGAAGTACCGGCCGTGCTGCTTCCCTCCTCCCGTCCTCATCAGCACGTCCGTATCCAGGGGCACAGTCGAAGGGTCGTAGGTGTCACCATGGCGCGCGCGAACCGCCCGGGTGTACCGGACCACCTTTTTCGGCGATGTTCAGTTGGTGATCGCGGCGGTCCCCGTGCCGGCGTAGACGTTCTCCGGAATCCGTCGCCCGCCCTAGTGAGCCGCCCGTAAGCCCGTGAACTCGTTGATGACCCGGCCATCATGCGACCGCTCCGCGAGGAAAACACAAGGACGATTACACGTAATGAGAATGAATGACTCGGTAAATGAATAAACAAACAAATTAATGCGAATGGTACCCATGCGTCCATGAACCCTCCTAGGTTGCGGCTCCCCTGGTGGTGTGACGGCCCCGCCTTCGACTTGGCATATGCGGATTTCTTCCTGCACTCCTCATACGCTTCCGGCGTTCTCCACCCGGCCACAATCGCCTCCCAGCAGTCCACGTGCGATTTGCACCAATCAGCGAGAAACCGCATTACAACGTGCATTTAGGTAAATAACAAGATGAATCAAAATGGAATCGAATTATTGTTTTCTACTTACGAGTGTAGTGCTCATAGGGCATGTCGGTTTTGGGCGATCGCATCACCCGTCTAGCGTCCCTTCTTGTCAAGCTTCTCCTTGCGGACTTGGGCATAGTAGTCGATCATGCACTGATGTGCGCCTCGTAGAACATGTTCTTTAACACGGTGGCACAGACCTTGTCCTGGTGTACCGACGCCTCCACCTCGTGCCCTGGCTCGCACGTGAACCATTCCTTGAATAATCAGATATGATCTATCAGTTCATTATTTCAAGGACATTTGTTGAATGCGTAGTATTAGCAAAGCGGAGCGATGAAGAGTCACCCAGAACTCCCTCTTGATCTTGTTGGCCAGGGTGACACTAACTCCTCCATCAAGCTCCACCACCACCTTGGAGTAGTCCGGCCAGTGCTGGGGCACCTTTTGCACACCGTCCACCCAGATAAGGCCAGGGAAGTTCTTCTTAATGATGAGGCCTTGCATGCCGGCCCTCGTTAAAGTCTACCACCATGTCGGCCACACCGGCATCTCCATCAAACTCCTCGAGGCATGTTCTAACCTCCTCCTCTCTAATGGTCACTTTCAGTTCACCATGGAAGATCCACCTCTCGTAGTTTGCCACATATCCATGCTTCAAGATCTTTGTAGACCTTCTTTAATACTTTTCTTTTTTGGTTCTTGCGGTCATTGCATGGACACCGTGCCCGATCGCACCTTTAGCAAATCGGGCCAAATGCTTTATTCAGAATTCCTTGGTACCGTGAACCCATTCAGGACTCAAATTCTTTTTGGTCCAAATTTCTTGTACATCCACTCACGGCTAGCCATCTTCTCAATCATTCGCCAAAGTAAGGGGTAATGAAACCAGCATTTGCATGTACAAGGCGTTCCTACCATCTAATAGGTGAAGGATAGGTCCTAATCCCACCCGAGGATGCGTAGATGAGGTTAGCTTCCATGCTCGCTCCCCGAGACGGAATTTAAGAAGACCTCCCGTTCTCCCGATACACGTCCCGGTTTGGGGAGGGTGTGTATCCGGAGAACAACGGGGAGGTGCTGCCAAAACTCCGGCTCGGACGGGAGCGGAACATGGAAGCTAACCCATCTACGCATCCGCGGGCTGTCAAAGAAACGTGGACAATCCGAAAGAGATACCGTCGCAGATATGCACTGATCAGCATACCAACGACCACGTATCCCTTTCGGATGGGAGGCGCCTAACTCGGTTACGTCATCTACGACCAACAATTATAAGGAAGAGAGGTGAATATTTATACCTAGGGTGGCGGTGGAGACAGGCTAGCGGGGCAGTGGCGAGGCGACGCAGCGCCGACGAAGACGATCGGCGTTGCCCAGCTACTCCAGGAACACTGCAAAAGAAAGAAAGAAAAAACAATATCAAATTTTGGCAGAACCTCCCCTGCACGGGGAGGTTCACAAAACCTGCAAGAAAGAAGACGGCTCGATGGCCGACAACACATACGGCACGAAGGCCACACATCCACATACTCGGCACGAAGGCCACACATGCACAATCTAGGCACGAAGGCCGTCAACAACACATGGCACGAAGGCCAACAATCTGGACCTTTACCTTCTTCTCCGGCGACGGACGACAACCACGGCGTCGACGAACGTCGTCAACGAACGGCGTCGACGATCATCCCTTCTCCTTCCTCCTCCTTCTCTTCTTCTGCCCCTTCCTCCTCCTTCTCTTCTCTTCTTCCTCCTCCTTCTCTTCTCTTCTTTCTCCTCCTCCTCTTCTCTTCTACCTCCTCCTTCTCTTCTCTTTCCCTTCCTCCTCCTCCTCTTCTTCTCTTCTCTTTCCCTTCGGCCTCCTCCTTCTCTCCTGTGCGGGCCCCGACGGGGGCTATGCCGGGACCGGACGCGGGGATGTCTCGCAGCGAGGGGCCGGACGCGGGACGATGGGCGCGGGCCGCAAGGGCCGGCGCGGACGACGGGCCGCCGCCGGCGCCGAGGGGCCGGCACGGTGCCGTGCACGGGCCGGGGCGGCGAGGGGCGGGGCGCAGGCCGGGCTCCGGCGACGCGACGCGGTGGCTCCGCCGCGGGGTGGCGCGTGTGGGCGCGGGCGGGCGCTGGGCGGCCGCGCTCCTCGGGCGGCGGGCGGCGTAGTGAGAGGGCCGGGCGCGGGCGCGGCGGCGGTGGGGGCGGCGGGGGGGCGAGCCGGGCGCGGGGGCGGCGGCGGCCCGGGCGGGAGGGGGCGGCGGCGGCGTGGAGGCTCGGGAGGGCGCGGGTGGGAAATGGATAGGATAGGGTTAGGGGGAAATGGGCCGCCGCCGGCCCATTACGGTGTAAGACACCTTTGCCGATCGCTACTCGGTGGGCCACCACCGTTCCTCTTTACCGACGGCTTGCCTACTCGCGCCGCGGCAAGAAAGCCTCTCGCCGACTTGTACGCGGTCAAATGGGTAATGAACCTTTGCCGACCCGAGTAGGCGGTCG
This sequence comes from Themeda triandra, assembly GCA_018135685.1. Taxonomy (NCBI): domain Eukaryota; kingdom Viridiplantae; phylum Streptophyta; class Magnoliopsida; order Poales; family Poaceae; genus Themeda; species Themeda triandra. The sequence continues at coordinate 329,574 of JAENPR010000418.1, read as the reverse complement.
GCAAATAATTTTCTTAATTTTTTAGAATTTTGGCTCCAAATTTTTTCTTTGCCCTAAGTAAATAATTTACAATTACATGTCCCAATTTGGGGTCTTTTTACAATATTTTGCTATATTCCGTTGATTTCTTTTGTTTCTTTGCATTTTCGTGCATAATCCAAGTTTGAACTCGAGGTGCATGAAATATCGGAACTTAGCCGTTCAAAAAATGATATTCATGTTCGAGAGTATATTTTGAGGCCGTGTGCGTAAGGTCACCCAACATTTTGAAGTCCATGTCCACGGAACAGAGTTTCCCGACGTGTTAGAGGTGTTTTTTAATTATATAAAATCCAAATGAAGTCGGAAAATCACGAAACTCGTCGAGGTGTCGTGTTATCGCATGTGGAGGCTACCATAAAAATTTGAAAAAGTTTGCGCAAGTTGCAACGCTCGGATGTCCAAAACCCGACCTCTCCTTATGTTGTTTCGGTTGTAGAGGGACCCGACATGCAGTAGCTGCTACATTGCCATCACAGGGCCTTAGGATAGTTACTTGACTTCTATTTCTTACATTTTTGTAGCACTGAAGCTTGGCTCTTCAGACTTTACTTTGTAAGACAACTAGAATATAGCTTAAGATTGATTTGTTGAACATTGTACTATTTGATCTATGTACCAAGACTACTAAGTGTAGCATTTACTATTTGTGTGGATGAATGATTAAATGATGAGTATTTGGTTATTTGTACCAAGACTACCAAGTGTGACATTTAGGATGTATGATGAAATGAGCTATGCATTACGGATTTTAATGGTTAGTGATGGTTTCTTTATATGCAGAATTGTCTTTTTTTTCAACCAGAAGTGGCATTCCCTGACGGTCAGTAACCGACAGGAAAGATCATATAGTTATCCTGACGGCTAAAGCCGACGGGGAAGATGTTGTTTCCCTGACGGTTGGCAACCGACGCGGATGGTGTAGACTTTCCCCAACGGTTCGTAACCGACAAGGAAAGTTTCTGTGACGGTGACGGGAAAACCGACACCGTAGCTTTTCCTCGACGGTTCCAACCGTCAGACTCAATCGCCCGACGGTTTCCCCTCTGCCAGAAAGGTACACTTTCCCTGTCATTTTTTCTCGACGGCTCATCCCCGACGGTGACCGTCGGGATGACCTTTCCCGACGGTATATGATATCTTTCCTGACGGAGTTGGCCGTCAGGAAAAAAAAATTCTGGGGTAGTGCATGGAGACTACAGAGACCACCTCATGCACAATCATCACGTCCCCGTCCAGTTCAAGTTCAGCTTGCTCGATCTGGATGGGAACCCGGTGCCCGGGTTTAGCCGCTCGAGAGAACAATGTGTCTTCTCTCGACAATACCCATCGAGTGGACCGATAGGATTCCACGACTTCGTCAAGTGGAAAGATCTGCAGGAGTCCGGTTCCCTCAAGGACGACCGCTTCACGATCAGGTGCGACATCAGCGCCATCGAGACTGGTCCGAGCCGGATAGCGGCGGCGACGCTGCTCCGGTGAGCGCTCGTGGTGCCGCCCTCCGACCTGCACCAGCAACTCAGCGACCTGCTGTGGAAGCAGAAGCACGGAGTGGACGTGGCCATCGACGTTGCCGGGGAGACGTTCGACGCGCACGGGTGGCTGCTGGCGGCGCGGTCGCCGGTGTTTGAGGCGGAGCTGCAAGCGCTGACCAGCAGCAAGAAGGAGAAGGAGAAGGAGGGTGCCGCCCGCCGCGTGATGAAGATCAAAGGCATGGAGCCCAAGGTGTTCAAGGCGATGCTCCACTTCATGTACACCGACACGATGCCGGAGGAGCATGAGCAGGACGGCGGCGAAGCCGATGGTGTGGAGATGGGGCGGGGGCTGCTCGCGGCGGCACGCAGGTACAAGCTGGAGAGGCTGGAGATGATGTGCGAGGAGGCGCTGTGCAGGCGCATCAACGTCGACACGGTGGCCACCATCTTGGTGGCTGCAGAGGAGCACCAGTGCCAGGCTCTCAAGGCTGCGTGCGTGGAATTCATGGCTCGCCCTGGGTGTATGAAGGCGGTCTTGAAGACCCGTGGCTTCGAGGAGATGAAAGCCACCTGCCTCCCTCTTCTCGTCGAGATTCTCGTCAAGCAGTTGGCTTAAGTACGTGCATGCATGACCGTGCATATGAGATACTATACCCAAGCAAATGCTCGGTAGCTTATTCGTTGCATCGTCATTTTCGTCATTTCATATTAGCTATTATATTTCCATTTTCTTCGTTGCATCGTCATTTCTATTATCTATTATATTTTTATTTTATTACTACAATTGTATGGAGTACGTGGACAATATAATGTGTTAGCTAAGTTTAATAATTGAGTTTAGTATGGATCAGCTAGATTTTCCTCTCCCTCTCTCTCTGAAATGATGTTTATATATGCGTTGCAGCTATCACTTGTAGCGCTAGGGTTTCTTCCAAAGTTATTAGGACATGTACAACCCATGCTCACCAAGAGCATTTTGCCAGATTCTTTTCGGTTTTAACACATTGTATGTTCATATACATATACTCCCTCTGACCTTCATCCTTTTTAACCATCGTTCACTTCCTGAGAAAGAACTTTGGCCAAATAATATAAAAAATAATATTTGTGGTACATGGTTCATATAATTGAATCTATTACAAATAATGTTGCTAGTATTTTTTTTGGTTAATCTAGTTAAACTTATCGGCACGCAAAACTGTGGCAACAAATATTTAAGATTAGAGGAACTATAGATATCTAAGAAAAGATACCTGGAGCAAGGTTTTCTCTACCGGTATTTTTAAAATCTTTATGGTTACCGATAAACGGGAATATCGTACATACCAAAAAATTTTTGGCGATAGAAAATTACTCATTTTGTTCAGGAAAGCACATAGATCATTTTCTAAACAATCTAACATAAAAAAACTAAATAAAAAATATTATCAAGTGCTTATGGTAGTGAGCATCCTAACTGTGCTGCGGCGGTGGCATCTTGAACTTAGAAGAGAAGGGGAGAGAAAGTGAAACGAAAATTAAAGCAAGTATTATGTGGCCTTTAGCATCTACTTGGATGATAAAATTAGAAAAATATGAAAATTTCGGACGATAGAGGAAAAATTTCGGACCCATCGGAAATTTCAGATTCTACCGGCCGATTTTCCCTGCTGATGATATATGACTCACCTTCATTCTCCTCTGGCTTCCTTTTGGTTGAAAGTCAATTAGTCTTGGATTCATCGATAGCTTTTGAATTCTTGTCTTCACTGCCAATATCATTGTTTGAGTTGTCGGTGCTACCAGGCTCATCCTTTGCTGCTTGCCTTGACAACAGCATCCTTAGCCTTTCCAGTAGATCGAGAGGGCTTTGCACCTTCTATCACGGACAAGGATAGCTGGATCGGGGATTTGGGTAATTTGAGACAGGGATTGGAAGATTTGGGGAAGAACGGGAGCGTCAGGAGGAAGAACGAGATGATTCACTACCGGAGACAGAGTCTCTGCCGATGGCGGCAGAGTTTGCCGATGGCCGAAGCATAAGCCATCGGCAAAAAACCCGATTTGCCGATGGCAAAGTAAAGCCATCGGCAAATGTATTTTTGCCGATGGCCGGGCCATCGGCGAACAAAAGCCATCGGCCAAGAGCTTGTTTGCCGATGGCCGGGCCATCGGCAAACAAAAGCAAACGGTAGAGCAATACTTTGCCGATGGCCAGGCCATTGGCATAGGCCCACCATCGGCAAACTTTGCCAGGAGCGGACGGCGGCCGACGCCGTCTGTTTTGCCGATGACAGGGCCGTTAGGCCATCGGCAAACTTCCTCATTTGCCGATGGCCACGGCCAACGGCAAAGCATTGCCACGTGGCTGCCTGGGGAGTGCCCTGACCCACCTTGTTTGCCGATGGCCGGCCATCGGCAAAGAGGCATTGCCGATGGCTTTTCAAGGCCATCGGCAAACAATTTTTTTTTTGTTTTTTCCTTCCCATTTTTTTCTAGTGTCTTCCTACACCACATACACCCCAGCTTTAAAAGTTGGGACAATTTTGAGTTTTGTGGCTATATTTCATTAATTTTTTTGGTTTCTATGAATTTTTCCCGCAACTCTAAATTTGAACTGCAGGTACATAAAATAATGCAAACTTTTGATTCGAAAAATGATATTCATGATGCTCGGAGTATGTTGAGGCCATATCCAGGACCTCGCATGAAATTACGACCCTGTTGGCCTCGTAACATGGGGAGTGACGTGCACGGAAAGTGTTTTTAAATTCTATAAAATCCAAACGAAGTCCGAAATTGACGAAACTTGACCAGTTGTGTTGTCATGGCATGTGTAGTGTGTGGTAAAAATTTTAAAAAGTTTCGAGCAAGTTGTGACGTCGGATGGTCAAAACCCAGACATCTCCACATGTGCTCACTTGTGATCACATGTGGAGATGCCTAGGTCGGATGGTCAAAACCCGAGACATCTCCACATGTGATCACATGTGGAGATTTCGAAATTCTTTCGATTTCTGGGTTTTGACCATCCGATGTCACAACTTGCTCGAAACTTTTTGAAATTTTTACCACACACTACACATGCGATGGCGAGACAACTCGTCAAGTTTCGTCAATTTCGGACTTCGTTTGGATTTTATACAATTTAAAAACACTTTCCCGGCACGTCACTCCACATGTTACGAGGCCAACAGGGTCGTAATTTCATGCGAGGTGCTGGATAGGGCCTCAACATACTCCGAGAATCATGAATATCATTTTTCGAATCAATGTTTGCATTATTTCATGTACCTGCAATTCAAATTTAGAGTTGCGGGAAAAATTCAAAGAAACCAAAAAAATTAACGAAATATAGCCACAAAACTCAAAATTGTCCCAACTTTTGAAGCTGGGTTGTATGTGGTGTAGGATGACAACAGAAAAAAAATGGGAAGCAAAAAACAAAAAAAAAATTGTTTGCCGATGGCCTTGTAAAGCCATCGGCAAAGAACCTTTGCCGATGGCCGGCCATCGGGAAAGAAGGCGGGGCTGTGGCGCGCGAGCTGCCACGTGGTGGCGTTTGCCGATGGCTATGGCCATCGGCAAACTGAATTTCAAAAAAAAAAAAAAAAGAGCCGGCCCCCCCCGACCCCCAAACCCTATCGTCCCCAAGTCCAAGCATTCCGCCGCCACTCCCGGCCGCCGTCGCCATTTTCGCCGCCGCCATTTTCGCCGCCCGCCGCCGTACTTCCTCGCCACCGCCGCACTTCCCCGCCTCTCGCCACCACTCCCCGCCCCCGCCGCCCCCACTCCCCGCCTCCGCCGCCCACACACAGCGCCGCCGACAGATCCCGACCCCCGCCCGCCGCCATTTCCGCGGCGGGGGGCTCCCGACCGCCGCCACGCCACCCCCACCTCAGCCCCACCACTCCGCTCCGCCTCCCCACCGTCACCCTCCCGTCCTCGCGCGCCACTCCACCGCCGCCGGCGCACCACTCCGCCGCCGCCGGTAGGAGGAGAAGGAAAGAAGGGAAGGGGAGAAGGAGGAGGAGGAGGAAGAAGCAGGGCAGGAAGAAGAGAAGGGGAGGAGGAAGAAGGAGGAGAGGAAGGAGAAGGGAGGAGGAGGAAGGAGGAGGAGAGGAAGGAGAAGAGAGGAGGAGGAGGAGGAGGAGAAGAAGGAGAAAGGAAGAGGAAGAAGAAGGAGAAGAGAGGAGGAGGAGGAGGGTAAGGTCCGCTTCGTTCGTCCACCATCCGTCCACGTCGTCGACGCCATTCGTCCACGTCGTCTGTCCACGCGCGTCATCGAGAAGGTAAAGCTCTAGGGTTGTCGGCCATCGTGCCGTATCTGTGTTGACGGCCTTCATGCCGGGTTTGTTGATGTGTGGGCCATCGTGCCGCAAATGTGGACCCTGGCCTTTGAGCCGACTGTTGACGTTTCTTAGCGCAATCACCAATGATAGACAAAAAGTCTATCCCCGGTAACGGCACCAGAAAACTTGTTGGCACTTCTTAACGTGTGCAGAAAGAATCTGCAAGTATACAGAAAGTACCGTTGTAGCTTTCACCCGAAAGTATTCAGGGTATCGTATTTTCCACAGGGAACGGAGGTATTTCTCCTAGCTAATACGTCCAAGGACAACCCAAGGGTAGAGTTGGTAGGAAGGAGAGAAGGATTCTATGGCTTTTGGGTCTAAAAGTAGATAAACTACACCTACACTTGCTCACTTCGGGCGCCGAATCGCACCTGGTCTGCCAGGTGATGCCGGCCTAAGGCTCTACGGCGTAACCGGACGTGGGGGATTACAAGGGACGGACAGGGATGTCACCACCTGCCGCCTACCACCTCAACCGTGGGCTACGAAGCAAACGAAGCTAGCCGCCAGCCTGGACACCACGTCTATGCTATTAGCTACTACTCTAGCGTCGCGCAGGAACATCCGTCTCTATCAGGAGTCCTCTACTAGAGCAACCACCATGAGGATGGTCGACGAACCCGCAAACAAGTATAAGTGAAGAATAAATCCTAAAAGACTTATTACCAAAGAAAACACGAACACTCACGTAGCGGGAAAACCCGACGAAGTGTAGCACTGGTGTTCGTTGAGGTACAAGGTTGGGGGAGAGACCGACAAGTCCGGCTCTTCCCCGCTCTTCCCTCACATCTCTCCACTACCAAGCTCTACTAGCTAGCTAGGGCCTAAGCCCATGGAGTGTGTCTCTTTATTCTCTAGGTGTAGTAGCTCTTGATCCTTGGAATGGTGTGTTGAATGAGGAGGAGGGAGCCTCCTTTTATAGGTGGAGAGGAGGGGGCTCTATGCAAAAGGGTCATGCCCATTTGGAAAGGACCAAAACCGACCTCTAGAGGCGGTTTCGTACCTTCCATGTACAAAGCACCAGCAAAACTGACCTCCACACATCGTCATGGGCCACCAGGTCAAATTTGGGCCTGATCGGAGCCCACGCAGGCGCGGCCGCGCCTGGGACGCGAGCGCACCAGGTTTGGCTCCGATGGAGCCCATCTTTTACAGGAACGTGGGCCTCGTCATTAGTCCAGATGAGGGAGTTATGGCCAAAATACTCAACCCCGCTCCTGCAGCCCAAGATGGAGTTGGACCGAGTTTTGGGCTTCCACTTCTTGGGTTTATGCTTGGCATTTTAGACTATGTTTGAGACCCGAATTATCCAAGAAGTGGGCCACCTTCTCATAGCATAGTTTTTCTCCAGTTCATGGCTCATTTTAAGTGTAGTTTAGTGTTGACTCGCAAGACAAGAATTCTCGCGCCACACCGTGGAAATGGTTAGAGTAGAGCCCTATTCTAGGTGAAACTTAATGTTTCCTAGGCTAAAATTGGCGGGGTTAGAATCAAGTTAAGGACCGCCAACAACTCCCCCACACTTAGCTCTTGGCTCGTCCTCGAGTAAAGGTTGAAAAACTAAGGTGGTTGTATTCTCCCAAGAGCTGACCTGCATACAGATTATTCCAAGCTTTTCTGCATTTGTGAACATTCATGGTGGCTACCAAGTTATCTTATAGCCATTGAAGGAGGAATAGCTTGAAATCAAGTCAACTCACACTACCCATGCTTTGAGACTTGGGGTTTTAGCATTTTCGCAAAGATAGCCTTAGCTCCTCATGTGATACTCTCAAGTCGCTCTTTTTAGGTGGCTAGTCCTATCCAGTTGTTCTTAATTATCCTACTACTACAGGCTGATATGTGCAGTTTTGGGTATGGATGATGAATAGGTTCTAATGTCAAGCCAACTGGACTCATGAAGAGAAGGCCATATCCCTAGATGATGCAAGTGCAAGTGCAAGTGTAGAAATATTTGTGGACTCCTGATCATGTTTCTCTCTTTATGAAGGAATGCAAGAAGGTATGGACTCAAAAACATCTCTAAAACTTGTTTTATTTCTTCCTTTCTTTCTCTCTCTTTTTTTTTTTTTTATTTTCTTCTCTCTTTTTTCTTTTCTTTTTTTCTCTTTTTTTCTTTCTTTTCTCTCTCTTTTTTTTCTATCTTTTATATCTCAAGACCTTGGGAAAAAAAAAAAGAACTCTTCCTTATTTACGAACTATGCCTTCTTTTTGTAGGATCTTTCTAATGATACCATACTCTTCTTGAATGAAAGATGAGAGAGAGATGCATGACTTTGTTGGCAGGAGTATTTTGGTGGAAGAGGAGAAGATGCGGAATATATGTGCTCAATTCTCGTGTAAGAAATGAGCGTGTTGGTGGAATGATGGATGCATATGGTGCGCGCCTCTCAGTGTGAGAGTCGACATGTTTATTTGGTGGGTGAATGCAATGATCTTGGGGATAAGGCCATCTCTAACAAGAATCTCAAGACTTGACATCGCTAAAAGTAGCTAGAACAGGTTTTTGCATAAGTGTAAGCGCAGATATTTGGCTCTGGTAGGACATAGCACTTATCACATGAGGAACATTGCTAAAAAGTTTTAAATTTTTGCATAGAAATACCCAAATCCATTGCACGAGTTGGTAAGCATCATATCATTCTACTATATCTCACCCGCCACTAACTTAGATAAAAACATGGGGTCCCTATTGCACAAGTTGTTCACACAATCAAGATCAGCAAGGAATAAAAAGTATGCAACTCGTTCTCAATTGGTGAAAATAGAAGATGGAGTTTTGCAAAGTTTTTAGTTTTATTTAATCAATTTAAACTTGAAAACTTTAGGAGATGCGAGGGTAGAGTTGCACAAACCACCGTTGAAGGTGAAGGAGTTGATAAAAGTCGTTTGCTCTGTCCTTCTGCATAATGAGTTGCTTGATGTTGTGCATTGTGTTTGGAGAGATCTCGAATGTGAGAGTTAGTTATTCTTGAGAGATCTCCCCCACACTTGTTCTTGTACCTGCTTTTATTTTCAAAGAAACAAAAAAGAAACAAACATGGGCTCTACCGGTTGGAAAACCAGGAGCTAGATTTTTTTATTGAATATTTGCTCAACCAACTTGTAACTTAAACAAGGTCAAGATTAAGTTGCAAAGTAAAACAGACCTTGATTAATCTCCATAGCAGATTACTTCCTATTGCTTATAGCAACAACTCAAATTCATTAATCAAAATTCAACACCATGCCAAAATTTTGATCAAAGAAGGCAATTTTAACCTAAGCACCATGCTTAATTTAAAAAGCCTATGGATGTATTGTATACGGCCATATACAAGCACACCCAAACCAGAGCATATGACATAAATATGAGAAGCAAGAATTTGTATGATCACATGGAGACAAGAATGAGCAAGAAAGTTGGTGAACTTTTATTACCTTTGCTTTACCTGAATGTTCTTCTTTACCGGCAGCATGTGGATGGAAACTTCAGGTGGGCTGCAACGGTGGCTTGTTCTCATGAGCTCCACTCAAGTAATTACCAAGGCTAGGTCATATGCACAACTAGTGCGCATGGGCCATAGGTCTCGCATTGCAAAGGTCTAGAAGAGGGAGGCTCTTCTTCTTCTTCTTCTTCTTTTCATTTTTTTTTGTCTCCCTTCTCTCTCTTTTTTTAAATCTTTTTTCTCTTTTTTTTTTCTTCATCATTTTTTTTAAGTCTAGGGACCTTCATGTGTCCCTCTTTTTTTCTTTTTCTTCAAAGTCCAGGGACCTTCATGTGCCCTCAACTTTTTTTTCAAAAATCCAGGGACCTTCATGTGTCCCTCTTTTTGTTTTCTTGTAGCAAGGCGAGGCTAGCATCAACTTTCTTCCTTTTCTTTCTTTCTTCTTTTTTTTTTTGTCTCTTGGTGTGAGTGGAACTTAGGGTTCTTGATGTCCTCCCCACACTTGGACTTTTATATAAAAGTCAAGTGTGTTGGGTCGTGGTCTCCTTTTCTTACTTGAAGTGTGTCCTATCACCCAAGGGCACCAAAATTTATGGTTGATGTAGCTTCCATGTTCTCAAGCGTCATATGACCCCATGCCCCCGTAATGGTTAGTAACAAGAATACCCGAAGGTGCATATGAAATTGAAAACATGTCCTTGCTTTTATTAAAAAGAAAAGTTTTTTTTTCAAGATAATCCGGGTATCTCCAAGTTGCTTAAGTTATGGTCTTAAGCTTGACCGTGGGAACTTTCCCTTGTAGCAATTGATGGTGGTGTAGTTCCCAGTTTCACCACCATTCCTTGGTCATTCAAGATTAAGCTACAAGGTTAGCACCATCGTACTACTACGAGATTTGCAATGTTTATGGTAAACATAAGCATCAACAACCGTCCTCTTAAATAGTTTAACAGCGGGAATGAAGAGGCGGTTATGATTCTCGTATGAGTACGTGGTGCCAAGAGCAACAAATATTGGAGAATCTAAAAAGGAGCATGAATCTTGAGAGGTTTTAAACAAGAAGGTTTCATGCTCAATTGAAGAATCCTTCTTGGTCTCCAAATTTGGTGCTCTAGGTTTGTCCATGGCCTATGATTTTTTATTCTCAAAAGATATATTATGAGGGACAAACGTTGATCTTTGATCACTAATGAGATCAATGTTGTGATGGCCGAGGGACAAATCTTGCGTTCGAGTGAGGAGATGATGAATGTTCAGCTTTCACAAGGATGTGAAATGAACGGGAAATGAACTTTGCCTCCTCGAACAAAGTTATGTTTAGGGAGATGCTCCACCAATGGAGTTCCTATGTGAGTGGTGGGAGCAATCTTTCCCAACATTTCCTCAAGGCCCCCATTAGATGGTTCTTCTTGAATAAGACTTTCAAGAGGGTGGCCTATGAGAATATCAAACTCGAGGATGGCATAGACGTAAAAATCTATGTAAACCTCGGCTTCATGAATTGCGATTGGCACGGCCCTAGCGATCCCACAACACCCAAAGATGAGTCCTGATGGACCTCTAAAGAGTTTATCATTCGGACTAGCGGAAATTTCCCATCGTGGTTTCCGCAAGGAATTGTGACATGATATTTCTCCCAACCGTGGGGTTGTGTAGGGCTTTCATGGAAGTCCTTTAACGAACAAAGTATGGTAGTGGATGGTGAAAGAATCAATTGCTTCAAGAACGTTTCACTTCCATCAACCATTCTTTTGATGGTTTTTCGTGAGGGGAGGCTTCCTTAGAATGAAAAGTAGAATTTTCGTGCCGAAAAATGTCCGAGGTTTTGCCATAATCCTCGAAATTGAGCGAACTCGAAGGACGAAGCATCCCTTCCTTCAGTGTTCGTCGCTCGGGTGAGGGTTCACTAGTCGAATCTAAGGATGGCAAGGGTAAGGATTCGGCTGATGAGGGCTCCTCAAAACTTGACATGCCCTTCTTTTGGAGAGGTTTAGCCTTTACGACAGGAGAAGCATGCTTCTCTAGGAAGTGATTAAGGATTTTTTCTCTGTTCCGTCGTAGTTTTATGTGAAAACGACCCTTCGGCGGCTGTGTCAAGGCATAGGGCGGCATCTATGTCTAGACCCGAACAAAAGAGATGCAATTGCATGCTTTCGGGTATAGACAAGACTGGGTCGGCATGTACCAATGTTGTGAACCTGGCCCAGGCTACACCTATGGATTCCTTCTCGTTCTGCTCGAAGTCAAGGATTGCCCTTGGTAGAGAAGTGATGTGAGACATGGGGAAGAATGCAAGATAAAACTTGTCTTTAAGTTCATCCCAGTCTCCACTCTCACTTTCTACGGCATTAGTGTACCATTGTTTTGCCCCTCCCATAAGGGAGAAAGGAAACAATTTCCACTTAAGAGTTTCTTGTGTCATACCAGGAATGCTTAGGCATGAACAAATTTCCTCAAAATCTTGCAAATGGCTAAAAGGGTTTTTGTGATCAAGCCCCGAGAAGGGTTGTGCCCGAACTATAACTTTCAAACTAGGGTGGAGTTCATAGCCGATGAAACTTTTGGTTTTGAAAAAGATTTTGGCTCAAAGAACTCCCCTTTGAAGCGTAAGGATTTTAAATTGGTACGTGCTTCATGGTGGAACAAAAAAGGAATATTTTGTTTAAAAAAATGAATTATAAAACAATATTTTTTATTTTTTTAATAGATACGAGGACGAACTAGGTTCGAAGAAAATAACAACCGTTCCGCAACGGCGCCGAAAGCTTGTTGACGTTTCTTAGCGCAATCACCAAAGATAGATAAAAAGTCTATCCCCGGTAACGGCACCTCGTAAAACTTGTTGGCACTTCTTAATGTGTGCGTAAAGAATCCGCAAACGTACGGAAGTACCGTTGTAGCTTTCACCCTAAGTATTCAGGGTATCGTATTTTCCACAGGGAACGGAGGTATTTCTCCTAGCTAATACGTCCCTTGGACAACCCAAGGGTAGAGTTGGTAGGAGGGAGAGAAGGATTCTATGGCTTTTGGGTCTAAAAGTAGATAAACTACACCTACACTTGCTCACTTCGGGCGCCGGATCGCACCTGGTCTGCCAGTGATGCCTGCCTAAGGCTCTACGGCGTAACCGGACGTGGGGGATTACAAGGGATGGACAGGACTATCACCACCTGCCGCCTACCACCTCAACCGTGGGCTACGAAGCAAACGAAGCTAGCCGCCAGCCTAGACACCACGTCTATGCTATTAGCTACTACTCTAGCGTCGCGCAGGAACATCCGTCTCTATCAGGAGTCCTCTACTAGAGCAACCACCACGAGAATGGTCGACGAACCCACAAATAAGTATAAGTGAAGAATAAATACTAAAAATCTTATTACCAAAGAAAACACGAACACTCACGTAGCGGGAAAACCCGACGATGTGTAGCACTGGTGTTCGTTGAGGTACAAGGTTGGGGGAGAGACTGACAAGTCCAGCTCTTCCCCACTCTTCCCTCACATCTCTCCACTACCAAGCTCTACTAGCTAGCTAGGGCCTAAGCCCATGGAGTGTGGCTCTTTATTCTCTAGGTGTAGTAGCTCTTGATCCTTGGAATGGTGTGTTGAATGAGGAGGAGGGAGCCTCCTTTTATAGGTGGAGAGGAGGGGGCTCTATGCAAAAGGGTCATGCCCATTTGGAAAGGACCAAAACCGACCTCTAGAGGCGGTTTCGTACCTTCCATGTACAAAGCACCAGCAAAACCGACCTCCACACATCGTCATGGGCCACCAGGTCAAATTTGGGCCTGATCGGAGCCCGCGCAGGCGCGGCCGCGCCTGGGGCGCGAGCGCACCAGGTTTGGCTCCGATGGAGCCATCTTTTACAGGAATGTGGGCCTCATCATTAGCTTTCCGTAGCCTAGTGAATTGCGTCAATCGGAGTCCGGATGAGGGAGTTATGGCCAAAATACTCAACCACGCTCCTACAGCGCAAGATGGAGTTGGACCGAGTTTTGGGCTTCCACTTCTTGGGTTTATGCTTGGCATTTTAGACTATGTTTGAGACCCGAATTATCCGATAAGTGGGCCACCTTCTCATAGCATAGTTTTTCTCCAGTTCATGGCTCATTTTAAGTGTATTTTAGTGTTGACCTGCAAGACAAGAATTCTGCGCCATACTGTGGAAATGGTTAGAGTAGAACCCTATTCTAGGTGAAACTTAATGTTGCCTAGGCTAACAAGGTGGGGTTAGAATCAAGTTAAAGACCCCCAACACCGACATTTTTTCTTGCAGGTTTTGGGAACCTCCCCATACAGGGGAGGTTCTGCCAAAATTTTCATCTAATAGTGATGTCTTTATTGCTTTGTAGAGCAGGACTTGTCGGAGGGGACCTTGACCGTCTTTGTGCACCTACCCGCCTCTGCGCCGCCACCCTAGGTATAAATTACCTCTGTTCCTTATAGTTGTTGTAAGTACATTGCATAACCGAGTTGGGCGTCTCCCGTCCAAAAGGGATTCGCGGTCGTTGGTAAGCGGATCAGTGCATATCTGCGACGGTTTCTCTTTCGGATTGTCCACATTTTTTGGACAACCCGAGGATGCGTAGATGAGGTTAGCTTCCATGCTCCGCCCCCGTCCGAGTCAGAGTTTCGTCATCCCCTCCCCGTTGTTCTCCGGATACACACTCTCCCTGTCGGGACGTGTATCGGGAGAATAGCGGGGAGGTGCTACCAAAATTCCATCTCGGACGGGGGCGGAGCATGGAAGCTAACCTCATCTATGCATCCTCGGGTGGGATTAGGACCTATCCTTCACCTAGTAGATGGTAGGAACGCCTTGTAGATGCAGATGTTGGTCTTATTACTTGCTTACGTTGGCGCATGACAGAGGATGGATGACCGTGAGTGGATGTACACGGGATTCAAAGACAAGACCAATGAATGGGTTAAGGGGACCGGGGACTTCCTGGAGAAAGCATTTGGCCCAGCTTCTAAAGGGGCGATTCGGGTGTTTTGTCCCTATAGCAAGTGTAAGAACCAGACAAGGAAAGAGCAATGATAGATGAGGAATGATATTTGGGCGAACAGATATGTTTCAAACTATACCCACTGGATCCTCCATGGGGAACCCCAACGGGTTACGAAGGCGGTGGTGAGACCGGACCTCGAGGGGTTTGATGCAGATGTCGGAATGGCAGACTTGCTGGAAGATGTTGAAGCCATTCAAGGAATGGAGGTGGAGGAAGAAGATCCAGAGGCGACCGCAAAGGCGTACTACGACATGATGGAGGCGGCAAAGGAGCCCCTTCATGAGAAGACCCGCATTTCTAAACTGGATGGCATTTCATGCCTAATAGGGTTCAAGTCGTCACTGGGCATCAGTCGAGAGGTTTTGATCTCGTGTTGGCAACTGTTGGCGGGCTGCTTCTAGAGGAGCACTACCTGCCGAAAAACACGACCGAGTCACAGAAGCTCCTTCGTGCACTCAAGATGCCTTATAACCCGATCCAAGCTTATAAGAATGGGTGTGTCCTGTTTCGGGGAGACCACGAGGCAGCAACACACTGTCCGGAGTGCAAAGCCTCTAGGTACGTGGAGGTAGAAGGCAGCGATGGCATTAAGAAACAGTCTAAGATTCCTGAGATGGTCATACGACACCTTCCTGTACTATCGAGGCTGCAACAACAGTACATGACAGAGGAGTCCACGAAACAAATGACGTGGCACAAGAATGGCAAAAGATACAGTGACAAGATGCAGCACCCGGCGGATGAAGATGCATGGAAGCACTTCGATGCCATGAATCCTGTCAAGGCCTAGGAGGCTCGAAATGTACGCGTAGTGCTGGCAACAGGTGGGTTCAACCCGTTTGGAATGATGGCGGCCCCGTACACTTGTTGGCCCGTGTTTGTGATCCCCCTCAATCTTCCCCCCGGCGTCATGTTCGACCCCAAGAACGTGTTCTCGACGCTGATAATACCTGGACACCTGGGCAACAAAATGGGTGTGTTCATGCAGCCTGTGTGGGATGAATTGCAGAAAGCTTGGGATGAGGGGGTGCTGAAGTATGACCGAGCTACAAAGACGAACTTCACGATGCATGTGTGGTACCAGTACTCAATGCATGACTTCCTGGCGTATGGCTTATTCAGCGTGTGGTGTGTTCACGGGAAGTTCTCTTGCCCAACATGCAAGGCAGATGTGATGTTCACCTGGCTGGCCAAGGGTGGCAAGTATTCTTCTTTCGACAAACATCATCAATTCCTAAAGGAGGACCATGAACTGAGACGAGATAAAAAGCACTAAACGAAAGGTGTTGAAGTCACCGGCCCCATCCCTAAGGAAAAGAGCCCAGCTGACATCCTTGCACAGATAGAGGCTCTCGAAATTGATGAAGTGAATGGTGGTTTCAAAGGATATGGTACCGACCACATGTGGACTCATATATCGGGCTTGACTAGGCTCCCCTACTACAAGCACCTTCTTCTTCCACACAACATCGATGTAATGCACACAGAAATGAATATCGCCGAGGCACTTTGGGCAACACTCCTGGACATTGGCGGAGGGGCAGGACCCCGTGGTGGCGGACTGGCATCAGGACAAGGTGTGCGAGTTGCGGATCAAGGACATGTTCTACGAGGCGCACACCCAGGCCGTCATCTCCTACTACGCCAACTTCAGGGGGATGAAGGTGGATAAGAGCCAGGCCAGGGAGATGATATGTGAACCGGAGACCGACCTCACCGAGGAGCAGTACATGCAGGTAAATAAGTAGGAAAACATCCGTTGTGATTCCTTATGTGACACATTCAACTCATTATCTGGAAGATCTAATACTTGAATGTCATGCAGACACCTCCGGGCTGGTGCAGCAAGTACGCCGACTGCTGGCGTGAGATTGTCAAAGGGTGGCAAAAGCCGAAGGCGTACGTGCAGCACAGAGCATGTCGGGCAAAACGCTTGGAAGAGATGGCGAGGTCAGGGGTCTCACACCACCAGGGGAGACAGAACCTCCCAGAGTTCATGGAAACATGGGTATGCTTGTGTTCAACCATTTCTTATAGCGCTGGATTTCTTATATCTCTACTTGTAACCATGTTTTCTGTTTTCCTCGCAGAGGGAGCACCACGACGGGCAGCCCATCAACGAGTACATGGGGTGGGCCCTAGCTCACAAGGGCCCAGCGAAAGCAGCCTCCACCACGTACAGCCCTTCGGACGGGCCCGAGAAGTACACCAGCCCAGTCGTGTACGAGAAGCTCACCAAGTACGCCGCCGCAGCTCAAGAGGCCCACGGCGACGACTATGACGTCACCGCCAAGCCCCTAGACACTCAGCTCGTGATGAGGTTCGGAGGAGGGAAGCAGCACGGCCGGTTCTATATGGCCCACAGCGCCATTGAGCCGTCCTCTGTCCCGACGCTCACCGAGATCCGCAAGGAAGACCGGCTAAGGGGCGCACCGCGGGTCCCCATAGCGCCTTGGCAGCCGAGCAGCGCGCAGGTGATCGTGGGTCTTCAGGTAAGTGGAGTTTCATTCGTTGTTCGACCGTTTCACAAATAATGTACCTTGCCTTCAAATACAATCAAGCAGTCCACAGTCTAGGAGGTGCTAGCCAACCAGAAGCAGATGGCGATTGCCTATCTGGAACACGCGGCCACAGTTGCACAGCACTACCAGCAGGCGATGTCGCAGATGTCCCTACACATGCGTGCCCAGGGAATGAGTGAGCCTCCAGCCTCTGTCTTCGCTCCACCACCAGTACGTCCAATGCCTTTTGTTGTACCTCGTCCGTTGAGTACATTGCCTATTGCTTTAGCTTGTGATGACAGTCTGCAGGTACTAATTCCATTACTTGGTCTTTGTGCAGGCACAGTCTGCGGGTTTGAACCCAACTCCAGGTGCTAGCCCTCCAGCGGGTGCTTCTCCACAGGGTCCTTCTCCACAGCACGGCTGGACTCCTTACCAGAGCCTCCCCACGCAGCCGTTTGTCTGGGGTCCTCCACCAACGCAGGGGTACTCGTGGCCGCCGCAGGGGCAGCCCGGGCCGTCTTAGTTCCCTCCGCAGCCGGGGTACTCGTGGCCGCCGCAGGGGCAGCCCGGGCCGTCTCAGTTCCCTCAGCAGCAGCAGCTCGGCCACTGGCAGTACGGTGCGGCCCCGCAGCCGAGTTGGTCTCCGTGGGAGGATGGTGCTGGGGCTCTGGGACCCCCGGGGACGGCGCCATGAGCTAGGTACCTTCTCTTCTAGCTTTTGGACCTTGTTGTGCCACGTCAGACATGTTTTGCCGATGTTGGCCTTGTATGAATGAATTTGGACTTGTATGCAGCCATTTGGACTTGTATGGATGATTTCGGACATGCTATACGGAATTCATGCTATATTATGATTGAAATGGTGTATTATTGCTAAGTGATTAAATGTGGTCTAAATGGAAAAAACAGAAAAAAAAGGAAAAAAATTTCCCCGTTTTGGGGAAACATTCCCAAAGAAAGCCCGTGTTTGCCGATGGCCATCGGCAACCGACCATAACTTTGCCGATGGCCATGGCCATCGGCAAAAAAATTCTTGGAAAACATTTTCAAAAGAAAAAAATGGTACGCCGACGGCCGTGGCCATCGGAAAATATAATTGTTTGCCGATGGCCACGTGGCGTCAGCCATCGGCAAACCCACCGCCAGCCTGACGGCGGGGCGGCTGACGTGGCCTGGTCGCCAATGGGGGTCGCGGCCATCGGCGAATAGTTTGCCGATGGCATGGTCAGTTGCCATCGGCAAACAAATTTTTGCCGATGCCGGAGTTGCCGATGGGAGTTTGCCGATGGCAACGTGACTTTGCCATCGGCAAACTTTTTGCCGGCGGGGTCCTGGTGTTTGCCGATGGCATCACTCTGGATCCGGTAGTGATTGTGGGTGTGTGTGTGGGGGGGGGGGGGACAAGTTCATTGTATTTCATTTCATAACCGTCTAAAACGTTACATGGCAGCTTCCAGCGCCGACTCCGCAACCGGGCCGAGCCCCTACACCTACTTGGGCCAAGCCCGCACCATACAAGCCAAAATTGGCCTACGAGAAATACTTCATGCTAAGCCAACGATTCAGAGTACACATCACCATTCAGATATCAGCCACTAGCTAGCAGTAATGGTCTTGACACCTTCCTTCTTAGAGTTGCTGCCAAACTTAGGTGTCTCTTGAGTATCTTTCTCAGCACTTTTTCCCTTCAGTCTGGCTGCACTCAGAGAGCTATCAGTTGCTGGAGCGCACGCCTTTTGGACGCCCTCTCTTCTTGGGAGGATTCTTGACATCACTGCCATTGTGCATAAAACAGTCAAGTAGTTTCACATAAGCTACTGAGTGTACAATGTATCAAGATAGCACATCAATAATAGTACACACTTTACCTTTGAGGTGTTCTTGTTTCTCCTTCCTTCATTTGCTGACCCGAGCTCCCTTTAGTTTTTCTGCCACGTCGCCTGGTATACAAGAAACAACTCATAATAATTTAACAAACGAAACCGTTATCATTAAGTTATGACCTCAACAATGAACGGGAGTGGAGTATCAATCACATAACATTGACATAGTACAGTCAACGGTGTGTGTGAGTGGGGTGGGGGGTGAACAAAAGAATCAAAGTTCATCAATCACCAATCACGAATAGAATGTAACTCCACAGATCAAAGGCTTGCTAAACAGGTTCAGTTGGAGATAAGGACGACAAAAACATATAGAAGAATTTCACACAAAAGCTTAAAACTTATGAGACAAACACTGGTTGTTTGAAAAATCAAGGGTGTGCATGCTACCGCTCCGTTGTTTTTTGAGTTTTGAAACTAACCCAATAAGTGTAAGAAGCTGCTTCTAGCAACTTAGGCAGAAGCCACTTCTTAATACGTGGTACGAGAAATTGCAGATGTGCACACGATCACATATTACATTGTTTAACGTTCTGGCATAATTATTATTCTCATCTCAAACACAGAACATACAGAAGGCGCAAAGTAGATATTTTTCTTACATATTAGATGACGCATCAGGATCAGTGTCTTGTTCCTGCAGCATGGCAAATGAATCAAAAAAAGGAACAGAGGAGGACACATATACTGTATAAAATTCAAAACTAATGGAAATACCTCAGCAATGAACTCCCATCTTTCCTTCTTAAGCACCAGTACTTCAACGTCTCCATCATCATAATAAACCTGAGTGCCAAGAGAAAAGGGTCCAAACATCATAATCAGTTTTGTTTAAAACAAAAATAAGAATTCAGACAGGCTAAACACTTAAAAGAACAAATAAAGTGTGAATGGGTACCTTATGCTTCTTCGAAGAAGAATCATATGATTCAATAACACCCGGATAGAACCTGCAAATCAAGAAATAATTTCAAAACCAACCAAACTGCATGCTAGCATAACTCATGGAGCAAATGTCAATTTCAGTTGTCAAATTATCAAAAAGAAGATTTAAGGAAAAAAACGAAAGACAATTATAGGTTTTCCGACCAGAATAATAATTCACCAAGCTGATATTATTTATATACAAAAAAGGAACAAATAGCAACCACAATGCAGACTTGGAAGCTTTCAGAAATATAGTGACCACAGTGCATCCAGAAGGTGGTCAGCAGTAAAACATACACTCCCCAAGTAAAAAAGCAATAAATTATATGCTCACAAATAAATGCTTCACTATAGAAATATCCACTGCATTGCCATAGGCAAAAAAAAACAATGGTGCAAAAAAGAAGAATATATTAAGTTATTAACTACTGTAAGAACACCATTAAATTGATAAGAAGTACATGTTGATCATCAGACTTACATTTTGTCATCTGGCCACCAAACTTTGATTCTTGAGCCAACAAGGTTTTCATCATCCATTTTGCTTCTCTTTGACAGAGGGGTCTGCCAACACAGTACAACAGAAAAGGTTCTGATTAGTGAAACAGAAATAACATTGAAGACAATTCACTGTGTGTCAAGCATGCATACGTCGTGAGCTTCCTGCAAATGTTTCCTTTTTGATGATGGCCCACTATCCTCTTGTTGGCCTTTTGATTTATCGATCGTTGTTGGGGATACCATTTCCTGATTTATGATAATTGATAAAAAAATCAAGTCATTGTGGAAGCCTGGAAGACCACATTAGGCAAAAAAGAATAGTGTAAACAGAAAAGGTCAAAAACATGATGAACGATAACAAAAGGTGACATAAGTTATTCAGTTGAAAATACTAGTTGAGTTACAGGCCAACCGTTAGTACTTAGTAATGCTTTACCCATCGACTATCTTATTATAGAAAATAAAAGCATGTAAACATGAAACTATAAATAGGCACTATCACTATAGAAACCCAATCTTCAGCTAGTACGATATAAGCATGCCTTAGAAACAACTTTAATGCATGTACCTTCAAACTAGTATCTTCATCGGTGTCTTTATCTGAGACAACATCTTCTTTCTGCAATTCCATACTGGTTTTATGTTGTTTCTTGCCAGATTCTCCTTCAGTAGCCTTAGTTGGTGAAGACTTCGCAGCATCTTTATTTAGTTGCCTTGTAGCTCTCCTTCCAAAATCAGTGACCAGATCAAGTTTTGCGGATTTTATGTCCGATGCATGTTTCTTTCGAACAAGCTTTTTCTCCCGAGACTTTGCTGCTGGAGGTCGGCCTCTCTTTGGCTTAACCACTGCAGGCTTAGTAACAGTTGGTTTCGATGATTCCTCAGCAGTTATATTGCCAGTCCCTGGTAGCTGCTTTTTATCACCGTCATTTATATCTGGGGATAACTCAGATAGCTTTTCAGTTTCAACGGTCACTGGTTCTCGTAGTTCCTTGTCACAAGATATCAATTTCTCAGAACTGTTCACCAGTTTGTCAAGAGAAGTCAGTTCTGGCTTCTGTTTAGAAGAATCCAGTTTCTCGTTGCCAAAAGTCAGTTCTTGCTTCTGTTTTGAAGAATCTTGTCCATCTGGAGACTTGACGCTGTCTACTGGAGCAGCAGCATTGCTAATGTCAGTTGTGGGAGTACTGCTTGGAGTAGTACCTTCTTGTTCTAGGCAACTGACATTTTGGTCCACCTTCGAAGTTTGCTGAAAAATAAGGAAATATAAACTTGTGGTATCTACTTCACTCTATATAACATTAGATACTAAACGTCTGTAGATGTATACCTGTGGTGCCTCTTCAGAAACAATCTTTTCAGATAGTTTACCTTCAGCTGCCTGCATAGATAATTTAGAGGAACTTAGCACACAATTGAGACATATGCATACCAGGAGGGTGGGGGGGGAGAAATCTTAGTATTACCACATTTAAGAGATTATATGCATTAAAAACAATGGTGGATCATGCTACAGATGGTCCCAGAATCCAACATGACTATACATACCATCATATCTGTGCACAATACTCTATCCAAAGGAGTCAGTCTATAACAAAAATATTTCTTTGAAATTCTACATGTTATATTATGGTTAATATAGTTCCCTTTCCATATAGCATGGTTTAAAAATTCTGATCACTTCCCTTTTTGAAGAAATGACCTGAATTTAAGTTAAGATACATTTAATACCACACATAACTGAATACATGTCTGTAATAACAGCATAGATCACACCGTCAAACTCTTACAAAAGAAGCCTTTCTCATTTGATTAAGCATCTAAAAATAAATCAATCATGGCACAACTAATATTTTGACCAATCAAATTCCAACATTTATTCATCAGTCCATAAACTCAATTTGTAATATACTGGTGATTTAACTAACCATGTTTTTTCCTGATGCATCAACACTGTTTTCTCCAGCATCTGAAGCATCTTGGAACAACATTGAAATAACGTTGCTGTATTCATCCAAGGAATTGCCCTTAAGTAACTCATGAAGCACTGGTTTGAGCTTGTCGCTGCATAGGCCTAGTACCCTCTCTGCAAGTCCAAAAGATGCTGGGAGAGTTTCCTGTAAAGTAAGGACAGAAATTTTAGTAAAAGATAACAATAACAAGCTGTTAATGCAACCAACAGAGGGATGGAATTACTTCTGCTTGTTTTGTAAGGTTCTGAAGCAGGCACGATGCCATTTCAGCATGGACATCATCGCTCTCCTCAATTACATACATCATTATAATTTCCATACAGTCAATGACATGTTCTGAATGCCTTGTGCTGAAATATACAAAAAGGGAACGAATAAGATGAGAAAAAAAAATCCACACCAGATAAATAAGGACAGCATTAATGCACGACTGTAACATATATATGAAATGCATTCTATCACTATCATTACAGCAACAAA
Source organism: Themeda triandra (assembly GCA_018135685.1). Taxonomy (NCBI): domain Eukaryota; kingdom Viridiplantae; phylum Streptophyta; class Magnoliopsida; order Poales; family Poaceae; genus Themeda; species Themeda triandra. The sequence goes on along the minus strand of JAENPR010000418.1, from coordinate 307,019 downwards.
ATCCTTCTTTGGGCTTTAAAGATGCCACAGTTACATTAGTACACCAGTCTGTTTGTCAGATCTTAAAAAATAAGCCACCAAATTTATGCAAAATTATGATTAAAATGAATCCGAAGGAAGTTTCTTACGATGCGGTTTTGAAGAAATGACAGAAACATGTCCAGTACCATATGGTCCAATTCAAGATCCAACATCAGCAGAAAACAACGAACCCTTGCAACAGATTCAAGAATGCTAACCCTCATTGCAAAGGAGGGGCTGTCCATATCATCCAAGTCACCAAAAGTCTCCACAATTCTCTTAAGCACGACCTGCAACAAGGCAAATAGCAATGGTCAGTACATATAGACACCACCGTTCCATACCAATAAAGAAGGGCGACAAATCTCACCTTCATAACATCATCATCATAGGGGGCGCCCTCTTCTGTCGCGGCAATCCTGATAACTTCAGTTAAGCATGACGTGAGAGCAACCTTCACGTTGGTATCTGTTTGCTCCAGTAGCTCATTTCTAATCAAAGTATCAATAGTGGGGCGAAGAGAATCGAGCATGCTGCTCCTGCTCTCGGTCTTAGGTTGATCCATCTTGGACAACCAGAATGCAGCATCCTGCACAAACGAACAAGCAATTCCAACTCTAATAAGAAAAGGGCAAACCTTGTATATACTCCTGAGCTAAATGAGCTATGAATTAGATAGGCCATACATCATACATCATAAACCAAAAAACAAAAAACCACTAAACCATTGGAATGCAGGCAATATCTCCACGCAAACTACTGAGGATCCTTATCAACCAACAAAGCAGCCTTTTTTTTCTTCCATCCTAATCTCGATGAATGACTAACTATTGTCATACATCGCATTATAAAGATTTATCCAAATAAAACCTAAATAATTACAAGGCCAGCCGCCAGCATTATCTTTGGTTCGACTGTTCCAGCCTACTCAAAACCGAACAGATTAATCAATCAGCAGAGAACCATTTTCTCTCATCCTAAGCTGCATGAGCCACCGGCTCATGCAGATTCTATACAAAAAATCCCCAAAACCATAAACAAATGGCAAGGCAAGCTAGAATGGTGAACAACTAGAGCAGAGCACGATAGCTAGCTAGGCAAAACGACAAACAATTGCAAGGCTAGTTACATCTCGGCACAATGGGAATAGAGCACGGTAGCGGGAGCATCGCTCACCTCGAGTAACCGGAGGAGCTCGCCGTGCTCCTCCGGGATATTGCCAAGGCGTTGGCCTATGTCGCGCATCCGGTCCTCGGCCTCCGCCTGCACTTCGTCCGTGCTCTTCGCAGGGGCTGCAGCTGCAGGCGCTGCGTTCTCGGCCGTCGTCTGGGCTGCAAGTGCAGCGTCCTCTGCTGCCATCATCGGGGCTGAACGCGGTGCGTCCTCTGCCGCCATCGTCAGGGCTGCACGCGGTGCGTCCTTTGAAGCCATCGTCGGGGTGCACGAGCGAGACTTAACGGGGACAGGGAGAGGGGTTTACGGTTTTGGCGAGGGCGAGGAGGACTGGTGGCGATGGGAAGACTAGAGGGGCGCCGAGTTTTATAGCCGACGAGACGAGACGCCGGCGGCGGCGGCGATGAGGAGGCGTTCGCACTCGATCGGCCTCGCCCACCTTCCATTTTTGCAATATTCGCCGCCGTTCGAATCGAGCAACGGCAACACCTGGAGGATGGCTGAGGTCGAGCTGTTGAGGCCCCTTCGACCAGCTTACCAAAACTACTGAGGTCGAGCTGTTGAGGTCCCTTCAACCAGATTACCAAAAATACCTGTGAGAACTTGGCTTACAGTATATGCAATGGATATGCATATACTGCGACGTTTTGCATATACTGCTACGAGACAGATCACACAACACAAATCGGGTTGGCTCCAGTTTTGGAATTCAAAGGGCATGCTGGAATGAAAAACTTGGCGGCAGATAGGGTTCATATACCAGGGTTAATTCAAAAGAAAATTGTCTGGGATCGTTTGAAAATATGTGTAAATGTTTAAATTGCAGGGTGTTTAGAGGCTTTGTGTAAGGCTTTTGACATTTTTTTTGTTTATTAATTTCTTTTATTTTTATTATGAATGATGCTCATTTTGAATATAGTTTTAAAAATGAATGTTTTAATATGAAGTATTGGGGTTAGATACCATTTGATCCTTAGAGTTAATTATTGTAGCTGCTAAAAATCATATGTGATCTCATTTGATCTCTCTATAGTTAGTTGTCTAGCTAATGTCTCACCTACCACCCATATTAACTTTATTCCATTTAAGTCGATCTAACTATTAGTCTAGCTACTATCTTATAATGACCATCTAGATAACCTACCACATTTAGATCCACAGCTAAATCTTACCTACAATCCAGATTACATGTGGTCTGGTTTAGAACCTTAGCTAATAGTCTAGCCAATGTCTTACCTACCCTAGCTAACAATTAGCTATTAGCTTATAGATCCTAGGTAAAAATCTAGCTAGTGTCTTACCTATCCTCAACTCACAATTACCGGGTTCTTCCAGCTAACAGTTAGTTATTAGCTTAGAGATCTTAACTAATAGTCTAGCCAGTGTTTTACCTACCCTCGTCTCACAAAGCTAATAATCTAGCCAGTGCCTTACCTACCCCCAACTCACAATTAGATGGTTCCTCCAACTAGCAATTAACAATTAGCTTACATATTTTTTATATTAGCAATAAAATATTTTTAGATGTGTATTGAATGAATGCATGATTATAAGCATATGATGTCCATGGTTTATGTTCATTATATATTGTAGTACTATCTAAAACATTGAATGGCTCCAACCATATATTTAGTTTGAAGTTTTTTTTGACACAGGATATGATAAGTCGATCCCATTTTCAAGGTTGTTTTGTTTAGGGGCTAGTTTGAAGGTTGTTTAGTTTAGGGACAACTAGGGAAAAGGATGTACAGCCCTAGGGGACCCCGCCCCCTAACACACATCGAGCTGATGGGTTCGCCCCTTGTGGGCGCCATAGCTCCCCCATTCCATACATATAACAGCTCGCTGAGTCTAAACAAAGCAAACACCAAAGATTCCACAACAACAATATAGAAATTGAACACCAGAAAAATATACTAATGATATGTTGTGTTCCTAGTAATGTCAGTGTTCTCATTTATCTTGAATGAAAACACACTCCCTGTTTATGAAAACATTTCTCAGCTCATTTGATAAAAATATAAATAATAGTATGAAAATAAACTTAGGTATGTTGTACTCCTAAACTCATTATATGAAAAACATAAATACGTAACAACCATACCCTCCCTTCCTCATCTATCTTAGTGATGTTTTTGAAGTCCTAACGCAAGAGCCCTATTTTCATTAGAGCTCCCTATTCATATGGGGAAACCAAAGATAAAGGAAAAATATAATCAAAAAAATATGTGAACTACTTGTGGTATATGAATAGTTACCTGAGGAAATATAGGGGTTATTTGGTTATGGGCCATACCATGCTTCATGTGCAGTGACGCCATGGATGTGGAGTCAAAAAGCAATGCCATACTCTATGGTGAATTTCTACTCTGTTTTTGCATGGTTGTCACAACTTTTTCAATAACCAAACACAACCTTAATTTCGTGGTGTCATCACTAGTTTGTTACATGGTAAACGGTGGCAGTGTAGAATCAAACAACATCATATACCTCATCATACCAGATAGGCAGGTAACACGGTCAAGCATCTTAGCTACCAAATAGGCAAGATTGATATAGTCCCCTGGCTCGCAAATCTCATGTGGCACCATCAAACCATTACTCCCTATTGCAATAACAAAACATAAATATTTAGTTCTCTTCTCTTATTCTGTGCAATTCGAGTAGAAAGGAGACACAAAATGAAAGAAATCACTCACATATGGTGGACACAAAGAAGAAGATGAAGAGTTGTAGATGGCGGTGGATCTGTGGCAGTAGGGAAGGTGAAGAAATCACTCACATATGGCGGAACAAAGAAGAAGATGAAGACTCGTGGATGGCGATGGACCAACGATGGTAGGGAGTGAAGAATCACTCACATATGGCGGAACAAAGAAGAAGATGTAGACTTGCGGATGGCGGTGGACCGGTGGCGGTAGGGAAGGTGTTGTGTATGCCTATTATATATATGGGTGGGTAGGCGGGATATATAGTTGGGTTGCGAAATGATAGTAGGATTCTAGGGTTTGATCGTAGCTTTGGGCCCATTGATCCGGCCCAGATAATCTTTTAATCTTCGGCCCAAGCCTCACCCACTTACTCTATACGTTTCCATATTCAACTCCCAAACTTTTTAGTTAGCATATTTCACTACCAATCTAATTTAAACCTAGCCACTTTCTATCTCTGACTTCTCATGGCACATTGAGAGAATCTATGCTTATATGTACTCACTACCATAGAACGTTCATCACCATCGTTTCCAGACCCCATCACTGATCACGGTTTTGGCCCATGTTGGTAAAAGTTGGTGGTGATGCTAGATTTCATCACAGCCAGTTAAGAACCGATAATGTGATAATATCGATCAATCGATCATCGTCGTTCTTGCATACCATCCGGTAGTGGTGGTTACATCGTCACCAACGCGTTGTCTTATCATCCGACGGGGGATATTGTGCTAACCGATGCTGATTTGAAGCACCAACCTGAGGTGATCATGCACTCATGAATGACGGTGTGCTATAATATACGGTGGTGATGGCAATATCATCAACGACGGTCTAGCGCACCATCCGGCATTGATGATGCAACCATTATTGTCGCTTATCCGGCATCCCACCCACCGTAGATGGCTGGATCATCAACGCCAAACCTGCATACCATCCAGCGGTGATGTAGGTACGAGTGCAGCTACTGGGGTTCCATCTGGCGGGCATCGTCATCGCCACCATTGCGTTTGCTCCAGCATCAATGTTTTGTCCATTGCTAGTATAGATCATTATTCACAATAGAATTTTCATGATAACTCATAAAGTCACTTACATCTGAGTTTGGCATGTTTGGTTAAACTATGGCACCTGAAAAGTAATTGTCAGCTATGGGCTATAGAAAAGGTGCTGTGAATTGTGTGGCCTGTGAGAAAGCTCAAAGTCGTTTTGGGTTTATTAACAGCCGTGGTTTCTTGAAAAAAGCTGCTCTCAACCCCACATATCATCCAACCCCACTTGTCAACTTCAGGCGTGAAGAGGGGCCAAGCTCGCTCACCGCCGGGGATGAATCGCACTTTGGACATCGGCGATAGAGCTCGCCCTCGCGTGTGGCCACGGCGGAGGTGCATTTGTGTGCCCGCGGTGGTGGCGCATATATATATATTGATTTTTATCATTTTTTAGCTTGGTATTGTCACACTTCTATTTTGGGCTGGTGTCTTGTTAACATAAAAATTCTGGATCCTCGAGCCATTTTTTTTATTTTCTAAAGAATACAAATTTCACCATCAATTCATTTATATAGGAAGCAGAGCCGAAGATAACCATATCGGGGCCGACCGACCACGTATCGGTATCCCTCTAAAAGCTCCCAGGCCGCAACCGTATCCGTATCGAGCTCGAGGTCGAGTCCGACCGCCGACGAGCGATGCCACATCCAAATCCAATTTCCTCCGCCTCCGTCCAAGCTTCCTTATATTAATCTATTTCACAAGAGGACGGAAGGGGCACGATCCATAGACCATATAGCGGCTGCTGCGACGGGGGACGACGGCGAGTCGGCAACCGAGATCTCAAGACGACGACCGCGTTGGAGTCTGCTGAGAGCGGCGACATCGTCCTGACGAAGAGTGACGAGGTGATGGCTCACTTGGCCGCCGGTTTGTTGGCGACCAATACCAACAAGCAGCCTACGGCGGAGGCCCAGCTGGCACTGGCAGGGGCTGGAACGATGAGGAAAGAGGCCACCAGAGCGTCGTCCGCGGAGGCCGGTGACTGCCATGACGGTGAACCAAACAGGAAGGAGGCAAGCGTATCAGAGGACGACGACGGTGCCCTCGAGAAAAAGGAGAGTGATAGCCTGTGGAAGGAGGGTGAGATGCTGAAACTGCGGGAGGACTACTGGCGGGCGGAGAATCTGTGGATGCAGATGCGGGAGAAGGCTGTCTTTGGGCCGACGGTGGAGAGCAAGATCAAGCAGCTGCCTGAACCTGCCGACAACAACAAGAAGAGGAAGCTGGCCAGGGTAATTTGGCCCGATGCTTGCGTCGACGTCATTATCGAAGATATCGAAGATCCCTGTACAGAGCTCTCGGCCAAGCAGATGAAGAGGTGCCCCAAGGAATACCGCGAAAGCTATGCCATGCTCAAGATCGTCAATGCTAAGAAGCGTGCATATCATCAAGCCATCATCGAGCAGCACCGTGCTTTTGGCTTTGCCTATGACGAAGTGGAGGTCACGGATGACGATGAGAAGGAGGTGGCAGTGGTGAAGGACTAGGCAGGAAGCAATGTTTAATTTGTGGTTCTCCATCGTTCCATCACCGTAGCACAGGTTTCTGGTGTTTGGTGCATGGATCTTTCATTAGTTTTGTGGACTATACAAAACTACCCGGATTTATGTGATATTACTTAATAAATTTGGAATTTTGGATGAACTTATTAACAAATTGAACTTTTGTTGTCTGACAGACCTGCATAATGTTTGATTCCATTACATTTATTTTTGGTTAGAAATTAAGGTTATAAGCAACAATATGTCCTGCTTGCAGAACTAAATTTTAGTGTTAGATCGAAGATCAAAACAGTAATGATCTAGCCTAGTCAAATAACCACATCACATCATCATGGAACATAGAACATACCTTTGGATGAGTCCGCCATCGGTGGGATGTCGCAGTGAGATCGAGGTTGTCGTCGAGGAGGGAGAGGTGAGGCGGCGGCCTTCGGGTCGATCCAGCGCCTCTTAGGATCGGGAGGTGAAAGTGTCGGAGTGGAGAACTATCTCGCTTGTGCGTTGGCCAAAAGAGAAGCCGGTCCACTCCTTTTAATGTGGCGCTGTTCGACTCGGGCCGCAACCATTGGTTGGCGGAGGCGCTACCGATCGTTGCGCATGGAGGAGCTGCATGCTTAGGATGCTTAGGAAATGCATGCTTGCTCCCCTTGACTCGGTATCTCAAGTGGTGTGGACATTGGTCCATTTCCAAAAATAGCCGAGATCACTTATTCCAACATTCTCCCCTTTGATCGAAAGGCTTAATCATCATAAGTCCACACTTAGCAGAATAATGCACTGAAATAATGTGATACAGCAGTTAGAAAAAATACTACTGCAACACAGGTATCGACAAGTGCACTATACTACTTTGATAGGATAAAACTTAGACATAATGGGAGTTGGTTGTGTTATGGCCGTTATCCAGAATCAGAGGCTTTCCATTAAACCCATGCCGGCAACATGTTCATGAAAAACTTTGGGTGGTAAGCCTTTTGTTAGGGGATCCGCTAACATAACTTTCATACTAATGTGCACTACATTGACAGTTTGATCCTGGACTCTATCTCTCACAACAAAATACTTAAGGTCAATGTGTTTGGCAGCAAAACTTGACTTGTTGTTATTCAAGATCTCCACTGTAGCTTTATTATCGCAGTGTAACGTAATTGGTTTCAAAATACTGTCAACCACTTTAAGACCGGGGATAAAATTCTTTAACCATATGGCTTGACCAACAGCTTCATAACATGCAATGAATTCCGCATGCATAGTTGATCCTGTTGCTATGGACTGCTTACAGCTTTTCCACGAAATTGCTCCTCCTGCTAGTGTGAAGACATATCCTGATGTAGATCTCCTATCATCAACACAGCCAGCGAGATCGGAGTCTGAATAACCAATAACTTCAAGGTTATCAGATCTCTTATACGTGAGTAAATAATGCTTAGTCCTTACAAGTAACGTAAAACTTTCTTAACAGCCCTCCAGTGGTCCATTCCTGGATTTGACTGAAATCTGCCAAGCATCCCGGTTATAAAGGCTAAGTCAAGGCGTGTGCACACTTGTGCATACATTAGGCTTCCGACAGCAGGAGCATAAGGAATTAACTTCATCTGATCAGATTGTACCTTATTTTTGGGACACTGATAGCCACCAAACTTATCGCCCTTCACAACAGGTGCAGCCGTAGATGCACAGTTACTCATGTTATATCTCTCAAGCATTTTCTTAATGTACGGAGTTTGAGACAAACCCAACACACCTTTGGACCTATCTCGGATATCTCAATGCCCGTAACATAAGAGGCTTCACCGAGATCTTTCATATCAAAGTTAGATGAGAGGAACCCCTTAGTTTCTTGCAGCATGTTCTTATCGCTGCTTGCTAATAGGATATCATCCACATAAAGAACGAGGATAGTAAAATTGCTCCCCTTGATCTTAATATATATGCAATTATCCCTTCTATTTTCAGCAAAACCAAATGTTCGAATCACCTTATCAAACTTAAGGTACCACTGTCTAGACGCTTGTTTAAGTCCATAAATGGACTTCTTTAGCTTGCAACACATATGTTCTTTGCCTTTCATAGCGAAACCTTCCGGTTGAGCAATGTATACATTCTCATGCAAGTCACCATTAAGGAATGTAGTCTTAACATCCATCTGATGTAGCTCTAAATCAAAATGAGCAACAAGTGCCATGACAATTCTAAGTGAATCCTTTGATGAGACAGGAGAGAAAGTTTCATTATAATCAACTCCTTCTACTTGCGTATAGCCTTTTGCTACAAGCCTTGCCTTGAACCTTTCCACCTTCCCTTTGGAATCATATTTAGTTTTGTAGACCCATTTACTGCCTACTGGCTTGACCCCATCAGGGATTTCTATTAAGTCCTAGACTTTATTAGAGCTCATAGATCTTAGTTCATCCTCCATGGTTTCCAACCATTTGGGTGAATTTTGGCTCATTATGGCTTCTTTATATGTTTGGGGATCATCTACCAATCCTATGTCGTTAACATCTTCATACATGTATACAACATAGTCATTCGGAATAGCATGTTTTGTTTGCCGTTGTGACCTTCTAAGAGGTTCTTCATTTATCACAGGGGCTTGCTCAGCTTGTACAGGCTCTTCATCATTAGCTGCCTGATCATTAGGTGCTGAGTTATCTATCCCAACATTTTCAAGTGGGTGTTCACTCTCAAAATCTTCTGCCGCAGGTGCAGCACTAGAGTCCTCAGCTGAATGTGGAGCTAAGTTTTCAGCAGGAGGTATAACAGTTTCAGGCATAGAAACAAAATTCTCTTAGAATGTCGGTAATGGTGCATTATCCGGTATTTCCTCAAGATCAATGTTCCTAGGCTCAAAACTCCCACTTAAGCCATCATGTTCTAAGAATATTGCATGTCTAGTTTCTGCAAATTTTGTGGTACGATCCGGACAATAAAAGCGATACCCCTTAGACTTATCGGGATACCCTATGAAATGGCAACTTATTGTCTTAGAATCTAGTTTCCCAATATGTGGATTAAATAACTTAGCCTCGGCTGGACAACCCCATACACGCAAGTAATTCACATTTGGTTTCCTTCCCGTCCACAACTCATAAGGTGTTTTAGGGACTGACTTAGTAGGAACCCGATTAAGTATATGCGCAGCTGTCTTTAATGCCTCCATCCACAAATTCACTGGTAGTGTAGAATTACTTAGCATACTTTGAACCATATCCATTAGGGTGCGATTACGCCTCTCAGCTACTCCATTTTGCTGAGGTTCGCCAGGAGTTGAATAATGGGCAACTATGCCATTTTCTTGAAGGAATTGAGCAAATGGACCGGGGATTTGTCCATATGGAGCAGCTCTCCCATAATACTCCCCTCCATGATCTGATCTGACCACTTTAATTTTCAAGCTATGCTGATTTTCAACTTCAGCCTTGAATATTTTAAATTTATCAATTGCTTCAGATCGTTCACGTAATGGAAAGATGTAACCATAATGGGAATAATCATCGTGAAGGTAATAAAATAACTAAATCCATCAACTGATGTAACGAGAAGGGACCGCATATATCGCATGAATTAATTCTAATAGTCCCGAACTCCGTATGGCTCCTTTCTTAATTTGTTTCACAAATTTTCCCTTAATACAATCAATGCAAGGTGCTCTGAATCAGAAAAGTCCAATGGATGAAGTATCTCTTCTCTAATGAGATGCTCCATTCTCCTCTTCGAAATATGGCCTAAACGACAGTGCCATAATTTCGACGAGGTCTCATTGGTCATACTTCTCTTTCTCTTATTAGTAACATCACGCACATTCATCACAGAAGAATCATTAGGAGATAATAAATAAAGCTTGTCATGCCGGGGGGCAAGACTAATAATCTCATTATTACATTTAAGCAAGCACTTGTTGTTCCCAAAATCACAATGAATACCATCATTGTCTAAGACAGAAACAGAAATAAGGTTCCTTCTCATGACAGGAACGAGTAGCACATTATTCAACTCAAGAACAAAACCACTACTCAAAAGTAAAGGGAAAGTGCCGACGGCCTCAGCATCAGTCTCATGCCCGTCAGCCACTCATAGCTTGCGCTCCCCTTTACCAGCATCCGCTTTGTAAGGAATCCCTGTGATGAATTAGTAATGTGCACAGTGGCACCAGAATCAATACACCATGTATTAGGGGAAACATTACCATAAAGGGATTCATCAACAAAAGTAATTACATCATGAGTACCTTTCTTAGTAAGTCAGGCCTTGAACCCATCACAGTCCTTTTGGATGTGTCCATAGTCCTTGCAGAAACTGCATTTAGGCCCCTTGCTGGTACTCGCCTCAGTGTTGGTGTTGGACTTGTCCTCAGTGTTGGCAGTCCTCTTAAAATCAGGCTTCTTAGCCTTGAGGAAATTCAGCTTCTTTTTAGCATTGGGATTTCCATGGTTCTTCCTTTTGCCTTGGCCAACAAGGTTTACCTGATCCTCATTTTTAGCCTTATGTCTTTCTTCTTCCTGTACACACTTAGCAATGAGTTCACTCAGACTCCATGTTTCCTTGAGGAGGTTGTAATTAACCTTAAACACCTCATATTTTGGAGGGAGTGAAGTTATAATAAAGTGTACTAAGAAGGGATCGACATGGGCATCCCCATGTTCTTAAGCTTGGTGGCCATATCAACCATCGTCATGATATGTTGCCTAATGCCACCCGATCCCGAATATTTAGCTGAACACATTTTCATTATCAAGGTACTAGCCTCAGACTTAGAAGAGCTCTGGAACTGCTCCTCTATGTTTGCTAAGTACTTTTTAGCCTCATCTGAAGTAGGAATCGCTCCCCTTATTGCAGGTGAAATATTATTCGTCATGACCTTTACGGCCAATCTGTTGGAGCGTTCCCACTTTTCAAGCTTTTCCTCATACTTAGCGGTCCTAGCAACCTAGGGTGGGATCATTATCACCCCGAGCTGTAGGAGCAACCGGCTTATCCTCACGTATCGCCAAGTCTAAGTCACCATTCACCCCAAGCCGATCTCGAGGTCCTCTTTCCATGACTTAAAGTTAGTGCCATTGAGAGGGGGAAAATTGGTGAGCCGACGAGTGAGGGCGTAGCATCGGCTGAAATAAACCAACACATATATTAGTAATAATTAAATAATGTCATATATGTAAATAATCCTACGTTGGTCCGATTGAGAACATAATGACAACTCCAATCCATATCACCGTTGGCAAGAAATGAAAAGGAGCTTATAATCATAATAAATTTGTGACATATGTATATAAAATCAACGTTGGTCAGAAATTATATACACATAGCACATTTAAATTAATTCTCAGATTAAAACTTCCCGTTGGTTCCATTTTAATCAGAGAGTTTAGACATAATTAGCAGCGGAAAATAATCATCATTATGGGCATAATAAATAATTATAAAACAGTGCTGCAGAAAAATTATTGCAATTCATAATGCACTAAAAAATATTAAAGCGCAAAAGCGTAGTAAATTCGGCCCATGAAAATCAAAGTGGCCCGCAGAAATATTCACTAATTTATTAAATAACAGGGCGGCCCATTGACTCATGATATTCGGCCCATAAGCATAATGGCCCATCAGAAAATCAATTAAATCGAAAATTATAAGGGCAGCCCAAGGCGGACCAAATCGGGCCGCATTCGGCCCGGCCGGCGCGCGAGCGCATGCGCAATGCTCTTAGTGGGCCGGCCCGTTAGGGCCCTTATTATTTTTTTGTTTACTGACTGAAAGGAAAAAGGAAAAACCTATTGTTTCCTTAACAGGCCGGCACTAACCATTCGGCCTGCCGGCCAATGCGACCCACGAGCGCTCGCTCGGTCGCCCGCCTGGGCTGGCTCGGGCCCGGCCGATCGTGGCCGTCGAATCACATCCGACGGCGCAGCACGCGTTTCGGAGGTTTAAAGGGTCGAGCGGCGCCCCCCGAAACCCTAATCCCCATTCCTTTTCCCCTTCTCTACCCTTCTCAGCGCCGCACGGAGGCTAGGAGAGCGGTCGCCCATGGCGGCGGCCAGAGAGGAGGAAGGACGGCGGAGCCGGCTTGGGCCCGCTCGCCGGTGCGCGCGCGCGGCTACGGCTGCACGCGGTGCCGTCGAGCGGCTCCTGGCCGGCTCCTTCATGACGGCACGCGCAGCAGCGGCGTGATGCGGCGGTCAACGACGGCGTCGCAGGCGTGGCCCAAGCGAAGGCAGCTCGCGCGGCCGGGGCGTGATGGCGGCGTGGCGGCGACGTGCACGCCCATGGCGTGATGGCGGCGCGGCACGTGCTCCCTGGTGGCACCGCCGTGCCAGAGCATGACGGCAACGGCGAACCAACTACGGTGAGTCATCCACTTCTTCGATCCAGTGAATTTAGGGTTCGAATTATGAGGATTTGGGGAGAATTTTGGGGAAATTGTGACCTAGGGTTTCGGGAATTTGGGGATTTCATCGCGATTTAACTTGATTCGCTGATCCCCTCCTCCTAATTGCTTGATCCGACAACCCTAGCCCCAATTTGCATTAGCTTAGCAGTAGATTAACATAACAAATTAAACCCTAAAACATGATCAATTAGGATTATCCGAAAAACAATTAGCCCTAATCTTGATGATTTAGTACTACTCGTGCATAGTAGGCATAAAACAAAGTCATAAACTTCATTAACCGTGACTAATTAGAGCCTAAACATGCATACTAATGGGCAATCAACATTAACAGTGAGTAATTAGGGCAGAGTAGATCAAAATCGATCCCTAAACATCAAAACCGAGGCAGATCCTATAGTGATGGATGAAAGACTAGACTAACCTGGAGCTCGATGCCAATTGTTAGATCGAAGATCAAAACAGTAATGATCTAGCCTAGTCAAATAACCACATCACATCATCATGGATCATAGAACATACCTTTGGATGAGTCCGCCATCGGTGGGATGTCGCAGTGAGATCGAGGTTGTCGTCGAGGAGGGAGAGGTGAGGCGGCGGCCTTCGGGTCGATCCAGCGCCTCTTAGGATCGGGAGGTGAAAGTGTCGGAGTGGAGAACTATCCCAGTTGTGCGTTGGCCAAAAGAGAAGCCGGTCCACTCCTTTTAATGTGGCGCTGTTCGACTCGGGGCCGCAACCATTGGTTGGCGGAGGCGCTACCGATCGTTGCGCATGGAGGAGCTGCATGCTTAGGATGCTTAGGAAATGCATGCTTGCTCCCCTTGACTCGGTATCTCAAGTGGTGTGGACGTTGGTCTATTTCCAAAAATAGCCGAGATCACTTATTCCAACAATTAGCTATACTTTGGTATGAGTGATGACATTTGGAATTAGCTACTGGTCCATAAATTTGGAAATTAACAATGACGGGCCATTTCTCTAAACTGAAATTTGCCGATCCAGTCCATTGCAGGATTTGCAATTGTGTCCTTGTCCGCAGCAAAGCAGTATCCTGTTCCACTGGACTGATGTTTGTTGGGATATGGAAGCACTGTTGAGCACCTTAGTAATGTTACCGATCGATCTAGATAGCTTCGATTGGATCTAATTCAGGGATACTCGAAACTTGGCACTCCGGCAATCGCCTGAGCCCGCCGCCAACGCCAATCGGCTCGGTTCTGGTTCGTTTTTCGAATTCAAGTCGCCTACGGCATCTAGTTGCTCAATACATAGGAGCCGAAGCCACCTCTGCCCATTACATGGGCCGCAAAGCAACTGAAACATAAAAGACTACTCACTCCGTCCCAAAAGAGGTCGTTTTAGGTTTTCATCTATCAATGTTTGATTATCCTCGGCTTATTCAAAAAAGTTTTATAAATATTATTTACTTTTTATGACATATTTATCATTAAAGATACTTTAATACTGATTTATTTATTTTATAATATATTTAAAAAATTTGAATAAGGCGAAGTGGTCAAACATGATGTCCGGAAGTCTAAAAACGACACTCTTTTGGACGGAGGGAGTAAGTGGCTTCTATGGGCTTTGATGGGCCGCTCACACCAAAAATCTGATCCGGTGACTCGCGAGTTTGGTTTGCGGGTTCTCTTCCGTTCGGCCTTCGCCTTAATTGGCGGCATCAGCTTGATCAGAAGATGTTCAGGTTTAGATATGTCTTCTTTTTTCAAAAGATTGTAACGACATGTATTTCATTAAACAGAAGTAGAGTAGCCCGTACACCCATAAAAGGTTGCTCCTCTGAGTCACTAAGGCCACAAGCCTCAGGACCACGGCAAGGAGAACTTACCTGAAGATACACCGGCGGCAAAGCATCCGCCCAAGCAAAGGAGAGCCCTCGGCGGCAAAGCGTCCACCGGAAAACACCTCGGCGGCAAATCATCCACCGGAAATAAACGGTTAAGACCATCAACACGGCGAAGTGCCAAATACTCCTCCGAGTCACTAAGAGCAGGACCACGGGCGAGGAGGACCAGCACGCAGGCATGCGTCGACAGCAACTCAACCTCCATGACACTGGCCGCAAAGCATCCCCCCACACACAAGACCACGATTAACAGTGACGGATATTGCAGACAAAATAAGCAAGGGCCAAAATATGTTTTGTCAAGGTTCATCTATTATAATCAGTCAAGAAGTCAGGGTGTTAAGCCTAGCAAATTGTGTTTTATGTTCACTTTACATTAGCTGAACCTCTTTTACATTAATTGCAGCAGTTTTATTATAGAATATACTAGCTTCTTAGAGTAATAAAGAGAGGATATATGAACTACAAGTAGAGACAAGGGGGGGCATGACCCCGTTTGGCCTCCATGAGGCTCCGTCTATGATGATTACGACTACGACACACACCAGCTGGACAAGCCAAGAGAAGAGAAACATGGGGCACAATTAGGCATAGCACGACGACATAGCGACCCAACAGAGGAGCGACGGGTAGACATGGTGCTCCAGCGCTGCCTTCAAGGACATCGACATCTACAGACGCCGACAACGCTTAGAGGAGCACTAGGTCTTTCGACCCAGGCCTGCTTCGATGAACAGGAACTACGACAGCGCCTCCAGCGAGGCAAATGACGCGGTTGCGCCATCACCGTCGGCCCAGGAAGACCGGGCAAAGAACCCGCCGGCAGCAGGCAAGAAGCCCCAAAGGAGACCCAAATTCTGCCGCCGAAGGACAAGTACAGGCCCAACCATCCACGTCCATATGGACAGGAACAGGTTCAGCCAGCCACCATGGATGCCGCCATTGCAGGACCCGGATCTAGGTTGGGGCTTGGATCCGCCGTCCTAGCAAGGAACCGTGGACCGGGTGGAGGAGGGAGGTGCATGGGCGCGGGCCTAGCCGGCCGCCTTGGACGCCGGGAAGGGGAGGGCGCCGGACCGCCGCCAAGAGGACGTCGGGTGTGTCAGGCCGGCCATTATGGACCCCGAGCGGTGGAAAGGTGTCGGACGCCGGATCCCGGCCGCCAGTGGCCGGATCTGCCTGCCGTTGGCCGGATCTGCCCGGCCGCCGCTGTTAGTCGCCGACGATCGCCTGAGGGGTGGGATGGAGGGGGCAGGAAGAGCGGGGGCGGTGGAGGAAGCTGCGGCGTGTGGCCGGGAGCCCTTCAAGGGGATCACCGGCGCTGGCCGCTGCCGCAGCCAAGAGTTGTAGGGCGGCGGCAACGGCCGGAGGGGGGCCTCGGGCGGCGGAGGTGCTGTAGGTTCAGATATGTCACCATGCTGATCGACGTCGGTGACACTTAACTATGTTGTCATGTTGTGACGTGGAATTAAATGAACAATGGACTGTCTGATGCAACCGCACGCACTGCCTGACCAGAACGGAGACTGACAGCAACGGGCTTGATGTGCGTGCTGCATGCAGCAACGCCCACGTACACGTACTCGCTTACATACGTCCTGATATACTGCTAATACGGTACGGGAAATGGAAATCTATCTGTCTGCGTCTCTGGATCACGCACCTTCCATTTGTCCAAACCGACAGAGCCGCCGCCGCCGCCGCATCCTCGCGATTCACATCATCAAGAGCCCCGGCCCGTTCGTTAATTTAGAGATGTATAGTGCTCGATCGATCGCGGCTTCTGCGATGGGAGGAGGTGACCAAGATTTCAAGATGCAGGAAGCAGCTGCGATGGAGGGAGGTGACCTAAATCTCAAGATGGAGTCCATTGCGATCGGGGGAGATGGTCACCGAGACGATCTCAAGACGAAGATGAAGGATACGGGCGGGTCGGAGGGCGGTGACACCTTGCAGAGGAAGCCGTGGGAGGAGGAGGGTGGGATCCTGAAGCTGAAAAAGAGGTGTTGACGGCCCAGGATCTCTGGCACCGGACCGCAAGGATGGCCAGGAAGGGCACGCAGGAGAAGGCCCAGCAGCAGGCGCTCTGGGCAACGAAGAAGAAGATGAAGGTGGTCAAGACTAAGTTTTCTAAGGAGTTCATCGATCACATTGCTGCACATTCCTTTACTGTCTGCAATGACCTATCTGACGAGGAGCTTGCCCAGCGTGAGCCATACATGCGCGAAGTCTATGCCGCTGTGAAGATTTACGAAGCCAAGCATCGTGAGTACTGGAATGCCCTCATCACTCAACAGGAAGAATTGGGCTATGCTGAGGACGAGATTGAGGTCACAGATGAAGAGGAGGAGGAGGCGGTGATGAAAAATTAAGGCATGAAGCAAAAGGGTTCTATAATTTACTAGTAGCCGTCGTGTTCGTGCAGGACATGTTCTAGTGTTTTGTTCATAAAAATATTTAATTTTGTTAATCTTGATCGGACATACCCAAGAATCTGGATGGAGTAATGAAAAAATTGAGATTTGTTATTGTCTGACAGACATCAGAATGTTTGATTCAGTTACTGTACATTTTTATTGAAAATTAATGTTATCATCAGGTACAATTTTCTGCTTCTAGAACCTCATTTTTTATGTACCTCTGTTTGAGTGATGACATTAGGAATTCTGCCCGTCCATATATTCAGAAAGAACAAATTGTAGGCCATTTCTCTATGAGCTTTGTTACAATGCTTGGGAGGAACCACCAGTTCCTCTCATAAAAAATATTTACCACACCTATTAAAAACAAAAATTAATTAATTGTTTCTAAGGGTAGTTTAGTCCTCTTTCTCCTCTTATTACAGAATCAGAGCCTCATGTTCCCGCACTCGAGCTCGGGGCAATCGATCAGCGGCAATCAGAATTCAGGTCCGCTGCGGAGTTTGCACCACTCTGACCTGCCCCATCTCCGATGAGCTCGAGCCGTGCCGCTGGGAGCTGCTCCCGCGTCTGCCCCATGTCGGCTGCAGTGTGCGAGAGAGCGAGGCGCAGGACTGTGGTCTGTGGGAGGATGGGTGGGAAAGGAAGCCGCGAGGCGAGCGCCAGAAAACAGGGCCGGCGAGCGGAGCAGAATGGACTCTTTCGGGAGCTTTCCGCGCAGCCGATCAGTGGTGTTCATGGCATTGGATGCAGACTGGAGAGGGAGGGAGACGGAAACAAGTGGTCGTCGGCGGAGTGGAGCTCCGGCGAGCTCGGATTCGCGGCACCAGTTCAAGCCACGAGATTGCGTGAGAGAGCCATCCGAAGAGGGAAGGACGGCCTGTGTTGCTCTAAGCAGAGAGATCGATAGCGGCTGAAATTTGCTGATCAAGTCCATTACATACAGGAGTTGTAATTGTATCCATGTCTGCAGCAAGCCAGCAACAATTGCCTTGTTGTACTGCTCCATGCATGCGACTGACTGTCCAGAACGGACAAAGAAAAAGTTTCTCTTTCTCTATACGGAGCCTGATCCAGCAACATCTGGGCCAGCAACGATGTGACGTGTTGTACTGCGTGCATGCAACGCCCACAAAGAAAACGTACCGCGCACGTACGTCTTAAACTGGTATACTGCCAATACGGTACGGGAAATCGTCAGAAGATCACCTTCCGTGTGTGATGGATGACCTTGCGTGTGTGGTGTCTGTCCAAAGACTCCAAACCGACAGCCACCGCCGCGTCATCCCTCTAGCAATCCACACATCCTCGTTACCTCAAAAAATCCACACATCCTCTCGAAAACCGATCGCGGCTGCTGCGATGGGAGATGACCAAGATCTCAAAATGCAGGAGGCTGCTGCGATGGCGGGAGGTGACCTAACTTTCAAGATGGAGGCTGTTGCGATCGGGGGAGATGGTGACCGATACAATCTCAAGACAAAGATGAAAGGTGCAGGCGGGTCGGAGGGCGGTGACACCTTGCAGAGGAAACCGTGGGAGGAGGAGGGTGCGATCCTGAAGCTGAAGCAAGAGGTGTTGACGGCCATGGATCTCTGGATCCGGACTCAATCTCCCGAGAAGATGGCCAGGAAGGACGCTCAGGAGAAGGCCCAGCAGGCGCTCGGGGCAAGGAAGAAGAAGACGAAGGTGGTCAGGACCAAGTTCACTAAGGGGTTCATCGATAAGATGGCTGCACATCCCTTTAATATCTGCGATGACCTATCAGACGAGGAGCTTGCCCAGCGTACCCCATACCTCCGCAAAGTATATCCCGCTGTAAAGATTTATGAAGCCAAGAATCGTGAGTACTGGAGTGTCCTCAAGGCTCAGCAGGATGAATTGGGCTATGCTGAGGATGAGATTGAGGTCACGGATGACGAGGAGGGAGGCGGCCGGTGTAGAATTAGGACTTGAAGCAAAAGGGCTCTATAATTTACTACTAACCCTGTATTGGTGCAAGACATGTTTCAAATGTTTTGTTCATAAATCTTTAATTTCGTTAATCTTGATGGGACATGCCCAGGAATAATCTAGATTGAGTAATGAACAAACTGAACTTTGTTGTTGTCTGACAGACATCAGAATGTTTGATTCAGTAACTTTACATTTTAGTTGAAAATTAAGGTTATCATCATGTATAATTTTCTGCTTCCAGAATTTGTGATGTACTTTTGTTTGAGTGATGGCTTTAAGAATTCTTCCAGTATATATATGCAGAACTCTTTAGTCTATATATACTGAAGTTTGCTGTCCATTACGAGAGTTGTATATTGTCCTTGTCTGCAGCATGCTATCAACAATTGCATTGTCACTCTTTAGTCTATATATACTGAAGTTTGCTCTCCATTACGAGAGTTGTATATTGTCCTTTTCTGCAGCATGCTATCAACAATTGCATTGTCGTTGTGCTGCTCCATCAGACTGATAGCACTAGCAGTTCGATCATGGTCCAGTACGTGCCACTGCCGCACACTGGCTTCACAGCTCCTGTTGCACTTTAAGTCTCTAACTATGGAAACCTTCTTTGTGATTTCTATCTTTCCGGGGTTTGATTATATTTGACGGGACCATGTGGATTTGCAGCTTCTATTGATGAGGTGATTAGGTTGTGGGGAGTTATACAGATTTCCAGTTTTTATATATAGCTCATGTAGTCTTCTTTATGGTACATGGTCCTTTGACGTGAGAAAATATCTAGTGAAACCATAACATTCGTGAAAACCCACGTAAATCACGGCAAAAAAAGTCATCTAAAATCACTAAAAATTCACATATGTGGATAATATAATGATACACAACCTTGTAAAATATCTTATCCAAACTCGACTTCGTCTGTGAGATATAAAAATAACAAATTTCAAGCCAGAAAACTGTCTAGATGATTTGTCAGAAATTTGTTATTTATATATCTCACAAACAAAGTTGAGTTTTGACTAGATATTTTACAAGGTTGTGTATCATTATATCATCTACATGCGTAATCATTTTGTGAATTTAGGTTATTTTTTTACCGTAATCTACACGGGTTTTCACGAAGGTTGTGGTTTCCATCAGATATGTTCACCTTTGATACTCCCTTGCTTTATAGGTACCATGATGAGGTGTATTGGTAGATGCAGTTTACACAACCAAAGACGTGGAAAGGGGAAATAATTAGAATAAACCCCTATGTGTAAGCCAGCTTCAAAATGCTAGATGCTCTCATATAGAGACATGAGTTTATAACAACCCAGGCTTATGTTGTAAAGTTACTAGATGCGGAAGTTCCAGTTTTACCCTCCACAATTTAATTAAAATTGGTTCCAGACTCATCATTAACTTTTGGTTTTGGCCTCTAGCTTAAGTTCCTCTTCTCCCTTAGGGTAGGAAAAACATGATCGGAATAGTGGACGTAAAACTATTGAACTTGGGTATGCTCTTTCCATTTGTCGAAGTGGAATTGTAGAACAAAATGTGATATGATGAGATTGAATATAATAGAAACAAGGATAGCGAACGGGTTACCTACTTGTAAGGGTCAAAGCAAGCCTTTTAATTTAATTCTTTATTCTTACATTAAAGAATTAATCAAATCTCTCCAAGTAGGATTCAAACCTACGACTAGTTAGTTAACAGCCGACCGCTCTACCACTGAGCTACTGAGAAACAAGGGAGCAACTCTAACAGTTACGCAAATGAGTTTGGCATTCTTGTTTTTTTGGCAAAATTCTCAAAATCACTTATCCAATAGTTTGGCAAATGGGCTTGGCATTTTTAGCAACTTGGCAAACACATGGCGATATTTGGTATATATGTCAAACTACGGTTCGCTTGGCAATCGCCCTCGTGCGCTACTCCCGCGGGATATTTACCCCTCGTGCGCACAATTTTTAATTTTGCTAAGTCAATTTTGCTAAATACTTGGGCATGGTCTTTTTTCCCTTCCCATATCAATTTGGGACTTGGTAAATAACAACAATTGGCAAAGAAAAATTGTCAAACTGTTGGAGTTGTTCAGGTTTCTCCTATTTATTAACCATCTGATTAGCCAAATGGATGGCTCTCATTATTTTGAAGCGTTGTAAAATTCCAAAAATGGAAACAGAGCCTGGTAGCAACGGCCTTGATGTGACTTCCTGCATGCAGCAACTCCCCACGTATATGTACTCATCGCGGTACGTCCTGATACTACTGCCAGTACGGCCGGGGAAACATATCTATCTGCGTCTCTCGATCACAATTCGTTTCCAAATCCAGGGCGACCAAAAACCCCTGCCCGTTTGTTTCTCGAGAGGGTAGGGAAGAGGTCATCTCTAGGTTCGATCGCGGCGGCGGCGGCTGCTGCTGCGACGATGGGGATCGATGGTGACACTGACACCTCGAAGTGCATGGCGGAGGTCCAGCATGCCGGGACAGAGGAGATGAAGGAGGCCGTCGCGTCATTCGCCGGTGACCGTGCCCGTGATGAACTCAACAACAAGGAGGAGATCAGACACCCGTGGGAGGAGGGTGGAAAGATCCTGAGGCTGAAGAAGGAGATGATGGCGGCGTGGGAACTCTATTTCCTGACTCGGTCTTCACGCGGGAAGGGCAGGGACGAGGCCACGCAGGAGAAGGCTGGCCAGGGCATGAAGGAGATGCAGGAGACCGCCCAGGCACCTGGGGCGGGGAAGAAGAGGAAGAGGAAGAAGGTGGTCAAGATCAAGCTGCGTCAGGACTACGTCGATAGCATGGCCGCACATCCCTTCTCGATCTGTGCAGACCTATCTGAAGAGAATCTTGCCAAACGTACCCCAGGCTTCCGCGAGTTCTACGCTGCTGCGAAGTTTCTTCAGGACAAGAATCGTGAGTACTGGAACGCCCTTATCGCTCAGCGGGATGAACTAGGCTATGCTGAGGATGTGAATGAGGTCACAGATGACGAGGAGGATGAGGAGGTGAAGAATTAGGGCATGATGCAAAAGCGTTTTATGATTTATTAGTAGCCTGTGTTCGTGCAAGATATGTTTCTAGAGTTTCGTTCATATATATTTTGTTAATCTTGATCAGACATGCACAAGAATCTTGATGGAGTTATGAACAAATTGAAATTTGTTATTTTCTGACAAACATCAGAATGTTTGATACTTTGATTCAGTTACTGTTTTTTTTTCTTGAAAAATCAGGTTACCAGGTATGATTTTCTGCTTCTAGAACCTAATTTTTGCTGTACTTTTGTTTGAGTGGTGTCATTTGGAATTCTGCCAGTCCATGTATTCAGAAAGAAAAGAATTATAGGCTATTTCTCTATATTCAAATTTGCTGATCCAGTCCATTACAGGAGTTGCAATTGTATCCATGTCTGCAGCAAGCCAGCAATAATTGCATTGTTGTGCTGCTCCATCAGACTGATAGCAGTTCATGGCCTAGTGCCACTGCAGACTGACTTCACAGCCCCTGTTGCACTTGAAGTCTCTAACTATGGCAACCAGCTTCTGTGTGATTTCGATCTTTTGGGGGTTCGATTCGACTGGAGCCTGTGGATTTGCAGCTTCTATTGATGAGGTGATTACGTTGTGGGGAGTTATACAGATTTCCAGTTTTTATACATAGCTCATGTAGTCTTCTTTATGGTCCATGGTCCTTCCATGCTCCCTTGCTTTGTAGGTACCGCAATGGGGGAGATCCACAGATGCAGTTTACACAACCAAAGAGGGAAGGGGAAAGGATTAGCCCCTATCTGTAAGCCTGCTTGAAAATGCTAGATGCACTGGTAATAGAGACATTGTTTTATAATACCCTTTATTTTGCTCTTAGCTAGCTGTCCAGTGTACAATTTTCTATTTAGTAACTCAAAGCAAAAGCATAAATAATGGCAGCTCAGCTACTAAGTATTACAACTTTTAGCTGACCATAAGGATTTTGCCAGCCAAGCTAATCCAACAGACCTGCTACAGATTTTTCTTGTTACATGTACTTATTCTGTTGCTTATGTTCTGCAGCTTGCGCAGCCGTTAGTTTTTCCACTTATTGTTAATGTCCTGTACATAGAATTTTTTGCCATTAGAAAATCATGTATATTTATATTGAAAAGTTGCAAAAACTTTCTAGTAAACTTTTATTTTGTGTAAGATTCCTTTATTGGTATATAGATGGATACTACTAATTAAACTACACAGTCACTTGTGACTATACAACATATGGATTCCTAATGATTCATATTTTGACATCCAAATGATTTCAAATACAAAAAGAACTTGAACTACTACCAAGTTATAGAACTCGTCGAGTACTACAACATCACGTAGTTTGTCTCCATCAAACAGCATATGAGAAAGTTACGAAGTTTTTCAAAACAGCTTATCATTGTCGCTTCATGTCCCAAACCGGTAGTGACAGTATCACTGCCTTCAAGCCAAAAACTAGCAGTGAATCCAGTGATGACCCCAACATCACTACTGGATGGCCTATCACTGCCGCTTCAAGCCACAAACCAGCAGTGATACAATGTCACAAACCGACAATGATAGGTCGGCAGTACAGAACAAAGTTTAGTATAGACCACAACGGTGATAAGGAAGAGATGGTGGAGAGACCTAGCCATAATCTAGGGCATAAAAGGTGTTGCATCTGTGGTTAATAATTTATTATTTAGAATAATTCTTATCCATGTACTTAATCAAGATTTTCGATCTCGATCAGGTTTGGGATAGTACTTAATCAAGTTGTAGGTTTGATTACTCACATCACACTACTACTAGAGTCTCGGACATTCTCTGAATTATATATCGGATTGTGATAGATTTTTTTTCCATGTTAATCCATCGATTCGGCTTTACCATGCATTTCATTAAAATTTTCCTCAACATCAATATTTTTTGTTTTCAAAGTGATCATCAACAACCGGTTGTATATTA
This sequence comes from Themeda triandra, assembly GCA_018135685.1. Taxonomy (NCBI): domain Eukaryota; kingdom Viridiplantae; phylum Streptophyta; class Magnoliopsida; order Poales; family Poaceae; genus Themeda; species Themeda triandra. Next base: position 282,965 of record JAENPR010000418.1, on the reverse strand, counting down.
GTTGGTGCAAAAAATAATTATTTGTTTTATTTGGTATCCATGTCTTGATGTAGTTTTTTTACAAAGACATGAATATTAACATAAAGTTGATGAGTTTTATGGTAAAGTTTTAAATAGGGATTAAGTTTGAATCAGCACTATGTTAAAATATTTATAGTTTTCAACTGATTATTTAAATTGTATTGATTATAATTATAAAATGTATATTAGTTAACTATTAAAGGGGCTGTTTTCTTTGCTAGCTGTTGTTCGTTATATTAATTGATTTATTTATTTATTATTTGGCATTGTTATCCAAATGTATGGAGGTGAACTTATGGACTTACTGATCAATTAAGTGGAAGCCAGTTTTCCGTGATGAAGTGAATAGATTCGTTAAAGACGCAAAGAAAGATGCAGTGACCAAGAATGAAACCAAAATTTGTAAAGACCGCAAGAACAATCCCAAATGGAAAGATGTGAGTACAATCAGACTGAACTTGGTCATGTGAGGCTTCTATAAGGACTACATGGTTTAGATCCATCATGGTGAAGAAATCATTGACATATGTTGAGTTAGAAAAAGAATTTCATGATGTGGAGTATGATGACACCACATGTATATCTGATCTTAAAGATTAAAAGGGTACATATATAGTTTTTGTTGTTTTATATGAGTTGTTGTCATGCAACTCAGAATCCTATTTTACTCACTCTATAAATTAAGAGATTTTAAGTTGCTATGAGATATCTTAAAAGGACAATAATTGTACATGTAGTCTATAAGTCGTCTTAAATTACGTAGCACTATATATAAGGCAGGTTATTAGACGACGACAATATGAGCTTGCCGCCATGGGCCATGGCTCAGGGAGCCGAGCCCCTTGCCACGTCGGAAATCACATCCACAACGTTGATGCGAAATTATTTGACGTCAAGATGTAATACCTTTGTGCCAAATATCATGGTGCCAATCTAAATCTTTTTTTTCTCGAACACGACTTCACGTGTCATTTTCATTAAGAAGAAGGTGGCCGAAAGAACGGCAAGCACGACACACACGACACAACACAACACGGACCACGGAGACAGTGGTCTAAACGAACATGACACAAAGAGAAAGAGAAAGGGTCCTCTACCATGTCTAACAACAAGGCCCAAGAGCCTGACAGGGCAGGAGCAGGACTGGGCGTCGGAGGAGCATCGTGGGCGCGCCAACGGAGCCTTCAGGAAGGAGATGACGCCCGCGGACACCAACTCCGTTGGGACGGGCACCCAGGTGATCTTTCATTCCCGGCTTGCTCCGGCAGCAGCGTTAGAGGAACGGTCGCCGAGACGACGCCTTCAAGAAGGTAATGACGTTGATCACCACCGTCGTCGGTCCTAGGCCCCTGGCCTAAGGACAAGGTTTTCACCCGCGTAGCCCTGGACCGCTGCTGCCGCGATGACGTCGTTGGATGTCTTCGTGTTGTCCGCTTCCGGTGCCCAACAATGAAACGACCGTGGCAGAGGAGAAGAGCCACCGGCATGAGCTAACCGCCAGGGAGGCCGTGGCCCACCTAAAGGAGGAGGATGGGCCAGGACAGCCCCTAGTCACCGCAGCAGCGCTCACCCTGAGCGCTGGCGGGAGAGCGCCGCCAGAGCGGCCGTGGCCCACCGCCCACTGCAGAGGCTGGGGCGGGGGCCAGGCACGCTTGCGGGAGCTCAGGCCCTGGTCAAGGGCGCGGGGAGGCCGAGGAGGGGTCGGCCGGCCGTCCTACCGCTCACCCCAGAAGAGGTAGGCCAGAACTGCCGCCGACTTCCGCCATCACCCGGCCTCGAACCCCGCCGCCGTCCCACGGCAGAGGGGAGCAGTCGCACGCGAGGCCCGCCCCACCGTCAAGCACTGTCCCGATGCACCGGAGTTGCGGTTGGTGGCCTCCCCGCTGCAACGACCCCGGCCGAAGCGTCGCCTTGTTGGCATTTCTTAACGCAATCACTAGAATTGTTACATCCCAGTGGTCACGCCAAGAAACGCCAGGGTTGATAGTCGTGTTCTAAAGATATTATCCGCAAGCGCACGGATCTATCATTGTAGCATTTCACCCGGGAAGTATTCTCAGGGTATCGTTATTTATATTTCCCGTAGGAAGGCATGGTGTAGAGGTGTCTAAACATGGATATGGATATTTGACTTCAAGTCATCGAAATGTGACTCTAGTACTATACAGGGGTAAGTATAATGGTTTTGCAAGATAGTGGACACACATTTGGCCAAACTCAAGGATAAAGTATAAAAGAAAGAATAAATGAATGAATGAATAAAGAATAAACCTAAGCGGAGCAGGTAGGTCATTCATAGCAATGTCATGAACAGCTAAGTCATATAGTCTACGGGGTTAGAGATAAGTCGAGCCTAAAGTAACGGGGTGACCCCCGGTGATGCACTTGGCCGGCCGATAGAGGCATTTACGAACTCCTACACGACATACGGACGTGGGGATTACAAGGGACGGACAGTGTTGGCGGTCCTTAACTCGATTTCTACCCGCCAACTATAGGTCATTATGGGGGAAATAAATATTTTATTTCACATATATCTTTACTATTGACCTAGTTCCACCCGTGCTTGGAGAAAATATTGTTTTGCGTAATATACATCAAGTGCGGGAATTTTCGAATAAAAAAGCGCTTTCCGGAAGGCGTAAAACGGCAAGGGAAACAAGGTAGCCCACCTCGGGGTCGAAGTGGGCCAAATCACCAGCAAAAGCGCGGCCCAGAGGACGACCCGGGCCCACCCGCCAAAGGCGGTCGGGGCGCGCCACCCGGCGCGGCGCGCACGGGCGCGCGCGCGCCAGCCCTGCCGCCAGGTGGGCCCGGCCAAGGCGGTTTGCCTCTTTCCATCTAGGGGATGACGGTTGCGCTGGTTATTTTACCTCAATACCCCTCAACCACCTCCAGCGCCCTATAAATGAAGAGGGGAGGCCCCCCACCTTCACACACACACCATTTGGAGCCATCTCTACACCTCACACTTGTTCTTTAGCATTAGTGTTAGTCGTTTGGAGCTAGGCAAAGCTACTTGGAGAGCTTGTCTCTAGGAGGAAAAGCTACATCTTTGGTATAAATCTATGGAGCGTTCTTCCTTGGTCAAGTTCTTATTACATTTATATAGTCTTGCATATGAACTAGAGTATACTCTAGTACACGATATATTCGATGATCAAGAACTAGGCCATAGTTCTTGTGAGAGTTATTCATCGTGTTCTACACGGTTCTTCATCGTTCATATGTTTTACTTGTTTAGATTAGATTGTAGGAGAGGAATAGCGGTTCGATGTGCCTTCGGGTTTGCCTATGTCCTAGCTCGTCCATCCGTAGGGTGGGAATCCTGGGGATGTAGGTAGCTCCTTAGTATGCGGACGTGGTGTCCGGGTGCGAGGGAACCTTCGGATATGTCGGCATGCCACGGTTGAGGTGGTAGGTGGCAGGTGGTGACAGCCCTGTCCGTCCTTTGTAATCCCCCACGTTCGCATGTTGAGTAGGAGTTCGTAAATGCCGCCATCGACTGGCAGACCAGTTGCCGCGGTCTCCCCATATTCCTAGTCTATAGTCGAGTCTTAACTTGTATAACATGTGGAATTAGCTGCATTGACTATAGGACCCGCCCGCTCCACGTAGGTTATTCTTTATTCTTTATTTTATCTTTATTCCTTTGAGGTTGCTCTAAGTGTGTGTCCACTATCCAAATTACCGTATGCTTACCCCTGTATAGCATATTGGTCGGTTTCTCCTCATACTAGATATTGTATTCATACCCATGCTAGATTACTTAACTACCCCATGCCTTCCTTTGGGAAATTATAAATAACGATACCCTAAATACTTCCGGGTGAAATGCTTTTAACGATAGATCCGTGCGCTTGCGGATATTTATTCTAATAGGATGTGATCTATCTCTTGGCAACACTCGCATAGTTGCTAGAACCAGTTTCTAGTAAATATGCCGAGTAAAGCCATTTAGCGTTTCTAGCGCTGTTATCAGAATTAGGCTCTAAGTCTATTTTGGTAATCGCGCTAAGAAATGCCAACAAACATTTCTGGCGCCGTTGCCGGGGAAGGCATGGAAGTTAAGAATCTAGCAGCATGGATATGTATATGATACATAAAATGAGAAACGACAATGCCTATACAGGCTAACTTTTATGTTTTCTCCTGTTGTGGGTGAAAACAGGATAGTGCATGACCGGTTTCTCCCTACCGGAAAATTTCAACTCAAATCCGGAGGCACTCCTAAGGAGGAAGAGGACTCGTGCCATTTCCTTTTCTGCTACTCCGCCGATAGATAAACCAGTCACCACCGCACCTACTACGCCGCACTCCATGGCCAAGTCCCTGCGCGAGTTCTCTGTCCCTAATGTTGCCAACGTGCCCACTGGGCCCGCTGTCAACTTGGGAGACAAGAACTTCAAGCTCAGGACGGGGCTCATTACCATGGTACAGGCATGTTCATTCTGTGGACTACCTAGTGAGGACGCCAACTCTCATCTTCAGCGTTTCTTGGAGATATGCGACACCATCGTCATCAAGGATGTCGCACCTGATGCAATCAGGCTCAGGCTCTTCCCTTTCTCCCTTGTGGGAAAGGCGAAGACCTGGTTCTACAAGGACAAGGCCGCTGTTGACACATGGAGCAAGTGCTCCACCGCGTTCCTCGCTAAGTTCTTCCCCATGGGCAAAACCAATGCCCTGCGGGGAAGAATCGCCAACTTCCAGCAAAATTCGGCCGGAACCCATCCATGAGGCATGGGAGAGGCTCCAGGAGTACATCCAGGAATGCCCTCACCATGGGATGGAAAGTTGGCTGGTGCTCCAGAACTTCTACAACGGGTTAACACCCATGTCGAAGGGGCACCTGGACACCGCAGCTGGCGGCGCCTTCCTATCATTGACTGTTGACAGTGCTACGGCACTGATCAATAAAATGGTAGAAAACCAAGATTGGGGGGAGGACCGCGCTCCCACCAAGGGACAAAAAGGCATGCATACCGTGAAGGAGGCGGATATGCTTGCCGCAAAAATAGACCTACTCCTGAAGAAGATTGACGGTGGTGCCATCACTGATGCATCCGGCACCGTCAACGCCATGGACGCTCGCATGACATGCGAGGTCTGTGGTGAAGCTGGACACTCGGGGAATGACTGCCTCGAGACCCATGAAGAGGCCGCCTACCTCAACAATGGGTTTCGCCAGCAGCAAGGAGGAGGGAATGGCTAGAATGACCAGTCCCGTCCTCCATTCCAAGGTAATTCGAATTATGCCTCCGGGTTTAATTCGAATCAACCTTCATTAAAGGACCTGGTTTACGGCCAAGCCAAGATCAACGAAAATCTCACCAAAAAGATGATCCAAAATGACAAGATCTTGGAGAATATGAATAACAAGATAGAGGGCCTATCATCACCGTCAAGAACCAAATGAGCTTCAACAAGATGATAGAGACCCGGCTCGCCCGGATTGCCGTAGCGATCCCGACAAACGCCGACACGAGCGGGATCCCGGGCAACGAGGTCCCGCCCGAGTCGGTAAATATGATCGCGACGGGGTTTGGTCACCCTGTTAAGCCAAGCAAGCTTGGGGGAAGAAATAAGAGCACCGACAAAAAGCGAGGTCGGTAAGTACTTTCTTGCTACTCGAAAAAAAAGAGAGAAGAGAGAAAAAGAGAGAGAGTAGAAGAAAAAAAAATATAGAATAAAACTTCTTCTCTGGAAAAAAAAAAGAGAAGATTTATTTTAAAAAAAATATTTTTCAAACGGCCGGGGCAGAATCACCAACGGCTAGCACCAAGGGCTAGCCGTTGGCGCCCAACGGCCAAAGCAGGGCGACAGCGGGGCCCGCCTGGGCGCGCGCACGCCCAAGGCGCGGCCGCACCAGGTCTGCTGAGGTGGGGCCCCGGCCGGCGGCCAACGGCTCTTAGTCGTTGCCCCTCCCCCTTGCTGCTGGTTATCCGGCTATAAAAGGAGGGGGGTGGCCGAGGTGAGCAACCACCTCCCATTCCTCACACTCTCACTCTCTTTCACTCCCATTTCCCACACAACAAGCTTCCACAAGCAATCTTTGAGCAAGAGAGCAAGAGTTAGAGCTATTCTCGGGTGTGGAAAATCAACTTCCACTAGTTCTTTCGCACCCGAGAGCTAGCCACCGGCGTAGTCCGCCATGAGCGACTACAGTTCGTGGGGGTACGGTGAGGCCTCGAGCTCTTACCAAGGTGCCCCCTACGAGCCAGAAGCGGCCGAGGAGGCGGCGCCCGCAACCCCCGAGCACGAGGGGATCTACGCGGTCGACGCCCTGTACCTCGACCTGGAGGGAGAGCAGGAGCTGCAGAGGTACCATCGCCTCAAGGATCGGCTCTTCAACCACACGATGATCTACGACGCCAACCTCAACGAGAAAATAGGTATGGACACCGACTTCGAAACCATTTGGAAGGCGGTTGGTTGGGAAACCTCGAGCCCATCGATGAGCAAGGTTCGCGTCTCTTGACCATCCAGTTTCTTTGCACACTTGATTATGATGATGAGCGTATTTACTTCCGTTTGTTTGGCACGGAATATTCTCTTACTTGGGGGGAACTCGCTCATCATCTAGGCTTCCACTATAAGTGTGCACTTAAACTAGATGCATTCATCCCTGGTTTTGATCGCAATTCTTTTTGGGAGAAGATTTCGAGTAGGGTAGAAGTTGGACCTTTCAAACCCCTGAACACGCAGATCCAACACCCTACCCTTAGACTCATGCATCGTTGGATTTCTATGACTTTGTTTCCTGCTGGCAAGACTAGATGGGTGCATTCTGTAGAACTTAAGCTTCTCTAGGCCATAGTTCACAAGTTCAAGGTCGCTCCTGTACGGGAGATGTGCCTCCACTGGCTAGATATGGTTAAGAAGTCTTATACTATCGATTGCACCTCTCTTGTTACTCGCATTGCCAATGCCGTAGGAGCATTAGATGGTAACGATGTTGAGTACATTCCTCTTGATCGGCCGATTTGTGATTTGCGTGCCCTAACCCAAGGACACACTTTGAAGGCCGATGGAAAAGATCATATCTATTTCTTCTTTGCCGGTTATGTAAATAAGATTCGGTTACCTAACCCAGATCTTTATTTATATAACTGTGATGTGCTCACCTTTGATTTGAAGATTACAGAAGAAGCACGCAGGGAAGAACAGACTCCGAGAGCCACTAGAGGAGGGGCTGAGGCTTATGCACAGCCTGACTCCCCTGCTCAGCCAGATGCTCCTATACAGCCTCCCTAGCAGTATGGTTATGGTGAATGGGAGGCCTACCAGGGCTACGCAGGCTACTCGGGGTGGGAGCAGTACCCCCAGCCGGCACAGACCGCTGAGGGGACATGGTCCGATGCAGGGACCGACGAGTGGGAGCGACAGAGGCAGTACACTGTCGACTCACCACCACCAGAGCAGGAGCCGACACTGGCCTCAGTCAATGCCCGCATTGGACAGCTGCAGATCCAGACGAACGACATCAGGAACACCCTGGGCGGCTTCATGCATGCGACGACCCAGTGGCAGCAGCAGCACGGGCAGCGGTTCGACGCTCTTGCCGAGAGCCTCCGCATCCAGCAGGAGGAGCAGAGGGCCTACTGGAGGTCCCAGGGATACAACCCTGGGCCATGAGCTTCAGGATAAGCTTGGGGGAGGACCCCTAATTGAGGTACCCGCATTGCATATTTAATTCCTCGTAATTCTATTTTATTGTAGCATGTTTAAATTCAAGTTTCTTGCATTGAAAAATTCAAAAAAAAATTATTTATATAATTCCATTCCATATATGTGCTATGAAATGTTTAGTTCCACCCATGTTGAAATGATTGGTTGCACTGTTTTATGTCTCGTTTGTACTTGTCTAGAATAGAGTTTTCTCCAATATTTGGGTTTATCGGCTTTACATTATCATGCTCTAGAAACTTGATTTAGTGGGTTGCATACAATTACTCTCATCTAGGTTATTGCGCGATATGATATAGTGACTTAAACCACAGCAATGAAGCGTCCCTTTGAGAAAACCTGATGTCCGGAGTCTTTGTTTCAAAAATTTTCAAAAAACAATAGTTCCTCAATGATCGCGGAATACCCACCAGAGCGATATGATTTATCTATAGAATAAGAACCTTCATACGCTGCTTGTTTGTACATTGAGTTTGGTCGGATTGTTACCGACGTGAGATTATGACTCTACACCCATGATTGAGATTCACTTGCACCCACCAAAAAACCAACTCTTACACTGAGAGTTGCACACAACATGCACCCTTCACCATCCGCCGACTCTTACACTGAGAGTTGCGCACCATTTTTTTCCACCAAATAAAAATGCCAACCCTTACCCTGAGAATCGCGCACCCCTCTCATGTAGTTTGCAAAATTCTCCATGCATTGTTCATCATGACATCTCTCTCCACCTCATCCTATCCATCAATAAAGTTTTGGGCTATGTTCATAGTCAGAGAAAAAAGGGAGAGAGAAAAGAAAGAGAGGAAAGAAAAAAAAAGAGAGGAGATTTTTATAGTTAGAAGATTTATCACTCTTGTAGGCAAACGGGAAAAATCTTAGATCCCCGTTCAAAAAAAAAGTGAGAGAATAAATTTAGTTGTTCTTTGATAGCCCATCATTTCTTCATCTCATTCATCAATAAAAGAGAGTGTGTCATGATGCATGGAGACCCAAAAATACCACAAAAATTAGGAATCATCTTTCATTCCATCCACACACTTGCACATCTCAATCAAGGTGTATAGCTTAATCTCCGTAAGGTTCAGTCCTTGACCTTACAACATATGTGATACAAGTATGCCCACTTACATACCTACCCAAAACTCCACTCTCAGCTTTAGTGGTAGGAAGAAGGCAAAAATTTGAAAATGCCTTTGGTGAGGTTACTATACACTTTTGAGCGATCGAGTGGGTCATTTGAGGAGCTTGGTTTGTTTTATAAAAACTTACAAAACCTCTGGACTGAAAGTTGATCTTGGGACGAATGAAAAGCACCGGTCTTTGAAACTGTTCTATTTTGCAATCGCCCAAGACTTGAGACAATTAGAAGCCCCACTCCATCAGGAATCATAGAGTAGATACAATTGCCGATTTATCCAAATAGCAGAAGAACGCTCTCTTTTAGCTTGTACACTTGAGATATAATCGGCATCGTAGCAACCCCGATCAACAACCCAAAGCAAAAACTTGCTCGGGACGAGCAAGGGGTAAGCTTGGGGATCTTGTTGGCGGTCCTTAACTCGATTTCTACCCGCCAACTATAGGTCATTATGGGGGAAATAAATATTTTATTTCACATATATCTTTACTATTGACCTAGTTCCACCTGTGCTTGGAGAAAATATTGTTTTGCAGAATATACATCAAGTGCAGGAATTTTCAGAATAAAAAAGCACTTTCCGGAAGGCGTAAAACGGCAAGGGAAACAAGGTAGCCCACCTCGGGGTCGAAGTGGGCCAAATCACCAGCAAAAGCGCGGCCCAGAGGACGACCCGGGCCCACCCGCCAAAGGCGGTCAGGGGGCGGCGCCACCCAGGCGCGGGCGCGCACAGGCGCGTGCGCCCGCCACCCGCCCCAGTGGGCCCGGCCAAGGCGGTTTGCCTCTTTCCATCTAGGGGATGACGGTTGCGCTGGTTATTTTACCTCAATACCCCTGAACCGCCTCCAGCGCCCTATAAATGAAGAGGAGAGGCCCCCACCTTCACACACCATTTGGAGCCATCTCTACACCTCACACTTGTTCTTTAGCATTAGTGTTAGTCATTTGGAGCTAGGCAAAGCTACTTGGAGAGCTTGTCTCCAGGAGGAAAAGCTACATCTTTGGTATAAATCTATGGAGCGTTCTTCCTTGGTCAAGTTCTTATTACATTTATATAGTCTTGCATATGAACTAGAGTATAGTCTAGTACACGATATATTCGATGATCAAGAACTAGGCCATAGTTCTTGTGAGAGTTATTCATCGTGTTCTACACGGTTCTTCATCGTTCATATGTTTTACTTGTTTAGATTAGATTGTAGGAGAGGAATAGCGGTTCGATGTGCCTTCGGGTTTGCCTATGTCCTAGCTCGTCCATCCGTAGGGTGGGAGTCCTGGGGGATGTAGGTAGCTCCTTAGTATGCGGACGTGGTGTCCGGGTGCGAGGAACCTTCGGATATGTCGGCATGCCACGGTTGAGGTGGTAGGCGGCAGTGGTGACAGCCCTGTCCGTCCTTTGTAATCCCCACGTTCGCATGTTGAGTAGGAGTTCGTAAATGCCGCCATCGACCAAGGCAGACCGCTGCCGCGGTCTCCCCATATTCCTAGTCTATAGTCGAGTCTTGACTTGTATAACATGTGGAATTAGCTGTTCTAGCATTGACTGTATAGGACCTGCCTGCTCCACGTAGGTTATTCTTTATTCTTTATTTTATCTTTATTCCTTTGAGGTTGCTCTAAGTGTGTGTCCACTATCCAAACTACCGTATGCTTACCCCTGTATAGCACATTGGTCGGTTTCTCCTCATACTACATATTGTATTCATACCCATGCTAGATTACTTAACTACCCCATGCCTTCCTTTGGGAAATTATAAATAACGATACCCTGAATACTTCCGGGTGAAATGCTGCAACGATAGATCCGTGCGCTTGTGGATATTTATTCTAATAGGATGTGATCTATCTCTTGGCAACACTCGCATAGTTGCTAGAACCAGTTTCTAGTAAATATGCCGAGTAAAGCCATTTAGCGTTTCTGGCGCTGCTATCAGAATTAGGCTCTAAGTCTATTTTGGTAATCGCGCTAAGAAATGCCAACAACACGGCTGTCACCACCTGCCGCCTACCCATCAACCGTGGCATGCCGTCATATCCGAAGGCTCTCTCGTATCCGGACACCACGCCCGCATATCTGAGAACTACCTACATTCCCCGCGGACTCCCACCCTACGGATGGACGAGCTAGAACATAGGCAAACCCGAAGGAACGACGAACCGTTACTCCATTCTCGTCAAGACCTCTAATCCTATAAATCATATGAACAACGAAGAACAACGAAGAATATGCTAAGAAATGATCATAAGAACTTTGGTCTAGTTCATATGAATCAGGTTTAGCAAGAACGCAACTATACTCTAGTTCATGAACAAAGCTACATAATAAGAATAAGAACTTGAAGTAGGAAGAACACTCCATAGTATATTACCAAGTGATGAATCTTCTTCCTAGGAGACAAGCCCTCCTTGATAGCTCAACCTAGCTCCTAAGCTACTAGACTAGGCTAGAGAACAAGAGTAGAGGAGAATGGCTCAAATGAATGTGTGTCTTGGAATGACTTGATTTTCCCCTTTTATATGTTGAGCAGGTCGGTTTGGAGCTATACATGGCGGGAACACCGCACCGCCCTCCTCTCGCATTCATTGCACCGCCTCTTGGAAGCAGGGCCCACCTGTCGGTCTGGGGGGCGCGAGCGCGCCAGGTTGGAGCCGCCCCCCAACCGACCTTGGCTGGTGGGTCCCTCCTGTCAGGTGTGTCGAGGTGGTGTGGTGTTTCAGCCCATTTTGGCTCTGATTGGGCATGTCTCCTTCTTGTGCCTCTTTACGCTTTGCCGGAAAGCGCCTTTTTCTTGTAAAATCCCCTGTACTTGGTGTATTTCCTGTAAACGTTGCTAAACTCCAGGTACAAGTGGAATTCGGTTAATAGCACAAGTATATGCGTATAAGAACATGTAATTCTCCCTTTTCTATCTTGAGTTGGCGGTTAAAATGTGTCAATAAGGACCGCCAACAAGATCCCCCAAGCTTACCCTTTGCTCGTCTCGAGCAAAGCTGGGCTTTTTGGGTTGTTGATCAGGAGCTGCTTCTATGCCGATCATATTTCTAATATACCATAGTTATACGCATGTTTTCCACTGAACTTGAATAAACCGGCATTTCTATCCACCCTTTTATTATCCCGCTCTAATGGGGCTTTTTGGCTCCCAAGTCTTGGGCGATTGCAAGGTAGAACAGCACCACTGACCATTCTTCCGGAGGTTTTAAGAGTTTTATAAAATGAATCCCAAGTTCCTCGAATGATTCTCTCGATCACTCAATGTGTATAGCAACCTCACCAAAGGCATTTTGAGAATTTGCCTTCTACCTACCACTAAAAAGCTGAGAGTGGAGTTTTGGGTAGGTATGTAAGTGGGCATACTTGTATCACATATATTGTAAGGTCAAGGATCGAACCTTACGGAGATTAAGCCATACACCTTGATTGAGACGTGCATGTGTGTGGGATGGAAGAAATGGTTCCTAACTTTTGGATATTTTTGTGTACTCCATGCATTATGTCTCTCTTTTATTTGAATGATGATGATGATAAAAGAAGAGTATGGGCTATGAATGGAACAACCTTTTTCTTTTCTTTTTTTCTTCTCTCCCTCTTCTTTTTTTTGAACGGGGATCTAAAGATTTTCCCGTTGAATTATTGCACTATCCTATCCTTCTTTCTTTCCTTTTGCTCTCTCCCCCTTTTTTTCGAATGAATGAATAGCCCATCTCTAATGAATGATTGATGAAAATGGAGAGAGACATCATGATGAAAATGCAAGGAGTACTTTTTGGTGGCTAAAGAATGCGCGATCCTCAGAATAAGCATCGGCATTTTTATTTGGTGGACAGATGGTGCGCAACTCTCAGTGTAAGAGTTGGCGGATGGAAAGGGGTGCATGTTATGCGCGACTCTCAGTGTAAGAGTCGGCGTTTTATTTGGTGGGTGCAAGTGAAATCTCAATCATGGGTGTAAGGTCATAATCTCGCGTCAGTACCGATCCGACCGAACTCAATGTACGAACAAGCAGCGTATGAAGGTTTTGTACTACAGATAAATCATATGGCTCTGGTGGGTATTTCATAATCATTGAGGAACTTTTCATTTTTGATTATTTTGCAAATGAGTCGTCGTACTCTAGAGCAAAGTCATAGCGGTGGCTATAGTACTATATCATACCCAAGAATAACTTAGACAAGAAAACACAAGTGCTCCCACTAAAAAGCAAGTTTTCGGGATGAGACAATTCTAGCCGATAAACCCAAATCTAGAGAAAACAATGTTTATAACTAGGGTACAAAGAAACAAGAGACAAAGCAACCTCATCATTTCAACAAGGGACACAGCACAGGAATAAAAATATTTTTGGGGGTTTTTTATATATGCATGAGAACAAGGATTAAACATGCTAAAGAAAATAAAATTACTTGGAAAATTAAATATGCAATGCAAGGTACCTTTGGGGGTCCTCCCCCAAGCTGGCATGAAGCTCACTGTCCAGGGTGATATCCCATGAACCTCCAGAACTCCTCATGTTGAGCCTGGTCTTGCTGTATCTGTGCACTCAAGCCGTCCCACCTTTGATCATTCTGTGCCTGACAATCATGGGTCTCCTGCACAAAGGAGGTGAGAGAGTGTTGTATTTCGCCTGTCTGGATCTGCAGCTCTCCGATGCGGGTGCCGAGAGCTTCTATCTCGGGGTAATGTCGTGGCTGGACCGGTGGGGGAACATCTTCGTATTGCTGCCTTTGGTGCTCCCACTCGTCCATGCTCACCTCGGCCCACGCATCTGTGGTTGGCGCGGGAGGTACAAACTGGTCCCAGCTCCCGCTGCCCTGTGGAGCATACCCCGTGTAGTCCTGGTAGGGGGTCCATTGATGTTGCTCGGGCTACGAGGAACTGGGGCCTGCTTCGTCCTCCGCCCTGCCTCGTCGTGTCCTGCTGGTGAGTTCTTCCCTGCGAATATCTTCAGCAGTCTTGAGCACAAAGGTTAGTGACTGGCAATTACACAAATAGTAATCTGGGTTAGGTAACCGGATCCTATTTTCGTAGCCAGGGAAAAAGAAGTAGAGCTCATCCTTTGTGCCGTGGGTAGTCAACGTGTGCCCTTGGATCAGAGTGGTCAAGTCACAAATGGGTCGAGGAATAGGAATGTACTCAACAACCTCACCCTCCAAAATACCCATCGAACTGGCAACACAAGTGACCAGAGAGGTGCACAAGACCGGGTACTTGTTGCAAACTATGTCTTGCCAATGACGAACGATCTCCCTCACGGGTGATACCTTGATTTTCTTGACAATGGCATAGAGCAACTTAAGTTCGGCCATGCGCACCCATCTAACCACACTAGTGGGGAAGAAAACCATGGACATCCAACGATGCATAAACCTCAAAGTGGGATGATGGATTTGGGTGTTCTGGGGTTTGAAAGAACGGAACTCAACCCTCCCAGAAATCTCTTCCCAAAACTTGTTTCGATCAAAACCGATGGTGGCGAAATCAAGATCGAGGAAGCATCTTCGGTTAAAACCCAAATGAACACTAAGCTCTTTCCAAGTAAGTTCATGCTCCTCATTGAACAAGCGAAAAATCACACCATCGTCGGTTTCTTGCAAAGTGCTAAGGAACTGTATGGTTAGGAGGCATGAACCTTGTTCCTCGATGGGTTCAACATCCTCCCAACCAACAGACCTCCACACAAGATCGAATTCATCATCCATACCTATGCGGTGGAGGAGGTTGAAGTCGTAGGCTTGCGTGTGGAGGAAGAGACGATCCTTGAGGTGGAAGTAGGCTTGCATCTCCCGACCTTCTTCCAGGTCGAGGTACAGCTTGTCCTCCTCGTTCATGACTTGCTCTTGTGGCGCTTCCGGCGCCACCTCTTCCTCTCCGGCTCCTTCAACCTCCTCGGGTTGCTGCTCTTCCACGGGGGCTTCGGGAGCTTGAGAGCTCGACTCGCCGAGGCGACGCTTGGAGCTCATCCTAAGCAAGTTTCCGAATCCTACCATGGCTTACAAGTAGAGAGAGCTTCTTGGGTGTGAAGGGTTAGTGGAGAATGAACTTCTACCCCCAAGAGTGCTCTTGCTACTTGCTCTTCACAAAATATGTTGGAAAATTTGCTTGAAGAATGAAGTGGGGGAGTGAGAGGAGTGAAAGTGTGAGGGTGTGAGAGGGGTGGAGCTCCACCGTCGGCTCCTCTTCTATTTATAGGCCAAGCACCGGCCCAAGGGGGAGGGTGCAACGGCTCCTAGCCGTTGGAGCCTCGGCCGGTGGCGGCAGCCGCCACACGGCGCGGCCGCGCCCTTGCGCGCGCGCCCGGGCCCGCCCGCCACCACCCTTTGGCGAAGTCGCCCCCAACGGCCATTTCAAAAATATGGCCGTTAGGGGTTGGTCTCCGGCCCAAAACTTCCCCAATTTTCGAATTTCCAACAAATTTTGATCAAAAATATTTTTCTAAAAATTATTTTAAAAAATAATGTTTAATAAAAGAAAAATTTATTCCTTCTAACTAACTAATTTTCAATTTTTGGGACAAAAAAAATACAAAATAAAAAATATTTTATTTGCTCACAAGAAAGTGAGTGCAAGGAAAAAAATACTTTTATAAATTAAATAAATATTTTGTAAATAAAGAAATATTTTTGTTTAGATAATTGCCGGTTTACCTGTCGGCCAGGGCTCACCAATTTTAAGTCCGTTAAGCAGGACTTTCTCCCTCATCAATTTTTGCTTGATGATTCACCTGGCCCGGGAGAAGTGGGTCCAGATTTCTTTGCCTTGGGTTGCCGCTTCTTTGGCGGGTTCTTCTTCACTTCTGCCGGTTTGGGATAGCCATTGAATCGAAGGTTGATCACCTTCGAGTTGAAGTGGAAGCTGGCTATTCCCTTCCCAACATATATTGCTGCCTTGGTAGTGTAGAGGAATGGTCGCCCAAGGATGAGTGGTCCCTCATCTGTGTCTCCTATGTTGAGGACGACGAAGTCCACTGGGATGTACTCATCCTGGATCCTGATTAGGATATCTTGTACTATCCCCTCGGGCCGTGTGATAGTCCGATCTGCCATTTGCATCATGAATGCTGGAGGGGACAGAGGTCCTCCCAACAATTTTTCATATGTTGCCTTGGACATCATGTTAACACTTGCTCCGAGGTCGCAATAGGCATTATCAATGATATGTGGGCCTATTGCGATGGTGATAGTTGGGCGGCCAGGATCTCCCTTCTTTTCCAAGACAGAGCCCCAACTGGGACATGGCTTACCAGGCCATGTCGAGATCATGTTGACGGTTTCCAGTGAGATCTCGGGCTGCCCGGGTATTTCTCCTCAGCCACTATTGTTTGGGAGAGATGCAGCTATCTGGGCTAACTGAGTTTCTATCATTTTGTTGAATCCCAGCTGATCTCTAACGACAGTAGATAAGCCTTCTATCTTATCACTGATGCTTCAAAGAATTTTATCGTTGTCGAGCATCTTTTTGGTCAGATTTTCATTGATCTTGGCTTGCCCAAGGACTAGGTCTTTGAATGAAGGCTGATTCGAATTATAATTGGAGTTATAATTCGAATTACCTTGGAATGGTGGTCGTGAATAGCCACTATTTCCTCCTTGTTGTTGCCGGAACCCGTTGTTGATATATGCTGCTTCTTCACGGGTCTCAGGGCAGTCACCTCCTGAGTGGCCAACATTACCACAGACTTCGCAAGTCATGCGAGAGTCCATGGTTTTGACGGAGTCGGGCGTGCTAGCTGTAGCATGTTCCTCCATCTTCTTGAGGAGTAGCTCTATCTTAGCGGCAAGCATATCAGTCTCCTTGATTGTGTGCATGCCCTTCTGTTGCTTGGTTGGGGTCCTATCTTCTCCCCAAGCTTGATTTTCCACCATTTTGTTGACTAAAGCCGTAGCTTTGCCAACTGTAAGTGATAGGAATGCTCCTCCAGCAGCGGCATCAAGGTGCCCTTTTGACATGGGTGTTAACCCATTGTAGAAATTCTGGAGCACCAGCCACTCCTCCATCCCGTGATGAGGACAATCTTGAATATAGTCTTGGAGTCTCTCCCACGCTTCAGGGATGGGTTCGTGCTGTGTTTGCTGGAAGTTGGTAATTCTTCCTCTTAGGGCATTTGTTTTGCCCATGGGGAAGAATTTAGCGAGGAATGCCGTGGAACACTTGTTCCACGTGCTTACCGCTTCTCTATCCTTGTAGAACCACTGCTTCGCCTTCCCTGAGAGGGAGAAGGGAAACAGACGGAGCTTGATCACGTCAGCAGATACGTCCTTGATGATGACTGTGTCACAAAGCTCCATGAAGCATTGCAAATGAGTGTTTGCATCCTCATTGGGTAGTCCAGCGAATGGACTAGATTGCACCATCGTGATGAGTCCAGTCCTGAGCTCAAAGTTCTTCTCCGCTGCGTCGACAATGGGCCCCGTGGGCACATGAGCGACAGCGGGAGCTGAGAACTCGCGGATTGACTTCTGGGCCATCTTTGACTGTGTGGATGGTACTGGTTCAACTGTCAGCGGAGCTGCCTCTGGATTCGTATCAAAATTCTGGCAAATGAACCAGTCCTGCACTATCCTGTTTTCATCCACAACAGACGAAAACATGAAAGTTAGCCTGCATAGACTATGTCCATTTCTAATGAAGTCAATTCATATCCATGTTTAGACTAGATTCTTTTCAACCAATGCCTTCCCCGGCAACGGCGCCAGAAATGCTTGTTGGCATTTCTTAACGCAATCACTATAATTGTTACATCCCAGTGGTCACGCCAAGAAATGCCAGGGTTGATAGTCGTGTTCTAAAGATATTATCCGCAAGCGCACGGATCTATCATTGTAGCATTTCACCCGGGGAGTATTCTCAGGGTATCGTTATTTATATTTCCCGTAGGAAGGCATGGTGTAGAGGTGTCTAAACATGGATATGGATATTTGACTTCATGTCATCGAAATGTGACTCTAGTACTGTACAGGGGTAAGTATAATGGTTTTGCAAGATAGTGGACACACATTTGGCCAAACTCAAGGATAAAGTATAAAAGAAAGAATAAACGAATGAATGAATAAAGAATAAACCTAAGCGGAGCAGGTAGGTCATTCATAGCAATGTCATGAACAGCTAAGACATATAGTCTACAGGGTTAGAGATAAGTCAGAGTCTAAAGTAACAGGGAGACCCCTGCAGCTGGTCTGCCAGCCGATAGAGGCATTTACGAACTCCTACACGACATACGGACGTGGGGGATTACAAGGGACGGACAGGGCTGTCACCACCTGCCGCCTACCCCTCAACCGTGGCATGCCGTCATATCCGAAGGCTCTCTCGTATCCGGACACCACGCCCGCATATCTGAGAACTACCTACATTCCCCGCGGACTCCCACCCTATGGATGGACGAGCTAGAACATAGGCAAACCCGAAGGAACGACGAACCGTTACTCCATTCTCATCAAGACCTCTAATCCTATAAATCATATGAACAACGAAGAACAACGAAGAACATGCTAAGAAATGATCATAAGAACTATGGTCTAGTTCATATGAATCAGGTTTAGCAAGAACGCAACTATACTCTAGTTCATGAACAAAGCTACATAATAAGAATAAGAACTTGAAGTAGGAAGAACACTCCATAGTATATTACCAAGTGATGAATCTTCTTCCTAGGAGACAAGCCCTCCTTGATAGCTCAACCTAGCTCCTAAGCTACTAGACTAGGCTAGAGAACAAGAGTAGAGGAGAATGGCTCAAATGAATGTGTGTCTTGGAATGACTTGATTTTCCCCTTTTATATGTTGAGCAGGTCGGTTTGGAGCTATACATGGCAGGAACACCAGCGCACCGCCCTCCTCTGCATTCATTGCACCGCCTCCAGGAAGCAGGGCCCACCTGTCGGTCTGGGGGGCGCGAGCGCGCCAGGTTGGAGCCGCCCCCCAACCGACCTTGGCTGGTGGGTCCCTCCTGTCAGGTGTGTCGAGGTGGTGTGGTGTTTCAGCCCATTTTGGCTCTGATTGGGCCTGTCTCCTTCTTGTGCCTCTTTACGCTTTGCCGGAAAGCACCTTTTTCTTGTAAAATCCCCTGTACTTGGTGTATTTCCTGTAAACGCTGCTAAACTCCAGGTACAAGTGGAATTCGGTTAATAGCACAAGTATATGCGTATAAGAACATGTAATTCTCCCTTTTCTATCTTGAGTTGGCGGTTAAAATGTGTCAATAAGGACCGCCAACACGCCTCAAGGACAGGGGTGCGGCGGGCGCGGGGCGCATCGGAAACAGCAAGCGATGGAGGCAGGTCGGGCGCGCTCCATGGTCTTTCCGTGCCGAGGACGGAGCAGCCACTGCGCTGCGGCCATGCCCCGATGTGCCGGAGAGAGTATTGGAGTTTTCCCGCTGCGTCAACCCAGGCCGAGGTGCTCCGCCTCGAGGCCCGGGGATGCAGCAGGCACATGCACATCAGGATGGCGCCGACGCAGTGGTGCTATGGACGAGGGAGGGGATGGCCGGCCAGGGCGACTGCACGGGAATCGCGCCGGGCGCAGGGGAGCGGGGATGGGCCGGCCGGCCGCGCCGCCGGCCCCAGACCCAGTGCTCAGACCCCACCGCCCCGGCCACCCCCAAGGCGCATGGACGGGCCGGCCGGACGGTGAGGCCAGATCCCGCCGCCCTGAGTGCAGCGGCGCCCCTCGACCCAAGCCGAGGTCCCCCGACCTCGGGCTAGGGGAGG
This sequence comes from Themeda triandra, assembly GCA_018135685.1. NCBI lineage: Eukaryota > Viridiplantae > Streptophyta > Magnoliopsida > Poales > Poaceae > Themeda > Themeda triandra. The sequence goes on along the minus strand of JAENPR010000418.1, from coordinate 263,402 downwards.
TGGCCGGTGGAGAAGGCGAAGAGGCCGCCGCCGCCGGCCGGCCGCAGGCCCAAGCAAGCCGGGCCGCCGCCGCCGCAAACCCTAGGGCCCCGCCCTAGGGTCGCCGCCGACGCCCGGGCACCCCAGGACTCAGATCCGGCCGCGCGGGGGCCGGATCCGTCCCAGGCGAGCACGGAGGCGCGGCCTGCAGGAGCCGCCGGCGCCGGAGGGGAAGGGGAAGACGGGGACGGGGGAGGCGAGAGAGGAGATGACGAGGGGCGCGCAGGGGGTGCCTTTTTGAGCCCCCCCCCCCCGCTAGCCGCCGCCGCCGGCGAGGAGGGCGACGACGGCGGCCCGGACGGCGGCGCCGGGAGGGCGGCTGCCGCCGCGGCGGCGGGGGCCCGGGTCGCCCCTCGCGAGAGAGACGACGCGGGGCGCGGGTGCGACTTCGTAGCTTATGCGAGGTTTTGTCGTCCTGAAAACGAATGGAGAAAACTCCTTGCAGGACCTGCCAATCTAAATCTATTTTTGTAATTCGTTCTTTCACGGATCCATGTGTAATTGCTATTGTAAAAACGACTGGATCCTATTATCCTAAGAAAAGGGGGTATTCAGTTGTACTTTTGCATGTGTATTAGAAATTAAATGCAGATCTAAAATAACAGGTTAGTTGCGAACGGAGCCCAAAACAACCCCTGCTCTCCCATCATCTGCGTCGGCCCAACTTCTCCGAAGTCCCCTGCCTTCCAAACAACAGGGGGCATCATCGCTCTCGCACCCACTGAGGCCGGCGGCGGCGGCGGCTCCGCGGCAGTGCGGCAACGAGGCACCGTCCCACTAAGGAGGCCGGAGAGCTGAGCACTGTGAGCAGCGAACGACGGAACACGAGCCGCCCAACAGGTCTGAATACTCCAAGTATATATATCTGATCAATCGCAGCACCAACTGTGAATCATATTCAATTGGCTTCCTATTTACTGATATTATTATATCAATATTAGTTTTTTTCTGGGAACCCGTCAACGTTGCTAGTACGGGTGATGAAAACGAACCACTTTGTGGTTATCAGGAGCAAGATCTTTTCACTGAAAACTGAATTTTTCCTTTTCACCGAAAACTGAATCTTGATCACCAAGATGGTGATGGCTACTATTTTTTTGTTATCGTGAGGCAGCTTTGCCTTTGTGACCAGGAACCTTTGATCAGCTAGTTCCAAGTATGCATATGCATGCATGTATTATACCTACAAACTTCGATTGTTTTTATCAAAAATTATAGGGGTGTACATGATGTGTGCACCCATGTCCTTACTGGCTCTGCTCCTGTCCTGTACTTGAACCATGCTACTGTGGTTCGGATTCTCCATCAAATGGACACAGCTTTGCCTTTCTACAGTTCAGTTCAGAGTTCTTGTATGATACTTAGCACCAATGTCCCGAGATCATACCCGGGGATGATTGACGTTGGTTATTTTTATCGGGCAGAAAATATTCCTCTTCCCGTTTCTCTAGCTTATAGGAAAATAAAATGATCATGCTACTGCTGACAGGGGAAGCTGTGACACTGGTTAACTCCTGATGCAAATTCGATGTAGGTTTCTAACTAGTTGTCCAGGCTACATGCAGAGTCATATATTAAGTAAAGGCAACAAGCCAAGTTGGATTACTATTTGATCAGATAGTTATATATCTGAAGAATAACATCTGTTCCTTGAAAGTTGGAATAATATTTCTGTCTTGAAGGTTTTTATGTGTGATTTCTCTTTGCACTTGCCATGCAGTATTTTCTGTCTTAGCCTCTTAGGTTCATCGCAGTAGATGACTTTTAGCTGTTCAGAAAAGATGACTATTTGAACTCTGGTTTAGATCAAATCTAATAGTATGTACTAGGGAGTACTATTATTTCTTGACATCTGAGCTAAACTCGGTTGGGTCTAACTGTAAATGGAAAATATAGAGCATGCAGCTTCAGCAATGTTTCATGCCAAACTTGCTTCTTTATAGAGTATAAATTGTTTCCGTTTACTCTGGGCATCTAAGGGACGACAGATCTTAAAGCCACTTAGTCGGATCTCATTTTCAGCTACTGCTTCATCATTGACTAATGTTTAACTGTTTGATGGAACCTCCTTTTGTAATACAGACTTACGGTTGAACGATGGCAACTCTAAAAGATGCAGTAGTAAGGAAGCCTATACTGACAACAATCAAGCTTATCGTCCCAGCTGGTGCAGCCCGTCCTGGACCTCCAGTTGGTGCAGCACTTGGTTTCTATCGGCTCAATGTGATGGCTTTTTGCAAGGATTTCAATGCCAGGACCCAGAAATATAAGGAAGACACTCCAATGCAAGTCAGACTAACTGCCTACAAGGATCACACCTTCGAGTTTGTGGTCAAGTCACCCCCAGTATCATGGTTCCTCAAGAAGGCTGCTGGAATAGGAACCGCCAGCGGCCTCGCTGGCCACAGAAACGTGTCATCCCTCACTCTCCGCCACGTGTATGAGATTGCAAAGTTGAAGCAGGCTGACCCCTTCTGCAACCACATGTCGCTCGAAGCGCTGTGCAAGTGCATCATTGGCACAGCCAACTCCATGGGTATTGAGATTGTTAAAGATCTGTGAGCTGTGTGGCCAACCTTTTAGTCATGGATTGTGTGGCATTTGTCATCCTAGTTTTTAGTTGGTGCTGGAGAGGTTTACTGAGCTTCGTACCAGTGTCATGTCCTTCTAGGAGTATGAAACTCTATTGTGTCAATTCTGGGATATGTCCTTCAGCTCAGCCATTTTCTCTTCCTTTGTTCCTTTTGCAACAACTGATATATGTGGTTTTACGGTGGTGTGTTAAATGGTAGACTGCAGTGTTGGTGTCTTCCACTTCCACGAAGTGTCTGATGTTTTCTAATGTAACTTTGTAATGTATCCAGGATGTTTCCCAAAAAAGTGTCTGATATAATGGGATTTCAGCTGAGAGATCTACTAGACCAAAGTTAATAAGGATCATGCTATCAAATCAAAAGCAAAGCTCAAAGGTGCCTTTTCTTAAGTGTGTTAGGCACTATCTAATGGGGAGCTGGTATTGTGCCATGGGCCAACACAAACGGCCCCTGGAGGCCCAAGGCGACAATTGTGGCATGGATGAACACAATTGCCGAACCAGCTTCTCCTGCCCATTTTTCTTCCTTTGAGATCCATATGCATGTTCTATTTAATTTTCGGAATTATGGGCTAGAGTATGAAACTATTTGCTGCCGCTAGCTGTTTTCCATATGTCCCCACTGTATCTACCAAATCCAGTTGAAATCTTCCATTGTGTTGTTGAGCTGAATGATCATAGACTGTCTGAATTAAAAAAAAAACATGGAGTGGATCAGTGAGTAAGCAATAACTGAGTTTTCTTGACAAAAGGTAGTTGCTGCCAATCTGACCGCTTGCTGCTGCTGCTCCACACGTTGCTCGCCGATGGAAAGAGATGTGCTACCTGTGATGCGATCTGCCTCATTGATCGCGCAGCTCAGGGCCCTGGGGGGGGCAGGCACACATCTGGTGCTGGGCCTGCTTGTGCTTGGTCTCTTGCGAGCAGCTTCAACTGTATCTTTCGTTGATTGATTGATTTGCTTGCCCTGCCAACATTAGTTTCGCTTTGCATTGATTTCTTGATCAGGACACTTGTCTCCTTGTCTCTGGACGTTGTCCTTCATCTGACACCATGCACGCATGCATGAATGGCAACTTGCTGGCAAGGGACTGTATCAGATATACTGTATGGCAAAATTTTTGGGTGTGACATGGTGTACAATACTGTATGGATTTCGTTCTGAGCATAGCACGCTAATACTCCATGGTAGAACGAAGAAACACTACAGGCTTGTTAATCAGCAGGCACCTTTTTAATACTCCAGAGTACGTGTAAGAAGCTACAGGCACTACAGGAATCCGGCTGTTCGCCGACAGCCCAGGGGTTTGCCGACAAAATGCCCGGATCCGGGCCGTCGGCGAACCAGCTGTTTTCTTACCGGCAGCCCGCCAGTACCATTGTCGGCAAAGTTTCTTTCGCCGACAGCCCCAGATCCACGGGCTGTCGGGCGAAGAAAGGCGTCGGCGAAGATGTTTTTTCCCCATCAGCCCTGGCTTTGCCGACGGCATGTCAACCAAATCAGCTTTGCTGACACAACTGTCGGGCGAAGCAACGGTCGAGTTGACGGGCTGCTGTTTCCTTCGCCGACAAAGCCACGTGGGCTCGTCGAAAGTACGCCGACCGTGTCTCGATTCCGTCGGCAAAGTCCCGTTTGCCGACAGATTTTTGCCGACGACGGTTTGCCGACAGAATAGGGAATTCTGTCGGCAAACCCTTTGCCGACATATTGGTCTTTGTGTAGGGTTATGAGGGTGCTACGCTAGCCGTAAAAACAAAACTTTTTCTACCTCATCGCCCGGATCTACTACTAGTTACGAGTTACGGGATTACCACTAGACGCGCAGATGCGGCGGAAGACGACTCGATGTAGTCGAACGCGTCGCGGCAGTGCCGTGCGGTTGCGTGGTCGTCCAGCAACTCCTCCCACCACTTGCGGTTCGTGCGGTTCGTCCTCGTGCTCCGGATGCAAAGCACCTCCGAGGTGTCACACACGTACGAGGGAGAGCGATGCGCCTCGGACTGCTAGGTCCGCGAGGAGCGAAGGCGGAGCGTGGAGGGCGACGGTGGCCGCTGAAGGCGTGGATTGTATTTGTTGTGTTTGGCCGCGCCCCTCCCCTCTACTTATATAGGCGTCTCTCATGTGCCCCCGAGTTGGAGGCGCATTAGAAAACCTAAGCCTTGTCTAATTCGAGTCCAACTCGGATTAGGCTTCCGGCCCTTAAGCGTGCGACCCTATGGGTTCACGCACACATAGACATGGGCCGAATACTCCTGTTCGCCCAATAGGCCGACGGCCTCTAGCAAGGCATGACAACTCCTATGCGTACGCAAATGATCATATCGACGAACCACTACGACCATATACAAGTTACTCCCTTGCCTCATGATATATGGTTCAACTCGTGGGTTAACACTTAACCCAAGCACGGCCATGCATTTGTTGATCCAATCACTTGAGTGATCCAGTGATATCTCTCTCATTAGAGAGGGGCAAGTCCCATCTTGATTGTCTATGTCTCGCAAAGATGCTTCTCGACAAACCCGAAGACATCCTTTATAACTACCCGGTGACGGAGTAGCGTTTGTCGGTCCCTAAGCAAGTCGATACACATCTCGAGTACATACAACAATCTCGTGTCGAAAGACATAACATATATGATGTGTATAGAGACAATCTCATGTCGGGTCGATCCGGCCTACATGTCATACATGTGCCCACATTATTAGTTCGACATCTCCATGTCCATGACTTGTGAAACATAGTCATCAACTAATAATGTGCTAGTCTAATATTCATGTGTGTCCTCACATGAACTCCGACCAGGGACGAATATAGAATAACCATACAAGTAAAAGAGTTTCACAAACAATTCACATAATTGCCAATCAATACAAGTTGTCTTTAATGGATATTCAATGGACACATTTTATATATCATGGATACAAGCGGAATATCATCATCTCTATGATTACCTCTAGGGCATATTCCCAACAGTCTCCCACTTGCACTAGAGTTAATCTCTAATATGTCTAATCCCCATAGACCTCATGTGCGCCTCATGCTTAGGGCCGTGGAAGAGCCTTTGTCAACGGATCTGCTACATTCAAATCCGTATGTATTTTGCACATTTTAATTTCACCTTCACCGATGAACTGTCGAATGAGGTGAAATTTCCGCTGTACATGTTTGTTCTTCGGTGATTCCTTGGCTCCTTAGCCCGCGCTATCGCCCCATTATTATCACAATGTAGATTCAATGGGCTAGCCGCATTAGGAAACACACCAAGATCAATGAGGAAACGCCTCATCCAAACACCTTCCTTTGCGGCTTCCGAAGCCGCAATGTACTCGGCTTCGTTGTAGAATCGGACACCGTCTCCCGCTTGGAACTTTTCTAGCTTACTTGCACCACCGTTTACCATGAACACGAAACCCGATTGAGATTGTGAATCATCTACATCGGTTGGAAGCTAGCATCGGTGTAACCATTTACAACGAGCTCTTCCTCACCTCCATAGATCGAACTCATCCTTAGTTCTTCTCAAGTACTTAAGGATGTTTTTAACCAAAGTGACTCTCACCAGATTGCCTTGGTACCTGCTCGCAACACTTAGAGCATATGAGACATCTCGGCGAGTACATATCATGGCATACATGATGGAACCGTCTTAGAAGCATATGGAACCTTACTCATGCGTTTGCGCTCTTCATCGATGAAGGACATTGCTTGTCGCTAAAGCGCATACCATGTGACATAGGCAAGAACCCTTTCTTGGATTGCTCCATGTTGAACCGTTTCAACACCTTGTCAATATATGTATCTTGGCATAATCCTATTAGCCTTTTCGACCTATCTCTATAGATCTTAATGCCCAAGATGTATCTTTGCATCTCCCAAATCCTTCATAGAAAAACTATTATTCAGTGAAGTCTTTACAGATTGCAACATAGGAATGTCATTCCCAATCAATAGTATGTCATCCACATACAAGATTAGAAATACAACAGCGCTCCCACTAGCCTTTTGGTAAACACAAGGCTCTTTCTTCATTCCGACGGAAGCCAAACCCTTTGACAACCTCATCAAAACGAATGTTCCAACTCCGAGATGCTTGCTTTAACCCATAAATAGATTTCTTAAGCTTGCATATTTTTCCAGCATTATTTGGATCAACAAAACCTTCGGTGTATCATATACACGTCCTCTTCCAAATTTCCATTTAGAAAGGCTGTTTTAACATCCATCTGCCAAATTTCATAATCGAAATAGGCAAACAATGTTGCTAGAATGATCCGGATAGATTTAAGCATCGCTACTGGAGAGAATGTCTCGTCGTAGTCAATTCCTTGAACTTGCCGAAAACCCTTTGCGACAAGTCGAGCTTTATAGACGTGAACATTTCCGTCCATATCTTTCTTCTTTTTATAGATCCATTTGCACTCGATGGGTCTAACACCATCAGGCGGGTCAACCAAGTTCCAAACTTGATTATTTCCCATGGAATCTATCTCGGATCTCATGGCACTCGCCATTGCTCGAATCCGAGTCCATCATAGCTTCGCGTATGTTGCGGGTTCGTCATCGTCCAACAATAACAGATCCCCACGCAACTCGCGAAGTCTTGCGATCTTCGTGGTTGTGGAGGTGTTTCGTGGCCACGGGCATCTCAACTTGTTCTGCTACATTAGCATCACTCGTAGAGTCCTTCTCGACTGGCTCATTTTGAACTTCTTCAAGATACACCTTTTGTCCACTCTTCTCTCTTTTGAGAAACTCTTTCTCTAAGAAAATACCGTTTCGAGCAACAAACACTTTGCCCTCTGAGCGGTTGTAGAAGTAATATCCTAAAGTTTCCTTTGGATATCCCACGAAACAACACTTGTCCAATTTGGGTGTTAGCTTATCTGATATAAGCCATTTGACATAAACCTCACAACCCCAAATTTTTAGAAAAGACAAACTAGGACTCTTCCCAGTCCATATCTCATATGATGTCTTAACTACGGACTTAGATGGTACTCTATTCAATGTGAAAGCGGCTGTTTCTAGAGCATATCCCCAAAACGATAAAGGTAGGTCCGATCAAGCTCATCATAGACCGGACCATGTCTAACAAAGTCCGATTACGCCGCTCGGACACGCCATTTCTCTCGTGGCGTTCCGGTGGCGTAAGCGTGGAACAATTCCGCAACTCTTAAGATGATTGCTAAACTCATGACTCAAATATTCGCCTCCACGATCGGATCGCAAGGCCTTAATTTTCTTGCCACGTTGGTTCTCTACTTCATTCTGAAATTCTTTGAACTTTTCAAATGTTTCGACTTATGTTTCATTAGGTAGACATAGCCATATCTACTAAAGTCATCGAGTAAAAGTTATGAAGTATTGAAAACCGCCTCTAGCTGTCGTGCTCATTGGTCCACATACATCACTATGTACTAGTTCCAATAAGTCGACGCTCTCTCGGGAAAACCCGAGAAAGGCGTCTTGGTCATCTTGCCTAAAAGGCAAGCCTCACATGTCTCGTAAGATTCAAAATCAAACGAAGTTAGAAGTCCATCATCATGGAGCCTCTTCATGCGATTTTCACTTATATGACCCAAACGACAATGCCACATATATGTAGGACTTAACTCATTAAGCCGAGGCCTTTTAGCATTAACATTACGACATGGTGCATCATCAAGATTTAAAATCGAATCCTGATGGCAGGTGAAGTTGCATCGTCCCGACGTTCAACGCAGCAACTCTTGCATTGTTGCCCACGCGGAAATCAACCTCTCCTTTCTTCACGCTTCTACTTCTTATCATTCCCTGCATCGTATTGCAAATATGAGCAACCGATCCGGTATCAAATACCCAAGAATTGATATAAGAGTTAGCGAGGAAGATGTCGTAACATAAACAACAAGCGTATGAGCGGGAGTACCTTTACTACCGCCGTCCTTCTCTAAGGACGCCAAGTACAGCTTGCAGCTTCTCTTCCAAGTGACCATTCTTACCACAATGAAAACATTTAGCATCGGCCGGTGGTCCAGCTTTGGGGGCGGGCGGAGCTGGCTTTAGAGATCTCATTTTTAGCCTTGCCCTTTTTCTTCCCCAGCCCTTCTTTCTCTTAAAGTTAGGCTTGTTCTGGACTGCCAACACTTGGCCACCGACCTGCTTCTTAATGTCAGCCTCTGTTGTTTTCAGCATGCCACACAACTCATTCAAGCCCCTCTCTGCCCCATGCATATGGTAGTTCGCAATGAAGTTCCCATAGCTAGGCGGCGAGAGACGAGAGAATGAAATCAGTAGCTAGCTCGGGCCAATTGGGAAGCCTAGCTTCTCCAACCTCGAGTGTAACTAACCATCTTGATTACGTGTGGCCCAACAAATGCACCCTCTGCTAGCTTGGTTTCACAAAGCAGCAGATGCATCATCGCAGGCTCATCTCGGTAAGGGGGTGTCTAGATATTCCTCCTTTTTCTCAGCCCGAGAACAATTCTCGATTGCGGATCCAATCCGCATAATTTGTTCCATTCAACTTATCTTTCTCAAGGATCGAACGCAAAGTAAATGGTTGCTTAGAAGACGCCATTTAATCTACAACATAAGTAATGCAAAATACTAAGACAAAATATCCATGATAGAGTAAATAATATCAAATATGATCTACTCCCACTAAAATCAATATCCCTCGATTGAAACTTAGTGATTCAAGACCCACAACTAGCAAGTCGACTAGTGAGCTTTAGCATCACCGCTAGAAGACATGATAGATCGGTAAGCAACTCTTTGCTAATCATATCGCATATGACTCTTGTTGTTGGATAGCATCTCTATGCTTGGGTTACCAACTTCTCATGCTCCAAGGTCCCTAACCGTTAGGATGACCTTGTTTAAGCAACCAAACCTTCTGCAGTAAGTATCCGATACGAACCTGTCTTAGTCAAGTAAAATCGATGGCACCCTAATTTCATAGACCCACCATCGATTGTACAAGACAGCGACAGTGCAAGGTTTGGGGGAGCACAAACTTAAACATTACTGAGGGATCGTTCTACTTCACTACCGCACGAATGTAGACAAAAACATTATAGCATGTGAAAGTAGAACATGGTAAGAACGGCATAAACACAGATTTGACTTGGTATAGCCCATTATTCTTTTCGAGATCTCCATCTCATCAATCTGTTCATCATGGTGATCTCCATCTCCATGATCCATGTATGCCATCATATAAGGGCTATACCAGTCATCAAAACCACTAAAACAGAGGTAACCGATTCCGACTACAAAAAGTAAATCGCGAAAAACTCTATCTTCCAAGCCGTTTTTCGCAAATCTGGCTCGGGCCAAACTGACAAGTCAGTTTGGGGTGGATGTAAAATTTTTTTCTCTACAACTTTCGTTTAAGAATCGTCTCGATCCGAGTTACGGTTAAAAAGTTACGGCTGTTTTACGAACAGAACTTTTCTCAGCAACCCGGCGCCCGGTGGCTGATCCAATCTGCCACCGCCGCGCATCACATGCGCTCGGCACTTGACCTAGGGTTCAATTCGATCAATCTGATTGATCTCTAACTCGCCGTAATTGGATTTACATGTATCACTTAACTCGGATGGCGGAATTCTGACCGGTACGAGTAGATCGTTACAAGACCAACGTGGCAAGATTATGAACCAAGATCAGAGACTCATCTAAAACCACGCATATCACATATGCGACATCCAGAACCTATAACAACGCAGTATAGAGCTGATACCACTGTAGGGTTATGAGGGTGCTACGCTAGCCGTAAAACAAAACTTTTTCTACCTCATCGCCCAGATCTACTACTAGTTACGGGTTACGGGATTACCACTAGACGCGCAGATGCGGCGGAAGACGACTCGATGTAGTCGAACGCGTCGCAGAAGGTGCCGTGCGGTGCGTGGTCGTCCAAACTCCTCCCACCACTTGCGGTTCGTGCGGTTCGTCCTCGTGCTCCGGATGCAAAGCACCTCCGAGGTGTCACACACGTACGAGGGAGAGCGATGCGCCTCCGGACCGCTAGGTCCGCGAGGAGCGAAGGCGGAGAGCGTGGAGGGCGACGGTGGCTGCCTGAAGGCGTGGATTGTATTTGTTGTGTTTGGCCGCGCCCCTCCCCTCTACTTATATAGGCGTCTCTCATGTGCCCCCGAGTTGGAGGCGCATTAGAAAACCTAAGCCTTGTCTAATTCGAGTCCAACTCGGATTAGGCTTCCGGCCCCCCTTAAGCGTGCGACCCTATGGGTTCACGCACACATAGACATGGGCCGAATACTCCCGTTCGCCCAATAGCCGACAAGCGGCCTCTAGCAAGGCATGACAACTCCTATGCGTACGCAAATGATCATATCGACGAACCACTACGACCATATACAAGTTACTCCCTTGCCTCATGATATATGGTTCAACTCGTGGGTTAACACTTAACCCAAGCACGGCCATGCATTTGTTGATCCAATCACTTGAGTGATCCAGTGATATCTCTCTCATTAGAGAGGGGCAAGTCCCATCTTGATTGTCTATGTCTCGCAAAGATGCTTCTCGACAAACCCGAAGACATCCTTTATAACTACCCGACGGAGTAGCGTTTGTCGGTCCCTAAGCAAGTCGATACACATCTCGAGTACATACAACAATCTCGGTCGAAAGACATAACGTATATGATGTGTATAGAGACAATCTCATGTCGGGTCGTCCGGCCTACATGTCATACATGTGCCCACATTATTAGTTCGACATCTCCATGTCCATGACTTGTGAAACATAGTCATCAACTAATAATGTGCTAGTCTAATATTCATGTGTGTCCTCACATGAACTCCGACCAGGGACGAATATAAAATAACCATACAAGTAAAAGAGTTCCACAAACAATTCACATAATTGCCAATCAATACAAGTTGTCTTTAATGGATATCCAATGGACACATTTTATATATCATGGATACAAGCGGAATATCATCATCTCTATGATTACCTCTAGGGCATATTCCCAACACTTTGCCGACAGCTTTAAGCTGTCGGCAAACCCGCGATTTCCTGTAGTGAGACTTGTCAAACTCTAGTTGGAAGAAGCTACAAGCTTGTTAATAATGGTGCCACTGGAAAGAGTCCAAGAGGGGGAGATAGATGTTTTTTCTTGATGGATTGATATATTTGTATTTATCTGCTGATCCTTTTGCAGTTTTTGCTGCTACTGCTCATTACATAATGTATACTTGATACTCTGACCTTATGCTCGAGATGTATATGCACGGGTGCCATTTAAACTGATATGGTGTACTACTACTGTACTACACTTACCAGTGATTATATTAATTGGATAAATTAATGACTTGCTCCACGTACAGCTCAGTCCAAGGCTCCAACTCCAAGTCTCCATCATCGATCCTTTGCATGCATGTGCGTGCTGATATGTGTCAGGAGTCAGGACTGATGAAGTTGATGAAGAGAACAGAAGAGCTGGCCAGCTTTATTTATTTTGTCCTGCAAGCGGATCGACTGATGATCGAGCGTGCATCAACTACCAAACCTAGCTTAAAAATAACCAGGAGACGACACCTAAACTCATATTAAAGTCTCCAGTGTAGGGGGATCACCATGTTTTTGCGTCAACTACCAAACCTACTTCTAGTTAAGTTAACAAATAAACAATGATATCATTAGGGCGTCCACAGTGGTTGGTCGAAATCGCTAGCATATGTGGCTGGGAGAAGAATAAAATAAGAGAAAATAACTTGCGTGGCTGCTGCTTGGGACCTGTGCACTGAGAGAGCTGCTCCTAGGTACCTGTGCGAGACTATCGCTTGATGTCTCGCTAGCGAGATGTATTTTTACATTCTCTTACCTCCAGATCAGCAAATAGCTAGTGAAATCGTCAACCGTTGCGGCTGGCCTTAGCCAGGGGCGGACACAGTACGTGGACATGGTATTTTTGAGAAAAAAATAACAGGTCCTATGCAATATACATGTATAATACATATTATAATATATATATAAGTGTGTTAAAAGGCCATGTATCTTGTCCGTGGCTTTCTCAGGATGGGCTGGCGGCCGGCCTGCCACTTTGCTAGCCCAAGAAGTAAGAAAGTTACGTAGGATTAGGGAACCACGTCAAGTTGTCAAGCCGTCGCCGCCGCCTGGAGTTACGTACTCTCGATCAAAGACTTCTCAGCCACTTTCAGCTTGATAACTTTATTACTGATATGCGTGGTGATGAAAGATTTAGCAAAGTGAAAAGTATTGCTGAGCTTTCAGTTTTGCTTGTTCAAACAAATAAGCATGTTAAACACGGGTATGTCTACAAACTTCTAAAATTGGTCCTATTGCTACCAGTTGCAACAGCAAGTGTTGAAAGAGCTTTTTCAATTATGAACTTCATAAAGAACAAGCTAAGAAATAGCATGGGAATGATTGCCTGGTTACTTTCATTGAGAAGCAATTTTTCCTATGTGTTACTGATGAAGACATCATCTCTCGATTCCAAAAGCTGCCTCATCGAGTAAATTTGTAATGTTCCTTTATCAGTCTTCACGAATATTGTATGTTTTAATTAATTGTACTAATGTACTCTTCACGGATATTTAGCTTCACATATGGTACAATGGTTTGGTTTTGTTTGTGATATGTACACCCAATCTTTAATTCCTGCGTCCGCCACTGTCATTAGCCTGTTTATATATACTATTATTATTAATTTAACGTATCCCGAGGTGTCTTAAAACTTGTAACCATGTGCATCCACGCACGCTGCACGTACAACAAGCGCTTTGCACGTAGTAGTAGGTACTATACTAGTAAAATCTAGTAGTATCAGCTAGGTCAGTACAAGTTGGAGTTGACACATGTATAGCATATAAAAGTAGGCCATTAGAGCAAGGGCAATAGTTTCGCCGGCTGCCGGAGAAATGCACATGCCAGGTCACGTAGACGAAGTGATATCATCTACTCATATAATGGATGACCGGCTGTATCAAACCGTAGCAGTTAATGTTTTACAGTTGTGGAGCCAATCACATGAGAACGAAACGGCAGCTCTCAGCTAGCAACCAGCTGCAAGGCAGGCGTTTTGTCTCGTGATATGTGAATCAGCCGGCGAGGAGCTAGTCGCCCGCTCGGCAATCTCTCTCCTGAGGTGGCTGACGTGGAGCTCATACCGCCAGCTTAGATGCCTTATAATACTTGCTCTTAATAGGCAAGCATGCAATGCAATGCCTGTAAACCTAGTATGATGATCTATGTCTAGTCTAATACTAGGGATTAAAAAGATATGTCATTCATTAGAGCAAGTATTATAATACAGCCGACTTGCTAGCTGTAAGGTTCCTTACAGTCTTCTCTCAGCCTACCCATCAGTGGTTGAGCCTTTACTATTAATAGGGGACCCACTTGTCTCTCTCACAAAGTTTCTTAGTTTTTGTGCCCAATGTAACACCCCGGCCCAGAGCTTAACAGGATTAATAGGATACTCATATCAACAAGTTGCAACTTCTTTTCCTAAGCCCATCTCCTAAAAACTCCAAAGTTAAGCGTCTTGGCTGGAGGCGATGGGTGACCGACCGGGAAGTTCTTCCCGGTGCGCACGAGTGAGGACAAAGTGTGCGAAAAAAAGACGGTGTTGGTCGTGGTCGGTCCCTATATCCTAGTTAAGCGGCCCAGTGTAAGAAGGGCCCGGCCTCGGAGGGCGGGACGTTACGATGGTATCGAGCCGACCTTGCGGTTTCACGGGCGCGTGTGTCGGTGCGCGGCATGGTGCGCATGGGCGGTGTGGATCCGCAGTGGTCGCTCGGCATGGCTCATGCGGAAGACCGGACACACGGACGTGGCCAAAAGGGGGTCGGTCTGGCACAGGGTTGACCGACGAGGGCATCGGTCTTCTAAGGGGGTGAGAATGTAACACCCCGGTCCCGGAGCTTAACAGGATTAATAGGATACTCATATCAACAAGTTGCAACTTCTTTTCCCAGGAAGCCCATCTCCTAAAAAACTCCAAAGTTAAGCGTCTTTGGCTGGAGGCGATGGACAGTGACCGACCGGGAAGTTCTTCCCGGTGCGCACGAGTGAGGACAACAGTGTGCGAAAAAAGGCGGTGTTGGTCATGGGTCGATCTATATCCTAGTTAAGCGGCCAGGTGTAAGCAGGCCCGGCCTCGGAGGGGCGGGACGTTACACCCAAGCCGGCTGTAAGCTTACAGCCCGCTTCTCCTCTCTCTCCTCTCTTCTCTCCTCCACGTCACCATTTAGCCGGCTTGCAGCCTACTATAATACTTGCTCTTAGCAAGGAAGGTGTGATGCGTTCGTGGCCTAATTAATGACAAATGAACCTTCTCCCTCTGCAAATGCAAGAAATGAAAAGGAGAACTCCCTGCAAGCAAAGCCGCTGCAGGTGCACCCAACTGTCACTGCGGTGCAGGCATTTGTGTGTTTACCAGTTGCCTGCCCATGCCTTAAGCAGCCTCCTTTTCAGAGCACTGAGACCTAGTACTACTACCACGGTGGTAGTATCATTGCAGCAAGTACTGCTGCTAAGTGCTAACCGCTGTGCTGTGTGTTAAGTTAATGATATATTAACATGTTTGCATGTGGCAGGCTGTCAGTTATAAGCGGCACTAAGAAACGTCGATTAACAAACACCTTTCCTGCTAGACAGTACTGTAGTCTGTAGTACTCTTTCCTGCTACCGTTAGATAATACTCCTAAAGTGATCTTGCTTGCACATGCTTCGATAGTTGAGATGATGAAAAGAAAAATCGATCGCTTGCGTTGTAAAAAGAAAAAAAGAAAGCACGCAGGTGACAGATGCTGCTTCTCCTAACTGTATTCTGCTGCATGCAGTGCAGCTGCAACGCATGCAGGATGATGCGGCAGCTTTGATCGACGCGGACGGTACGTGGCTTTCGTGAATTCCAAGGTACAAGATCTTCATCGATCCTCTGCTGCTAGTGCCGGAGTCGTATCTCGGCTACCTGCTCTACTTTTTCTCCTTTTTTGGATTTGGAGGCCAGTGGCCAAAACCAAAAGGAAAGACAGTGCACGCAGTCCAGACTCCAGACCATCACATGATCATGGCCACACGCCCACCACAGGTCCACAGACTCGCACGCTTCACTTGCATGCTTTGGCAGTTGCCACTTGGCTTGGCAAGTTGGCAGCTCTGCCCCCCGGCCGGCTCACTTCCCCGCGTGCCTGCTGCTCTGCCTCTGCTCGTCAGATCAGATCAGTCCCCAGCTACAGCCTGCAGCTGCTGGCTGCTGCTCCTCCTGCTCGTCTGCTCGTGTTGTTGCTTGCCAGTGGCAGCCACCACGCCGGAGCCCGGACCACCGACCGGAGGCGCCCGTGCACAATCCCAATTGCACATGCGCGCAGGCATAGCCATAACGCCAGCGCGGCAGCTAGCGCTTGCCCATCCTCCTCCATCCACTATACCTGTCCGCAGTGGCGGATGCACGCCCCGGGCTCCCCGGGCTGCAGCCCTGGCCGACGGCTAAAAAATCAATAGTAAATCATGTATAGGCAATGAAGTATTATGGCTAAAGTCAATAGTTATACACTTTCACGTGTTATTAGCCCGGGCCGATAGTGTGTTCTTGGATCCGCCCCTGCCTGTCCGTGGTCCTCCGCTCCGATCCGAGCCTTTTTCCAATTTTCCATTTCCATGGTGCACGCCGGCAGCCCGGCACCACTATGCTATGAGATGGTAGGCTACGGGGCTGTTTGGTTTGAACAAGTTGCATGTCTGATCTAGACATAAATCCCACACGTACATTCCATTTTTAAGGCCTAGACTGGGACCTTATCTAGGAGGCTTACAACCAAACATGTCATGACCGATTCTTTAATTTCAAACAAGGGTCTAGTGCAACTAGAGTGTGTTGGGTAGCTCTACGCGTAAGCGGCAATTAACTAAATGTCCCTGCATCACTCCGCTCCAACAAAAAAGTTAACGTCTTGTTGGTTCGCGCTGAGAGAAGCGAGAAGAGAGAAGATGAGCTGAGACTATTTTTCACATGGTCCCTAGTTGATCTCGAGGGCTCGGCGCACAAACAAAGTCCAATTTGCCTAGTAGGAGTGGTGTGGGCCAGTGAGGTCAAAGGAGTGGACAACTGACGGTGGTGCAGGGCGGGCCTAGTAGGCCGGATTTATAGCGGCACTAAACGAGGGCACTCGGGAGTGAAAAGGTGACAAGAACATCAATGGACAACGCCAACAAGTCGTGGTTGGAAGGCCGACGCGGAGATGTTGGAGGAGGAATGAGGAAGGAAGAAAAGAGGTGGCGTGCGATGGTCGGTGGGGTGATGACGTGAGAGAGATATGGTGGAGAGAGAAAGAGAAAAAAAGACATTATGGACATTTCACACTCTCAACAACTAGAAGAAGGTGTCTTACTATACATTTTTGTAATTATAGTAAAGCTGGAGCTACAAAAGTTGCTTCATCGAAGAATCCAGGAACAAAAGCCATTTTAATCATAGCTAGAGCTCTACCAAACATGCTCTATTATATAATTCTATTCCAGCCAAGAATAAAGATTACGGATTGTTGGCCCATTCATTTTAGCATGGTTTCTACACGTAGACCCTGGAGGAGATTTGAAGGTAATGTTGGATGCCATATGATTAGTCATTGAATTTGGGATAGGCTGATCCGAGCGACCGAGCTGCCTGCTGGTTAGATGGATGGGCCAAGTCACATTTTTATTTTTGTTTGGTTAGTGGTTGGTAAGTAACTAATAAAATCAAAATATGTTAATATTGCTATAGCACACAGTTTATACATTAATCAATGTAGCACTTATCCAAACTAGTCTTGCCATAAAAGATTTCTTACTAATAACATTCCTTAATTCAGATAATTAAACGCATATGCCACGGTGACCACAAATTTGTCCCTTTCAAACTTCTGTTGGAGACAAGCAAATGCAATTAAGGACCTGTTGGGATCTCGTAAAGCTTATGAGAATCTGAATTCTAGACCACATACACGAATTTGGTTCGATCTAGATTAAAATAATTGAGGTATATACGTTTTTTTTAGGGGAGGTATATACGTTTAGGAACTTGGATTCTAGACACACCCATTATCTCTAAATAAATTAATGCTCTCTCTGTCCCCATAAAAAAAAGAGAGACGTAATTCTATATCGCTGCTATGTTAAAGTATGCCAAATTTGACAAATACATCTCTCTTTTTTCCCTACATGGGCTGAAAAAAGAAAAAAAAACTAGCTATTAACCCATACCCAAGCAATGATAATGTCAAATAAATCATCACCATCACCCAGCAAGAGGAATCTTTGGGAAAGTGGTGTGGATCCCTCTGCTCCTGTGTTCCTCGTACCTTGTAGTACGTACTGTCCGGTAGCACTGGAACAAATCTCCAAGATATCCAGCAAATCAACTATTAGAATCCACAATAATCGATGGAGCCGTTGGTTACAGGCTAACAGTAGATTCACAGGACTTTGTGTGTTTTAACTTTTTTATTATGTTATTATTATCTGCAGTAAGATCATCAAGTAGCCTCTTCGTCTGTGACCAAATTTGTGAAAATGATCAACATAATATGTATTGTTAATATTCAACAACTCATTTGTCTTTGTTATTGTAACATACTAACACTAACTGTTGCAAGCTTAACAATACATGATCTAGTGTCTTGAGCTTCGCCTGTGCTCCATTTGCGCTAGGTGACCACTCATCATCTTTGTTACTGTTTGCTGCAATCCATACTAACCTGTTTGGTTTGGGTCCTTAAAGTGTAGTGACTATTAAAGTTTAGTCATATTTTCAGTCTAAAAGGAGATTAAACTACTTTATTCATTTTTAGTGATGATGTTTCGCATTTTTAGGACTCACTAAACTTTAGGGACCCAATGAATTCAAACCAAACACCACCTCAACTCCTCACATGAGTTTTTTTTTAAATGAAATATATATTAATATCTCAGCCTCTATATCAAACAATGCATATGGCTTTTTCTTATTACTCCTCACATGAGTTTGGTGAATTGAAAATCTAAGGTGAATCCGAGTTTACAGATACCTGCACTTGTTGTTGGATTAATTAACAAATCATCTATGAAACGAAGCACATTTGTATACTAGACTAGATAGATGTAAAGAGGATATACAGGTAATGACCGGCAAATCCAATCCAATATCTGAAAAAGCAGAGTCATCAGTCAGACAATTAAAAGGCAACCGTGGACTGGAGCACTTTTTAAGTGACCCACCCGTCTCCCCCACCGTTCGTTCGTGCTCTTTCACCATTGCCATTGCATTCAACACTGTCTGTCTCGGTGTCTCCCTCCCTCTCCCGTCACAATCACAGTCCATCCATCCGCAGGCCACCCCTGCCCCCCTTGCTAACGGTTGAGGGCGGCGCTGCTGGTACACTCCTGCCGGCCAAGCTGCCCCAGCTCTCTTCTCTTCTGTTCCACGCGACGCGAGCATCCATCCCACAGGAAGCATACAGCTCTGCTCCCCTCACGCCTCGCCTCACCGCACCTCACCGAAAGAGGAAACGCCCACGGCTTGCCGCTTCCAGTTCCAGCCGTCGTCTCAGTCTCAGAGAAGTAGGAGGAGGAAGAGGGGGGATGGCATGAAGCGACCTGCCAAGAATGAGAGCCTGGGCTGCCGCCCCTGGTAGAAGCAGAAGCAGAAGCGGAGCAAGACCGGAGGAGGAGTGGGGAGGAAGAGGAGGGTGAGTGAGATGGGCAACTGCGGCACGCGGGAGGAGAATGCCGTCGTCGCCGCGCACGCGCAAGGTATATCTGATCTCCTCTCCGGTCCGTCTGCGCTTGGATTTTCTTGCGGCGGGGGAGTCTTGTCGGTGGTTGCTTGGATTGGATCTCAAGTTGGGGGGCACTTCCAGTTCCAGTTGCATCGGAATTCCGTCTTTGCTGGACTATTTCCCAGCTCATTCCTGGTTTCTCTTTCTCTTGGTTGGTGGTGCCTTTCTTGGCTTTCTATTGCGGATGCCTCTGGTTTTATCTGTACTTTCGGAGTGGCGATTCGGTTGCAAAATTTGATTTTTCATGGGGATTTTAAGTCACATGCCCATATCAACATTACCGGATTTAAGTCACATGCCGATTTTCACTTACAAATGTTTTACTTCTAGTAGTACTTCAGGAGGGAGAGTTCGATGATTAATTTCCCCCTGGAGATGAATCCAGTCTTACGACTTCGGTTCTGTTCATCCGCATTACTCACTGTTTCATGTTCTTTGGTTGAAAGTTTCGTTTAATTCTTCTTGTCACAGTTCAGGTTGTCGGTCTGTATCTCTTCTATGCTGCTGCGTCTTCTTGTCCAGTCGCCATGGCCTTGTGCTTCCTTGTCTTCTTGATTTTTATTTTGTTTTGTTTTTTTGCCATTCGAGAAAATCTAATGGCATTTTTCCCAACTATTGGCTTTCGATTTCGCATGGATAAAAAAATTTACGATCCTCTAAGTTGAATAAAGATAATATGCTCTAGTCGGTACTTGCATTTTTAAAGCAATTTGATTTCTTCCCCCTGCAACTGTGCAGTAGATCTGGTCCCCGGAGTCCCTGACCTGTTTCCCCTTTGCTTTAATCAATTTGTGCATGTCTTTATTGTTTCCTTGTTTCCTACTAAGAAAGATAAGTGGTACAGTCCATTAGAAGCTTGTATTTTAGGGGAAATGTGTCCATTAGAAACTTGTATTTTAGGGGAAATGTCATTTAATGGATGCTAGCAGTTGGAATCTCATCCATTTCTACTTGTTCTCATGTTACTTCTGTAATTTTTCAAATAGTAATTGTCTTTCAGCATGATAATCTAACTTTCATTGAACCTTGTTTGTAAATGCGTAATTCTACAAGAATCCTTGAGCCATACATTTTTCTTGGGATATATCGTGACCTCTACTAGCTAATATAGAACTGAGCGTGAGAATATTTTATAGTGGATAGCTTTTGGTCCTTTTATCTTATATATAAGCGAAAAATCCTTGTTACTTCAGTTCTTCAGTTACCTGATTGATGGGCAATAGTTAAACTTCATATTGTCGAGGACTTATATTTCTTTCTTGATGAATACCATTTCTCAGTTCAGCAGCTCCACTTGTTGCAACATCCTGCCAAGAACGCCCTTGCAGATAAGAAGCACACCCGCTCATCGTCAGATATAAGTGATCCTTCAACACCTAGGAAGATTGAAGATGCCAAGAACATTTCCATATACAACGATGTGATTGCCTTCACGTTGTTTGAGCTAGAGACAATCACAAAAAGTTTCCGTGCTGATTATGTTCTTGGTGAAGGAGGATTTGGGACCGTTTACAAGGGCTACATTGATGAGAATGTCAGGGTTGGGCTCAAGTCATTGCCTGTTGCAGTCAAGGTGCTTAACAAAGATGGACATCAAGGGCACAGAGAATGGCTTGTGAGTACCATGTTCAGTATTTTTCATACAAAGCTGTTTGGATTTGCCCTCACTATTTTTTTTGCAATTTTTTGTTGTGCATCTATTATGAATATGAATACAGACATGGAAAGTTGATAACCTTAGCTCATCCATATTAATTTCATTTACAGACATGTGCCGTCTTTGTGTTATGCTGTTAGACAAAGAGCATATTTTAGTTTTCATGTTTGGGAATTTGAAAAATGTTGTAGCACACTTGCTTGGCCACAATAAGCAACATTAGTGAGCAAACAAACCCGATGTGTTAGATCAAAATCCATAAGAAATGTGTTTCTTTGAATGCCTAAGTGTGAGTGACTACTAGTAAAATGCTATTGGGTTATTTTTGCTCATGGCTTTGATAGTTATCATGTTTATTGGTATTTTATAGCCTAGAAAATTATTGTTTCAATACTGTGGTTTGCTCAAAAAATATTGAGAAGGTTTACCCGTGTTTTTCTTGTCAGACTGAGGTTAACTTCCTGGGGCAGTTAAGGCATCCAAATTTGGTGAAATTGATTGGATATTGCTGTGAGGATGATCATCGACTACTTGTATACGAGTTCATGTTTCGAGGAAGTCTAGAAAACCACTTATTCCGAAGTAATCCTCTACTTTTTTTTTCAGATTGTGAATGATATCATAGCTGAGTTTCTGCTATGCCACTTTTGACATACTGTCTTCTGTTTCCTGGAATGTCATAACTTGATGATAGCGTTATACTTCGTTTTCATGCCTATTGCTGTCATGATCTAACTTCTCTAACTGGCAGATGGTTATGCATATTTATTTGCCTACCAAAAACTGATTTTTTTGGAACTTTTTTACATGCTATTTCCAAAATAACCACCAAGCATCCAACTCTTTAACTTTCTGATGACTCAACATCCTGGATGATTACTTGCTTGGGAAATCATTGTTTTTTGATTAATTAGGGACTATAGCTGCTAGTACTTGCTACATTTCTTGAAGCTTTTTACAAAATTGGCAATGTCCCCAACTAAAAGAGGAATAATTGAATGCTTCCCACTGCTAGCATGTACGATATATAGTGTGCCAGTATGCTATTTTCCTTAATTCGTTCACAACAAACTGCTACTTGAGAGGAAGGAGGAGATTTTGCTGACTACATATCCTATTTTTCATGTCCTCAGAGACAGCTACACCATTACCCTGGGGTACTAGGATGTCAATTGCATTGGGAGCTGCTAAAGGGCTTGCTTGCCTCCACAATGCTCAAAGGCCTGTAATCTACAGGGACTTCAAGACCTCCAATATTCTGCTGGACTCTGTTGAGTGTTAATTGCTTGCTCATGCTTTCTTCTCCCTTTTCAGTTCTAAGAGTATATATGTGACTGAGATAATGACTTTCTTTTTTTGTTTCCATGGCTACAGGACTATACTGCTAAACTATCTGACTTTGGCCTGGCAAAAGCTGGCCCTGAAGGTGATGAGACTCATGTGTCAACCAGGGTGATGGGAACCTATGGATATGCTGCCCCTGAATATGTGATGACTGGTACTTTCCTATTTGTTTCTTTATGCTTGGTAATGTCATTTTTTTTCTTTAGACGATGTGACTGTTTCAGATATGAAATTCTCATGTCAGATGCCAGGCATAAAACTGCTGCGTACACCCATGACCTGAGATCACAAATATTACCATTCCCTGCTTTTTTCAGTATTTGAATATTACTTTGCAGCAGCAAAATTCATAGTGAAAAAAATATTATTTGTAATGCATGATCTGATGTCACATATAGATTGTTTGCTGCTTGTTTCAATATTTGTATACAACAAACTATGGCCAAACCCTACACATGTATGGTTCTCATGTATATAGCTGATGTGCAGGTCACTTGACTGCTAGAAGTGATGTCTACAGCTTCGGCGTCGTCCTTCTAGAGCTATTGACAGGGCGCAAGTCAATTGACAAGTCACGGCCCAGCAGGGAGCAGAGCCTAGTTGACTGGGCGCTCCCCAAGCTCAACGACAAGAGGAGGCTTCTCCAAATAATCGACCCAAAACTGGAGGGACAGTATTCGGTCAGAGCGGCTCACAAAGCCTGCAGCCTTGCATTCTACTGCTTGAACCATAACCCCAAGGCAAGGCCACTAATGAGCGACGTCGTCGAGACCCTGGAGCCATTGCAGGGCGGTGGCAGTAGCGATGGAGCTGGTCAATCTTCTGTCTTTCCTGACTATAGATCTCGACGCAGGCTAACTGGGAATAATGTCCACTTCAGGGCCATCCCAAACCCCAAGTGCTCCCCTGCTGTCCCGGCTTGCAGAGTGCGGTGATGGGCGGGCGTGGTGCTGTTCCAGTTGCTGCTGGAATAGGTTTGGTTGTATATTACAGAGTCTAAACCACGGATGATGTGTGTGTGTGCCTGTTCTGCACTGCTGTGTGTGTTTGAGTTTTTGTTTTTTGGGGGGGTTTGGCCAGCATTTTGAATTGTAAATTTGATCTGCATGCTGGCGCGTGTAAGGCCCACTAATTTTCACAGTGGTCTTATGTATCCTTGTCTGTAAGCCCAGCCAAAACAGGTGGGTTTATGTTTAACCCTAGAAATGAAAGGCTGAACTAGGACTTGTTGGATTGTTGATATGGCATATGGTGGTGCTGTCCATATTTCAGGGATCAGTTTGTATTGAATTCCTTGATACTTCTCTTATTTGGCACCCTGCCACAGGGAAGAATGATGATTCTAGTCAAAAGTAGTTTTAGGCCTTGTTTAGTTGGTGCAAAAAAGTGAAATTTTTTCATTCTCTCTCCATCACATCAAATCTTAACACGCATACATGAAGCATTAAATATAGATTAAAAAATAATTAATTACACAGTTTGTCTCTAATTTACGAGGCGAATCTTTTGAGCCTAATTAGACTATGATTGGACAATAATTGTTAAATACAAACGAAACTGCTACAGTGCTTGAGGCAAGTTTTTAGCCATCTAAACAAGGCCTTATTATCTTTTGATGCATTTTGCTTGAGCAAGGCCTGACATGGCTTCTGTTAACCTGTGGTAGATCTGGGATCATGATCTGGATGTCTGGTGCAGCCGGTCAGTGGGTTTTATTTGGTCCTATTCTTCAGGCCGTACCACTTTGCACTTTACTGAAGCTATGTTTTCATGCGTCTATGCACATAATGAATAGGGATTCTGAATAGATGTTATTATGACATGTTATTTTTTAAAATATGTCGATTTGGATGAACAAATATGCTGGATGGGTCTGTACTCTGTACGGATCAGTGGATCACCATTAATGTCAGAAACTCAATGGGCAGGAACAATCAGGTCAGAGAACACACCATTGAAATGCAGAGAGCAAGGTTTTTTTTTTTTTTTTTTTTTTGAGGGTGCTCTTAAATGGACCAGCCTCATCTGTAGCAGGCTTGGCATCTTTCCCATACTTCTTCTTGGCCTTCTTGGCTTTTGGCCCTCCAACAGCTCCCTTGTCTTTATAGTGCAGCTTGCCATCAGTTAGTTTCTTTGGGTCCACTTTTGCAGAAGCTGGCTCACAAGTCCCTCACTACAGAAGCAGAGATTAGGGGGGTGGGGGGTTAGTGTCACATCCAAGACAACTTTTCTCTTTAGAAACAGATGGCTTAAAACCTCTATTTTGGGAATGAAGCCTATTACTGTGTCTGACCTCAGATTCAGAGATAACAGTGGATTTACCTCTTTTGGTACCCTTTTTTTGGTGCTGAGGGAGTGGATGCAGATGGAGATTGGATTGGTTGAAATTGGTCATCAGAGACTCGAAGGAGACAATATCTTCCATCTGAATGGATTGGGACTAGGCTGCAGAAGCATCATGCTCATCTTCATGTTCAGAACAGCAGAAATCAGTAATAGTTACTGAGGGTTTAGATTTAGGAAGAGAGAAGGTATAGTAGTTACCAGATGGTGAGCCTGTGAGATGAGTCCAAGCTTGAGATTTAAGAAACTGAGAAGCCCACTCATTGGTAGAGTCCTTGAGCAACATCAGAGCAAAGAACTTCATCCAGTCTGCTAGTAGAACATAAAAGAATGCCCAAGGTCTTTGTTGGAGAAAAAATTGGCCCAAAGTCTGGAAACTGCTGGGCTGGGAGTTGCAGGCCTAGCATCTGGCAAATCAGAGGTCCAGCTGAAATCATCAAAAGCAAAGGGTCCAATCATTAAATGCAAAGGGGTCCACACGGGCAGCATCTTTAGAGAATTGACCACACTCCATTGTTTGAGAACAGAGACTTCTTTTTCAGCATATCAGAGAAGACAAGACCAACATCAGGAAACAAGGTTCTGACCATGCGGCATGCCAATCTGAATCTGTTCAGGAGCAGCACCATTGTTGGCAGGTGGCTCAGCAACATAGCCTAGCAGATCTTCTTCCTGTACTTCCTCTACCTCCTGGAACTGAGGGATATTTTAGAGGTTAGAGAAATCCACCACATCAACAGCATCATCAATAAGAGATGGAGGCAGCAAGCAAGGTTCAATAGTGAACTTTATCCTTGTAGGCATTTGCAGCCTTTGGTGCCCAGGTTTGGGTGCGGCGCTATCCTTGTCGCACCTTCTTGCATTCAGGTATTATGATTGAAATTATCTCTTGATGATGTTAAAAAAAGTAGAAAAATAAAACATAATTTAACTTGAGAGCTTAAACAAACAAATAAATATAGACAAATAACTTCTTGACATTGGCTATAACTACAAGTGACTGAATCTTCACCTTGGTAAAAAGGAGCTTAATTTAGAGTTCAATATGTGATAAAATAAACGCTCATAAAAGAGTAGAATATAAACATCATAATCATCCGCGTGTCTATGTCTAACGTAGATAACCGAGACAGACGCAATGAAGGGATATGGTATGCTACGCAGGTTGCTGGCGGTGGAAACACAAACACTCATAAACTGCCGATGTTTATCATTTGATTGAGAGCAACCCCTGCTCATTTTCCAATTATTGTAAGCTAGTCTGACACGCATCACCATTCATTAACACGAGATACAATACTACAACAGTACAACGGCCAGAATACACGCTAGTCAAGAAAGATGGCTATTATTTTTTTTCCCACTCGAAAGCAAAAAAATAATAATAAGAGTTTAAATGTTTAATTTCATGTATAGCAATTATGACGCTGCTGCTTTCGATTAAAATATTTCCCGTTCATCCTGTTTTTCTGATCCTGTTTTCCACGGGAGATTTTTTTTCTGATCCGAACTTTCACGGTTGACGATTCTGTTCTCTTCACATTAACTCCAGTTCCGGCCGTTCGAAATTTACTAGGAATTTTCACGAGAGCTGATTCGATTTCGATGCGTTTTTTCCACAGTGGACTCTGTTCCTGCTGCGTCCGTTCCAACGGGATTTTTCACGGGAGACAAATTCGATTTCGTTTCTGTTTTTTCACGGTTTGCTCTGTTCCCCTGTCCGCCAATTTCAGTTCTTCGCGTTCCCATTGTGCTACAGGATGTTTGACGTGCTATCATCTGAAACAGGTTTGAATTGCCAGCTCCAGAGTCCAGTCGCGGCCGTTTCGAGTTTCCGACGGGTTTTCGTTTTTCTAGTGACGTCGACGGGGAATTTCTCATCGTGAATATAATGTCTGAACTCCCTCACCTAATCCAGATGGGTCAGATCGATGGTAGCGTACATTGAAAATCACAAATCAGCTTTGTCATCTCTGAAAAGATTTTTTTTCAAGACCACGCTGCCGCGCGTATTTCATTAAATGATAAAAGGAAAAGTACAAACCGCTGTAAGGCAGCCACCCGGACACCGGAACGGTCTTAGGAAACGAAGAAAAAACAAAGCCACATCGGTAACAACAGGTTACTGCGGCACCAAAAGACCGACCTCCTCCACACCACTAACTATAAAGACTACATGGCTGAACAAATGGGCTTCTCAAGCAAAAAGTCAAGGGTCACATAAGTGACAGGAGCACACCGAGCTGCCTGCAACCTGCTGCGGCCCAACACCTCGCCTCATCAAGCATTTCCTGGACCAAGGCGGCGGCCGAAGAAGAAACCCCATTGAAGGTGCGCGCATTGCACTCCTTCCATAGCAGCCAAGCGACCAAAAGGAAGAAAGAGTCAAAACCTTTCCGCAGCCGCTTTCCTGCTAACAAGCCACCACTGCACAGCACTAACCTCCACCGGTTGAACCACACCAGAGAGATGAAGCTTGTTCAACCAAAGATATAAGCTGTCTCTTGGTAATAAGAACATTATCAGTTGCCTGTTGTTGCGTCTATGTGGATCGACGACGCCAAACAGAAGATACAACGATAATGTCCTCTACCATAATTGAATAGCAGAATTCCTGATCTTTTCTTTAAAGAAATGAACAGAAAACACATCAAACAATACTTCGTATTCGTATACCTTAAATTCATAAATGGCAGAGCTCTTGTGTCCTTCCTTAGAAAAAAAAAACGAATAGAAGAATAGCAATACTTCGTATTCTTTATTATTTTTTTGAGGTAAACGTATTCTCTTTATTATTATAGAAGTATATACCATATATAATTCAATGACACAAGCTTCTACCTTTTTTCTTCTTCAATAATAATAAAGAAACGAAGAGAAGAGTAGAAGACGCACACGTACCTACAGGTCTCCAGTCTGTACGTACATTTGGAAACACGGATGGAAATCAAAAGTTTATATATAGAAAGCAACAATAAAGAACCATATCTTGAACCACAGTAACGTTGGAAATTTTGGCGCGCACGCGCGTATAAATATAGAGCTCGACATGACGCTGCATGCCCTCGTCGTCGATCGCATAATAACATCGCCAAACCCCTCACGATTCTCCCGGCCGGTCCCGTCGGCAGCACTACCGCGGTCGCCATCGGCTCTCGTCGTCGACCCATCACAATGACGGCCGTGGCGGCTTGCCGATCTCTTCATCTGTCCTTGGCCGTCGTCCTCGCCGTGTCGGTCACTGGTAAGCTGCACCAGCATCGATTCTCATGTTCTGATAATCAATGTTTTGTTCCCGTGCACTGTGCATCGGATCGATCAAATGTAGTCGATCGTGTTTGGTTTGACTTTGATGATCTGACAATAAATAAACAATCGTATAATCAGGTGTTTGGTCCAAGTCGTTCACCATCACCAACAACTGCGAGTACACGGTCTGGCCAGGGATCCTCTCGGGCGCGGGCTCCCCGTCGCTGGACACGACAGGCTTCGAGCTCCCGCCGGGCGCGTCGCAAACCCTGCAGGCGCCGGCGGGATGGTCAGGCCGTCTCTGGGGCCGCACCCTGTGCACGACCGACGCCAGCAACAAGTTCACATGCGCCACTGGCGACTGCGGCTCCGGCGCCGTGGCCTGCGGCGGTGGGAACGCCGCGCCGCCAGCGACGCTGGCGGAGTTCACGCTGGACGGCAGCGGGGGCATGGACTTCTACGACGTGAGCCTGGTGGACGGGTCCAACCTCCCGCTCCTCGTGGCGCCATCCGGCGCGACGCCTGGTGCGGGCAACTGCGCGGCGACGGGGTGCCTGGTGGACCTCAACGCCGCGTGCCCCGCCGGCCTGCGCGTGGTCAGCGCCGGCGACGGCGCCGATGGTGCTGTGGCTTGCAAGAGCGCGTGCCTCGCGTTTGGGTCGCCGGAGTACTGCTGCAGCGGCGAGTACGCGAGCCCGGAAACGTGCAGGCCGTCGGCGTACTCGGAGTTCTTCAAGAACGCGTGCCCGAGGGCGTATAGCTACGCGTATGACGATGCGACGTCCACCTTCACCTGCGCCGGCGGCGATACCGCGTACACCGTCACCTTCTGCCCCGGCACCAACAGGTACGTATGAGTACGACGACGACGACGACGTCGCGTGGTCAAGTTGTTGAACATCATTGGCCTAGTCTTGCTTGCATTGTGATAAGAAAGCTACTGATCCACTGAATATAGCAAGAAGACAATAGCTGATGAAAGGCAAGAACCTTTTGGCTTTTGGTCTCTAGTAAATCTACCAATCCGAGGTAGTAGGCTATTAGATTCATATAGGTCGTCACTGTCTTTATTTTAAAAGTCTATCCACAGAAATTTAAAATATCAGTCTATCCACACAGACATTGAAATATCAACATCAAAATCAAAATTAAATTGGGTTCACTGAATTGCCTATCATGCAAAAATATGT
Source organism: Themeda triandra (assembly GCA_018135685.1). Classification (NCBI taxonomy): domain Eukaryota; kingdom Viridiplantae; phylum Streptophyta; class Magnoliopsida; order Poales; family Poaceae; genus Themeda; species Themeda triandra. The sequence continues at coordinate 234,202 of JAENPR010000418.1, read as the reverse complement.
TTCGATCGAGATTGCAATTATTTAGGTTCTTGGAGGTCTATAAACTTGGTCAAACGTTTTGAGAGATGGTGAAGGAAGAAACCGCCTGGTTGGCCGCTGACGTCTCTGTCCTTTTTCGTGTCTGCATCTGCATCATCAAACACGGGACGTAACATTGTTCCAGTTTTATTTGTATATTTTTGTATAGAAACATTTTGACTGAATTAATTAATTAAACTTTTAGTTTTTTTTTTTTACTTTTTTCATATGGTTTTGTGTGCTGATTTGTGACGACTGCATGCAGCGTGAAGTCCTCCAGCCCGAACTCAGGCGCACCGGGGGACCTGCCACTCGTCAATGGCACCATGGGTTACGCCGGCGGCGACCAGACAGTTAGTGCCGCCGCTGCTACAGCGTCGAGGTCGTGCACCGTCGCCGTCCTTCTTGGTGCCGCCTTGGTCATGTTGGCAGGAGGAGTCTTGTCCTGAACTCCAAGTGCCGAGGAGACGAGGACATACAGAAACAGTAGTATATAGTATATATATGCAGGAACCTGGTGAACACACATTATCGAGTTTCAGAGATTGGCACGGGAAAACTTCCAACTAGATAAGTAGATATATAGCTACAAAGATTGAACTAGCTACAAAGAATACAATTGATTTAGGAATTTTAGCCACATTTATGCAGATTTTCCCTGCAAATCTGTCGTTTTTGTAGGCCTGAGAAGTTAGCTTTATTTATCTCAGTATACAGAGTGATTGAAGGTTTACAATGTGGATTCTTTGGATATGAAGGTTTTTTCACAATACGATGGAAATGAAATTAAACCTTCGATACAAAACATACGTAAGTATGGTGATCTATGGAACACGACAAGCGAAAACGCATGGTTTGACTGGTCAAACATCCCTTCACATTGCACCTTTGGCTCGATCAGCATCTGAACCATGTCTGTCGAGTCCAAATGTGTACTAGAAGCTTCGAATCGGCATCTGTGGCAATGGAGACTATCTCAAAAAAAAGGAAGCTTCGAATCTTATATTTCTAAAAAAAAAAAACCTCACTCGCCGAGTGCTTTGGAAATCATTTCTCTTTTCTTTATTTTCAGATGAAATCAGATAAAATGAACGGAATAGATTCATCAGACTCTAAACCTGGCCCATATAAACCTGTGGGCCACTTTCTCTCCCGCTCGCGCTGACTACATCGTAGGAGGCCTCAGAAGTTGGATTATATTGCACCTGGCAGAATGGGCCTCTCGATGGCCCAATCCCGGACCAAGCTGGTTTCAGAAGTCGGATCGTGCTCAGAAGATGTCATTTTCGTCACTTGTGTTAATGTTTCATGCACTTCGTGTGAAGCATCATCCTAATCATACCGCACGGGAAAAAGTTTTCCAGACTCCAGTGCCCTTTCAAGGTGCAGTCGCCTTCGCCAGCTGCCATCTCTCGATCACATCGCCATCACATTACATGCATGCATCATCTAGGGGATGTTATGTTGCGGTCGTTCGGACCCAAAACAAGCGCTGGCAGGTACTGTTTCTCTACCACTCGGCCTTCCCCGTGCTCGTGGTTGTCGTAACCCCGCCCTCGACACCTCGCAACCCACCGCCAATGGTATAGTTACAACGAGACCCTACTTCGCCCGTAGTGGCCTCCTCCATTCCCTCCCCCACAACTGCTGTTGCCATAGTCATGCTCTCCGGTGAACACTGCCACGATGCCCTGGCCCCGACCTGGCCCGGCTGATCGACCACTTTCAACGCTGCTAGAGCCCTTAACAATCGTGCTCAGAAGATGTCATTTTCGTCACTTCTGTTAATGTTTCATGTACATACGTGTGAAGCATCATCCTAAATCCTAATCATACCACACGGGAAAAAAATTTCCAGACTCCAGTGCCCTTTCAAGGTGCAGTCGTTGTCGCCAGCTGCCATCTCTCGATCACATCGCCATCACATATACATGCATGCATCATCTAGGGGATGTTATGTTGCGGTCGTTCGGACCCAAAATACGTGCTGGCAGGTACTGTTTCTCTACCACTCACCCTTCCCCGTGCTCGTGGAAGTCGTAACCCCGCCCTCGACCTCGCAACCCACCGCCAATGGTATAGTTACAACGAGACCCTACTTCGCCCGTAGTGGCCTCCTCCATTCCCTCCCCCACAACTGTTGTTGCCATAGTCATGCTCTCCGGTGAACACTGCCACAATGCCCTGGCCCCGACCTGGCCCGGCTGATCGACCACTTTCAACGCTCACCTTTGCCATCGTCTGGCCAACCTGCCCCACCCGAGCCCCTTCTCTTCTAAGCCTGCTGGAGATGTGTAAACGAGAGAGGACGAGTGCTACCGAACCCTAAAGGTACACCTCGTCTCCAATGCTAGCAAGCTCGGGTGGGGGTGCGCGCGCGGTCGGGGGCGGGAGGATGATGACCGGAGCTATTGATGAAGATGGTCGTTTGGGTGTGGGTGAGAGGATGATGGTCGTCCGTGCAACTAGTGTCTGGTAGCAGTAGCACGTGGGGTGGACGGAAAAAAAGAAAACCAGATGTAGGTTAAACCTTACCAAATTATATTTTTTTTTCGAAACCGTGCCTTAGCACATTTTTATTAAGGGAAGGCAGAGTTTTACAAAGCGGCCACCCAACAGCGAGCTGCCACGGGGTGGACGCGCACACACTTACACAAATCACCGGCTTGAACGGTGGCGCTTTAGGTTGTAACTTTCTAAGGGAACCTATTTGCGACAGGTAAGACAGAAGAGTGTGAGCTCTAGGACGCGAACAACGGGGCGATGCTACGAAAGCCCGCCGCCAGCCAAGCGTCCGCCTCGTCGTTGATGTTCTCCAAGATCTGCATCAACGTCCTGTGGGTACCGTCGAATGTCCTCCTGTTGCGTTCTTTCCACAACACCCAAGAGACGAGGAGGACGACGGAGTCGAAGCCCCTCTGGAACTGGCGAGGGATTCGCTCCCTCGTCTGAAGCCACCAGTTGGAGAGCACCGCGTTCGGAGGTGGCACAAGGTCGGCGCGGCCCGTGCGCAGCAGCGTGTGGAACCATACCTCTCTGGTGAGCATGCAGCCGGCAAGCAGATGGTCGGTGGTCTCAGGTAGCTGGTCGCAGAACACGCAGGCATCCTGTTGTTGCAAGCCGTGTCATTTTCTGCGCTCCGCAGTCCACAAACGGCCAAGCAAGGCGAGCCAGAAGAAGAACTTCACCTTTGGTGGTGCGGAAGCCCCCCAAAGCTCCGTCGCGCCCGCCAGTCGCGTCCTCCCCACAAAGAACGCCTGGTAAGCCGAAGCGCTGGAGTAGACCCCGCCGGGCGTCCAACGCCAGACCAAACGGTCCGGTGTGAGTGGGTCTAAGTGGACTGTCTCCGTGAGGTTCCAGACGCGCGCAAACTGAGTGACATAGATCGCGGTCTGAGCGCCCCGCACGTCCTGCATCCATGTCCAGTTGTGCAGCGCCTCCCGGACTGTGCGCTTGCGGCGTCGTGGGCCGACATGGCCGAAGAGCAATGGCGCGACGGCGCACAGGGGGCGCACGTAAGCCAGCAGTCTGTCCAGAAGAGGGTGGTCTCCCCGTTACCGACCACAGAGTGAACAGAGGAGGCAAACATCTGCTGAACTACCCTCTCGGACCTGTGTGGCAAGGACGCCCAAGCGGAGTCGGGTGTGGTCCATCTCAGCCACTCCCAGCGCAGGCGTAGCGCAAAGCCCTGGATCCGTAGGTCCGGGAGACCAAGCCCGCCGAGGTCCCTGGGCGCGCACGCCGTCTGCCAAGCCACCTTGCACTTGCCGCCTGCCATAGAGTCTTTACCTGCCTAGAGGAAGCCCCGGCGGCGCTTGTCAATCTCCCCTACCGCCCACGAAGATAGGGAGCAGAAGATGGATACATGCACAGGTATGGCCGATAGCGTGCTCTGCACCAGCATCTTGCGGCTCGCCGCGTTCAGAAGATTGACCTTCCAGGTCGGGATGCGCATGGCCACAGCATCTATGAGAGGTTGCTCGTCCTGTCGTCTCAGCCGGGAGACAGACAGTGGCACCCCGAGGTAGCGGCAGGGGAAGGGCTGCACCTTGCAGGGGAAGGTCTGCAGCACCAAGGCGACCTCCTCTTCCGAGCATCTGATGGGCGTGATGGGGCACTTGTGGATGTTGGTCTCCAGACCCGACGCACCTGCGAAGAGCTCGAGCAGCTGGCGCATGCACTCGAGGTCCGTTGTTGCCGGGCTAAGGAAGACAACGAGGTCATCAGCGTAAACGGACGCACGACAGCGTGCGACATGGCCCGACAGGGGCAGCAGCTGTCCACGTCTGTCAGCGGTCGAGATGAGGGCGTTGAGGACCTCCATGACTATGATGAACAGTGAGGGAGACAGGGGACCCCCCTGGCGCAGGCCGCGGTTGTGGCAGATGCGTCGGCCAGGGCGCCCGTTGACCAAAACCATCGTGCTAGCCGAAGACAGCATTGCCGCAACCCAGTCGCGCCACCGGAGAGGGAAGCCCAAGTGCTCAAGCACCTCAAGCAGAAAAGGTCAGGCCACAGTGTCGAATGCCTTGGCTAGGTCCACTTTCAGTAGTACGGTTGGGAGGCGGTGTGCGTGCAGCCAGCGGCACGCCAGCTGCACCGTCCTGAAGTTCTCATGAATCATCCTCCCCCTGATGAAAGCCGTCTAGTTGTTGCACACCAGCTCGGGCATCCTGCTTGCCAAGCGCAGCGCCAACGCCTTGGAGAACAGTTTACCGATCGAGTGGATGAGGCTGATGGGTCGATAGTCTGTAAGCCCCACCGGCGACTGGGTTTTGTGGAGCAGGATCATGACGGCCTCGTTAACATGGTGGAAATTCCTGAAGTCCTGATCCCAAAGGGCCTCGAAGAAACGCAGGATGTCCGGGCTCACAATCTCCCACGCGACCTTGTAGAAACCACCACATAAGTCGTCTGGTCCGGGCCCGCGGTCGGACGGCGTCTCCCGGACGGCCGCGAGGATCTCCTCCGGCGTGAAGGGGGCGGCCTGCTCAGAGAGGTCGAGTCGAGGCAGCCCCAGCTGGTGGAGGTCGATTCTGTGCAGGCGGGGAACGGCTTCCCGATGAGGTTGTCGTAGAAGGTGTACACAATGTCCGATTTGGCCTCCTATTCGGTGAAGGTGTGCCCCTCATGGTTAATGGCAAGAAGGTGGTTCTTGCGCCGTCTGTGACAGGCCTGCAGGTGGAAGAATCTCGTGCAAGCGTCCCCCTCGGCTAGAAAGCGTGTCCTCGCACGCTGCCTCGCCATCGTGCGGGTAAGAGAGGCCAGTCCCAGCACGTTACCCTTAAGCTCACGCAGCCACTCCAGATCGGCCGGTGCGAGGGGTGCTGACTCCTGAAGCGTTGCCAAATTATATTAAGCGCCTGTTTCCAGGCTACAATGTAGACACAAAAAAAAAAACCCTCATTATATGTAATTACAAATATACAATCTCCGCCTCCTATGAGTATCCTCGAAAGAATTAAGCACGTACGTCGTTGTCGACACTGAAAGAACAACACAGTGAAATTCTTGATCTAGAAAGAGACTTGGACACATCGCCAAAAACATCATTAAATCCCGACGGATGTTGTAGCTAGGTTCCACCACGAGTAATCCAATCAGCTGGACAAACTATTCTCAATTCGTATATGTATTTTATATTATTATACGACCAAAAAGTTTGTCTACCAAAATAATTAATAAAGCCGACCGAAACTAGTTTCACAATCTATGTGACTCACAGGAATAGTTAGGATGATGGAATTTTCGAAAAAAGGATAGCTAGAGGATGGAGTGAAAGGGTCTCTAGCCTAGTGATTAGACCACCTAAGTAGCATCCAGCAAATGTGGGTTCAACTCCCCGTGGAAGCGAAGCAAATGTGGGATCAACTCCCCGTGGAAGCGAATTTAAACAGGTCTGCATTATTAAAAAAAAATAAAATAAAAACAAAGCTGGGGTTTTCCTTACCGACTTTGGTCAAAAAAATGATAGCTAGGATGGATGGAAAAGGATATATAATACGTGCAGTGTTGGTATTACTTATAGTGTTACAACCTATAAGTGTTCGTTCAAATATACATTCTATAAGATGCTCCTTGAGATACTTGTTGTCTTTTGATGGTTTGGTTTGGGTGAAATTTTTGCATTTTAGTATTTACAAATGACCTCCCTGGCAAAATTTTGTCTAAAAATTTTTGCCTGGAAAACGGATCATTTTTAGACAAAGTTTTGCCAGGGAGTCATTTGTAAAAAATGTTTCTAAAAAGTATCAAAATGCAAAAATTTCACTTGGTTTGGTAGGGGTGTCGTGTCACTGCTAGTGACATGTAGTGCAAAAGTTGTGGAAAAAGTAGTCCAATCTTATTCCATATTCCCAATTTCCCATTACTTTTACTGACAGAGAAATGTCAATCGCTTTCATGAACTGGCACGCACAACATTTGTTCGGTCGGTTGCTCTGCTATCTAGTGGATGCACAAATTTCTTCACCTATCGAACCTTTTTCCTATTCTAACAGGCATCTGAAGAATTTGGCAGTTCCAGATGCTTCCTTCCTAGAGCACTTAAGTTTGGTGTTAAAACGAGACCACACACCATCTTGAACACATTCTTAGTCCAGGGAACCCATTTGCCATGGCTAATCGTGATCGTGGTGCTCCCATGACCTCCCTCATCCTCCTCCTCCTATCCCTCGCCCTCCAAGCTCAAGGTACGTACCAATCGACGATTATGCATCTGTGGCTGTTCATTAATCGATCTGCTCGTTTGTTACATTCTATGTTGGATACATACACGATTGCATTCCTTTGATTCATCGATCCGGCCTAATACCCTGCCCTAAGTAAACATAAGCAAATTAAACAAGCAGGAGGTAGCGGCAAGCAGTCCATCAGGAGATCGTCAGTATCACCGGAGGACTATGTGCCGGTGAAGACCGTGGTGTACCGGCCATCGTCGTCGCTGCCGGTGGCAACGACGACGGCGACGGAGGCGGTGCTGTCGTATGAGCCGTTCGAGGTGTGCCAGGGGTGCCGGTGCTGCTCGTCGTCCGACGCGAGCAGCTGCGTGGACACGAGCTGCTGCTACGCCATCGACTGCGACCTCCCCGGCAAACCCTTCGGTACCTGCGCCTTCACGCCCCACACCTGCGGCTGCGGCAACGGCAACTGCACCCAGCCGTCCTGATCCAGCCAGCACTTGCGGCTGCGGCAACGGCAACTGCACCCAGCCGTCCTGATCCAGCCAGCACTTTTCCTCGTGGTCGACCGAAAATCTGACAAAATTAAACGATGCCCGTCCAAATGGTTTTGATGGTGCAATTGCAAACATAGCATGCTTTTGACTATTACTGTTTTTTTTACAATCCCCCTGTGTATGTTTATTTCAGAGATTTTCGAGTTTAGGTCCTGAATTGGATTACAGGTTTACTCATTTCTTGTTCATATGTGGTTTGAAATTATTTGGTTCCTCCATGGATTTGGTTCCTGCGTTCCGGCTCTCTTTATTAGTTTTCAGATCAAAATCGGCTGGCTTGTCTGTTGCCTAAGTTTGACTATGCAAAGGTATTGTAGTCCTAATAACTTGCATCTTCTCCGTCGTATAGGCTTCTCCAGTGGTGATTCTAAACCGACTCATGGGATTATTTTATTTGGCATGAGTCGGCCATGAGTCGATGCATGCACCACTGGAGCAAACCGATGCATGGAGTGTGTCAGGAGTCGACCACCAAACACGAGTCGATTCATTGTGATTAAAATAGTATTTTTATGCAACGAAGAGGAAGACGAAAAGCAGCAGATCGCTCATGCAAGTGTCTGGTTTAGGAGAAGAAAACATTTTTTATTTGAATGGCCCACAATATGAGTCGACCTACCACTGGACGTTGAATAAATCGACTCCGTTGCATCTTGTTGTATGTGTACGTGGCCTTGGTGAGTCGACCCACCACTACGGATGCCCTTAGGGCATCAGTAGTGGTGAGTCGGTTCATGTAAGAAAAAACGAGCCACGTCAATTTGCCGATGAGTCGATTCTTGGCCTAACCGAGCAGCTGGGCCCACGGATAAATAAAAAACAAACTAGTATCAATGTACGAGCGGGCATGCAGGCTGGTTCTTCTCTGTGCCATCCAAAATAATTGTTTTATATTTGTCAGGAGTCGACTCAATATGCTGCGTCGGTTCATCTTTTTTCATCTTCTCTATCATATGAGTCGCATCCTCCAGTGGTTGAACCGATTTATTGCGATACCAGCTCGGACCATGAGTCGGTTTCATTTTGCCACCGGAGAAAAATCCTCTACTACGAGCGACCGCAGAGTCTAATTCAAAAGTCTTGCATGTCGTACTTAGAAGCTTTATAAAAATTTGAAATTTTAGATATCAATAGTACCAAACTAGATACACTAATGCTAATTAGTAAACGTTCTCCTCCCACTCTCTCTCCTCGCATCGCCATTTCCTTCTCCTCCTTCCTCGTTTCATCCGACACGCGACACGAACATGCGCGAGCTGCTGCCGCCGCTCTCCCCTTCCCACCGTCGGCGCGTGCCTCTCTCCTCTCTGGACGCTACTCCGGCCTCAAGCCCCGCGCGCCCTCCTCTATGGGGTTCCTCCCCGCCAGCGTCGACGACGATTGCCGCCATCGTAGATGCGGCGGATCCGGCGAGGTCGGTTGTAGATCCGCCGGATCCGGCCGCAACCGCCATGGATCTGTGCGTATCCGGCTGCGGTGGCGGCAAATCGGCTTCCTCGGCAAGCCGTTGCTTCTTCCCACTGCTTCTCTCCTCCGCATCGCCCTCCTCCGGCCTTCTCCTCGCCGGAGATGAGGACGATGGGGGACGGGGGCCTGCCGGTGAGTGGCGGCTCCCTTGCTACCTCATCTACGGACAGGGAGCGGCTACTGTGGCGGCGAACCGGCTTCCTCGACGAGCCGCTACTTCTCCCCCCTGCCTCTCTCCTCCGTGTCGCCCTCCTTCGGCCTTCTCCTCGTCAGAGATGAGGACGATGGGGGACAGGGTCGAACCCCGGCGGCCTAGGGTTTCGATGAATAGGAGGGCGGCAGTGGACCGGTGGACCAGGACCAAGGTAGGCCTCCTCTCTTCTTCTCCTCTCCCTCTCTCTTCATCCTCCAACTCCGACGAGCAGGCCTGTTTTCCTCCCTCCCCCGCATCTCCCCGATGTTTTAACAGGCCTTGGTGCCTTGGTTCAGCAGCGACACACGTTGTGTTTGAACAGGCCGGGGTGCTTTGGTTCTGTTTTTATTTTTGTTTTCGATCACACACCATGTTATTTCAGGCTCGGTCCCCTCTATGTTTCAGATGGTGTTCTTCATTGTTTCTCTATTTGTCTTTTTTTTGTTTCAGGTTTGTTTTCAAAATTTTGTTTGTTCTTTGTTGTTTCTTTTTCTCTCGGTTTTTGTTTCAGATGGGGTTTCTCATTTGTTTCTACATTGATTTTTGTTTTGTTTCAAACGTTTTCTTATTTGTTTCTAATTGCATTTTTATCATGTTTCAACTGTATTCATCTTTTTGTTTCAATTTTATTCATCTCCTGTTTCTAATGGAAAAAAATTCTATTTGTTTCATTTTCATTTTTTTTGTGTTTAAGAGGATGAGCTTGTAATGTTTCAAAAGCTGCGGTGGCCGTGGAGGGGGGGAGCAAAGGGCGTGTGCGTGTTCGTGTGTATGTGTGTCTAGGGGTGTCGCGGCGGGAAGGCCGTGTGTACACCCATGCGTGTGTGGGTGTCGGAGTGTCCATGTGCCGCGCTCGCGGGGTGGGGGAGGTGTGTGTGTGTGCGCGCGCGATGCAGGGGAGGAGACGGGCCAGGCCCCGCCTAGACCGTTCTACCCTAGAATGTTCGATCGGCAGCAGGACCCAACTAGATATGCATTGTCCTAAAATTTGAGATTTAAACAACTTTTTAAAAAATTCATATGAAAAAACAAATTTCAGCCACTAGAGGACCAAATTTAGGATATGTGATTTTTTCATATAAAGTTTTATAAAAAATGTTTGAATCTTAAATTTTGGGACAATACCCGTCTAGTTTGTACTATTGGTGTGCAAAATTTTAAAATTTTCTAAAACTTCTAAGAATACATATCATAGATTCCGCGGTTGCTTAGAGCACTCACAGTGCAGACTCTAACGTAGAGTCCAAAACTATTTATTATCCTTTTATTTATTGCGTTTTGCTGAGGTGGCGGTATATTTATTGAAGAGAGAGTTGGAAAAACCAAGACTAAGTCTAATTTAGATTCCAAGTCCACAATCTTTGAGGTAAATATACCGCCACATCAGCAAAACACAATAAATAGGAGAGTAATAAATAGTATTGGACTCTACGACAGAGTCTTGCATTGTGAGTGCCCTTATACTAGCAACTAGTGTGTTCTTCGTTCTCCTGTGTATATAGCTAGTCGATTGACCCGAGCATAGGGAGGAGGTGTGAGCCAGTGTCCTCGGACTCGATGCAGAGACACTTTTTATCATAAGGCCGCTGGTGATATGTAGAGGATCACCGCCGCCACTGGGGTTGTCAGTTCCCACTTGGGTGGGCAATCATGGTACTAATTATTAGCTTGCGAGGACCGGGGTAGTAATGAATCAACTTATTTTATTTCAGAAATTAAATAAAAAAATTGAGTGAGAAGTTGATATAGAACATCTCATCCCTCGAACCAAACACACTCTACCTCAAACCAAACACACTCTATACATATCACTCTATGTTTGCTCCCTCCAAAGGTAGTCATGGTGTTTAGCTGGCCCACCTCCCTCCTCGTGCCGCCGCCACTTCATCGCCACTCTCTCCCCTCCCTACCCGCCTCGGACGGCGGAGCTTTTTTTAGATCAAAGATCAGATTGGCCCCGCTTTTTATAGAAAGCAGAATGTCTCGTTGGGGTTACCAGCTTTACAAAAGCGAAAGTTTAACAGGTTCTTGTCACAGTAAAATAAAATGACTCTCTCAGGCACCTCCACTAAACTTAATGTCTAGACACAAAAGAGACTCTACGCCAAAGGGGGCCATGGCCCCTCCTCAACTTGTGTACCGTCTATAGAATCACTTGAGTTTAGGGAGCAATTTTGTTAAACCATAATGGTAATTAGTTCTGGCTGGGGTTTTCCTTGATCAACTTGTTTTCAACCTTCTTCAACTTCACAGGTTCTATCTCGGTGTTGACCCTCCGCCTTATTTCCGTGCGCCTGCTCAGCATCGCTGGGGCTTGCGCTGCACCTCATCATTCTTCACATGGTAAGTAAGTGGCAAGGTTGTGAGTGTTATGGATTTTTTTTTCTAGCTGTCTTCTCTATCTAGAAGATAAAGGCAGGAACCGCATATGCATGCATTTTGCCGGACCTTGTACAGCTATCGTGGGGCCTGCTATATATACTCTAATACTCCCACCGTCTCAATATATAGGGCACAATTACTTTTTATTCATGTCCCATAATATTAATCGTGCTCTTTCTAAACACGTACACTGATGCAGTAGTGTTGAGAGAGAATTAAATACGTTTCTTGGTCTTTGAATCAATTAATTTGACCTAAATACTTTTTATTTTAGCATATATGACAGACATTAGGGCAAAAAGGCTTTTAATTCATCTGCTCTTTTATAGATGTAGTTATATGAAAATTGTGAGCGCAGAAAGGACACACATCTCTACAGATAAGTAATACTGCATCCAAATTGATCTTTATTTTTCTTATCGTGCTTCTTTTTTTTTAGGGAAATCGTTCTTCTTATTAGCACAATTGTTCTTTTTTGTTGCATAAAATGGTCGTCTACACGGTGTAGTCTACTTTGCATCACGATATAAGAGAAGGAGATGGCGCTGGTGAGCATTTGGGCCTGCATGTCGCACAGTTGGACCTGCACTCTTTTTGAGTCAAGTGGCAATACTCTTTCTTAGAAAGATCCGGACAGCAGTAGCAGTTGGTCCCGTTCACCTTATCAAAGTAATAGCAATACTTGGTGACGCAAAAGTTGAGGACAAGCTTTCTCTCATCTGAGAATGTGGAGTTGATGCTAGCGGTGATAGAACTCTTAGAATCCATCAGTTGATGACGGCCTAGATTATTTTTTTAAAAAAAAAATCGAAGATCATCATTACATAATAAAAGCCCCGCTCAAATTACACAATAGAAGCAGCAGCAGCAAAAACAATCGTCGCATAAACACTGCCCTTCGTCATATATAAGTTAAATTCAACAATACAAATTAAAGGAGTACTACACTTACATTGTGATTGCATTGCTAGGGGTCTGAAAAGCACAACACACAAGAACATGGTCATCATCATGCTATTGCGCCTCATGTTAGATGATCTGAAAGTCAAGCTAACTAGCTAAGCTGGAAATGAGCAACGAGGAGGGGGTCACTGAGTTGAATGGACTTGAACGATGAGAAGAAATTCCTGGCCTCGGCCTTATATGGACGAACGTGCTGCATGCCCGGTTTCATTTGCCATTAAATATCTAGATTTATTTGGATTGGATCTATTAGCTTAGCTAACTAATAGGTCACAACTAGTATTAGCTACTATTAGCTAGTGTCTGGTCCAAATAGTAAAAAAAAATAGTTTGGCACTCATCCATCAGTTAACAATTAGCTAAACTTATTTAGATCTAATGAAATAAACATTAACATCTAACTAATATCTCCTTGGATAGCTAACCATTTAACTAGCTAGACCAAACAACCAAATAGCTTAGCAGTTAATATTAATTGTGACATATTACCTAGCAACTATTAGCAGTTAATGGATCCAAACAGGTCCTTAGACTAAGTTTAATTTGAGCAGTTACTAGCTCATACATCATTGTAATTAGTTTGTGGCAGCGACGAAACTGTTTTTCTGTCTCTTCCGCAAATGCTCGGATGCGACATGGGAATTCATATTTTAATGGTTAGATGTTTTTTTTTTTAGCAAAAACCATGGGCAAAGCCCCCCGGCAACAAGGGAATATATTAAAACCAACAAAGAGTACAGAGTACAAAGGAACTAATAAAAGCCCAACCAGGAACTAGGCACACTAGGCTAAACTAAGCTAAAAACACTACAAAAAACTAAGGAAAAAAACCAGGAGGGGGGGGGGATTTAAAAATGTTACAGGGCACTGAGCCAGAGCAAGATGGATTGAAGAAGACTTGGCTTAATTCTAATGAGATGATCTTTGACTTCTTCCTTAAACGCATTCTTCCAAGCAGCCAGGCTTGGAGCTTTCCTGTTGAAGATAAAATTATTTCTTTCATTCCAAAGACACCAGGCGCCGATTAAGAAAATCTCCATGAAGAAAGGATTCATGAAGGCCTGCTTTGCAATGTAGATTCTATTGTGGATGTTGGTACTGTCCTCCCAAGTGATGCCCAGGGAGAACCACCTGCTAATAGACGAGGGGCATTAAAAAAAATAGATGCTCTGCTTCATTGCTTGATAATGTGCAGTGGCGGGCCCAGATTTTTTCCCTTGCGTATCCAAAATATGAAGGGTGCATTTTTTTACAACATGAATTTCCAAATCTTGATATTTGGCATATATTTTTAATTATACAATATATAGCAAATTATAGCTCTATATGCATGAAAGCCATTAAATCTATAGTACTACTCTTTTTCTCTTCGTATTTGAGACCTAAAATTAGTTTGGGGACTAGTAGTTTGGAAAAAAGATTCAGAAAACCGATTCACGAATTGCTATGCTATCCATAACAAACTGAATTAGCAGTGATTTTGAACAAATTTGTTGCACATGTGTTCGGATTGGCTGTATTTTTGTTTTTCCAAAATACATATATATACACTATATGTATGCTTTTTTTCTCAAAAGATTTGGGTATTCAATTGAATACCCTTGATTCATGGTAGGCCCGCCATTGGTAATGTGATGTCTTCACGTTGGGAGCTGAAGAAACACCACCAAAGAAGAGGACACGAAGATTTCTGTAGCACGAATAAATATTGCAATGTCAACTGTCCAAATATAGCAAATAATATAACATGAGAGATAGAGACACACACTGAGAAAAGAGAGAGAAAGAGAGAGAGAGTGCGAGAGCATTATGTGTGCGACGGATGCATATTGTGTATGCACGACGTTTTATCATTTTGCTGCTACCTTTGGTGATGTCCTCTCTTCCGTCTTCTTCTTCCCCTGCTGAAGCGGGCCTCGGGCCGACGTGGCTTGTTAAAGAGGACGTGGGCGTGACCGGCATGGAAAGTGACCTGACAGCCCGTGCCTGGCTCATCGGCCTGGCCTGGTGGACTGGGCGGCACGACCCAGTGGCCCAATGGGCCCTTTCGTGTCGTGCCCTATCAGGTGCCTAGCACGGGCCCGTGCCATGCCGGGGCGGTCCGTTGCACATCTTTACTTCTAGCTCATGTTTGTAAGGGCACGTGTATGGAGGGGCTTTGTAAAATGCTCCTTCTTCGACACAGTAGCAACACTAATTAAGTTTTAGAGCTCTATGGTTCAGAGGAGATTCAAGCAGCCCTAATTGATCTGTCAAAGCTAGCACGGCGACGCGCCCCATGCATGATCGCCTTGCTGTACCATGCATCTACATATACAAATAAATAATGCTGCAACCAAATTGACCTTTTTTTTAGCATGCTACTTATAATAGCATAGTTGTTCTCGCTTTGCAACTGTCCACAATTTAGGTGTAGTCTACATTGCATCACGGTGGAGGTTGAGGAGACGGTGGTGCTGGGCATTTGGGGTAGCATGTGTCACAGTTGGACCTGCACTCTCGCATTGTCTTGTGGCAATACTCTTAGCAGGAGCTCCCGTTCACCTTATCGAAGTGAAAGCATAACGAGATGGCGCAAAACTTGAGGACAAACCTTTTCTCTCATCTGATGATGTGGAATTGATGAGAGCATTGATAGAACTCTTGGAATCCATCAATTCATGACGGCCTACAGTGTTTTTTTTTAAAAAAAAAGAATCAGAGATCATTATATATGTAATAGAAGCAGCAACAGTCGCCACATATACTTCCCCTCATCATCATCATCATCATCATCATCATCATATATATATATATATATATATATATATATATATATATATATATATATATATATATATATATATATATATATATATATATATATATATATATATATATATATATATATATATATATATATATATATATATATATATATATATATATATATATATATATATATATATATATATATATATATATATATATATATATATATATATATATATATATATATATATATATATATATATATATATAAATTAAACAATACAAAAGATTACTTACATTGTGCTTGCATTGCTAGGGGTTCCAAAAGCATAGTGCACAAGAACATGGTCATCGTCATGTTGTTGCGCTTGCGTCTCATGTTAGATCTGAAACTCATGGATGGCCGAAAATGAGCAATGACCTATAGCATGGAGATCATGCAGAATTGAATGGACTTGAACGATGAGGAGAAATTCCAGGACTCACCTCACCATTATATGGTAGAACGAACGTACTGCATGCCCGGCACACAGATTGACGACAGCTGCTATGTGGGAGCAACAGCTTTTTGTAAAGCTAGAGCACGCTTTGATTTGCCATTTAATATAGTTAGCTTCTTTGGAATCTATTAGCTGCTAAATAGATCGATAGCGAACTAATATTGCTTCATATATATATATGGTAGGTCACCACTAATAATATTAGCTGGTTTGGTGAAAATAGTGAAATAGTGATTAGCTAGCTATTAAGTTAACAATCATGAGCCACTGCTACGAAATGTTTATTGGAGGCGGGTGAAATACGTTAACCGAGGCGGGCATCTCATCTGCCTCGAATCAAAGGTCACGGTAAATCTATCTTTCCCGAGGCTTGAAACACTAGCCTTAGTTAATCAAATAAAAAACAAAAACAAGGAAAATCCATGCACATGCCTGCTGAGCACATCCACGCATGATCAACGCACATCTACTTTTGAAAGTTGTGAGCCAATAAAGAACACACATCTCTACAGATAAATAATACTGCACCCAAATTGATCTATATTTTTTTATCGTGCTAATTATCACATTGTTCTCACTTGTTGTATACAACAGTCCAAACGGTGTAGTCTACTTTGCATAATGATTAAGGAGAAGGAGATGGCGGTGGTGAGCACTTGGGACTGCATGTCACACAGTTGGCCCTGCACTCTTGCAGTGTCAAGTGGCAATACTCTTTCTTAGAATAATCCGGACAGCAGTAGCAGTCGTTCCCGATCGCCTTATTGAAGTAATAGCAAAACTTGGAGATGCAAAAGTTGAGGACAACCTTTCTCTCATCTGATGATGTGGAGTTGATGCTAGCGGTGATAGAAGTTTTGGAATAATCCATCAGTTGATGACGGCCTGCAATATTTTTTTTCAATCGAATGCAGCAGCAACAATCGAATATATAAATTAAATTCAACAATACAAAGGCCGAGTACTACATTGTGCTTGCATTGCTAGGGATCCGAAAAGCATAGCGCACAAGAACATGGTCATCATGATGCTATTACACCTCATGTTCGATGTGGTCTGAAAATCCAGGCCAGAAATGAGCAACGAGGAGGGAGATTGATCACAGAATAGACTTGAACCATCTGGAGAAATCCCTAGCCTCACCTCACCCTTATAGATACTGTAGAACGTGCTACATGCTCGACACAGATCGATAGCTGTTATGCGCGAGCAACAGCTTTTTTCAACGTTAATTAGGAGCACACTTTGATTATTAGCCGTTTAATATTTAGCTTCTTTGGATTGGAACTATTAGCTACTATTAGCTAGTTTGGTCCAAATAGTGAAATAGTTTTTAATTAGGTACTCAGCTAACAATTAGCTAAACTATTACTTAAAACTGTTTGGACCAAAGGAGGTATAATTATTGGCAACTAACTATTACTTCCCTGGTAGCTATCTATTTAACTAGCTCGACTAAACTAACTAATAGTAGCTAATTTTAGTTGTAACTTATTAGCTAGCTAACTATTAGCAGCTAATGAATCCAAACATGTTTTTACACTATTTTTAGCAGTAACTAGGACCTCTATTATTGCAGGAAATATATAAAATGTTCCCTAATTTTCATTTAAAATTATATACATCTCTACAAAGTATAATTAAAATCAAATACCTTGAAAACTGCTATCTAAAACTATTGACGCGACCTGTATGTACGTGGCTACCTGACCGACCAGACAAGCGGACAATTCCAAACGGCATGAGTACTGACGAAATGGACAATGTCGATGAGTTTGGGTGAAGGTCCTGAAGGCTTTCTGTGATTGGGATTGGCAGCTACAGCGTGGGCGTAGGGGAGCTGGAATGAGCTATTGATCTTTTAGTGAGCTACCCTGCTGCGTCGGCGAGCTTTTGGAAGCTGCTGGCAGTGGCAGCTTGTCAGGAACCAGACCTCGCATAAGAAGATGGCGATACAACCTGACGCTCGTCCGACAATAGGAGATACTGAAGCCGCTGATGCAGAGAAGGATCGGGCAAGTGGCTGATCGTGGGCTAGCTGGGCCGGCAAAGGCATCGATCATGTAACCGCAAACACTTCGTTCTAAACAACCTGTCCTCCGACACTGTTCCTCCCCCAATTGTTCGTTCTGCTCTTCAAACCCCTAGCTCTCCTGCTCCTCTA
The DNA here is from genome assembly GCA_018135685.1 of Themeda triandra. Taxonomy (NCBI): domain Eukaryota; kingdom Viridiplantae; phylum Streptophyta; class Magnoliopsida; order Poales; family Poaceae; genus Themeda; species Themeda triandra. The sequence goes on along the minus strand of JAENPR010000418.1, from coordinate 216,527 downwards.
ACCCCGAATTCTAGTCCAATTCTCCAATTTATCGTCGTCAATCGTGGTGATCCATGTGGATCCTAACACAGCAGTGTCTGTGTGCCGAGCTCCCTGATTGTGACCACACGCTAGCTCGACCCGGCCCCTTCATTGGACCCGACTGTTTGTAATTTCATCCGCCTCCCTCCTCTGCCATACAAAACATTCTAGATGATTTTTTCCTTCAATTTTTTTTTCTCCAACCAAACCCGGGGGTTGAGAGTTTAGATGCGAGCTGGGTCATGGAAGGGCTGAAGAAAGAAGAAAGCTGGCAATGACGGGTACACCAAGCAGGTAAAAGAATTGGTAGGGAAATCTCGTGTGGGTAACTCGACAGACACCACATGTATAGGGACATGTCTCTAGCTAGGGTCCACTTGTCAGCTTGCGTTGGAAGATTTAGATGTACGTGTTATTAAGTCAGATTTAATAGTCATATCTAATAGATAAGAATCTAGGTGGGTGAGCGAAGAATGAAGGACACACGTCTCTACCAAAAAAATAATAAATATACTACATCCAAATTTCTCTTTATTTTTTTATGGTGCTACTTGTTTTTGTAAGCATAGCTGTTCTCGCTTGTTGCGTACAACGGTCCACATGGTGTAGTCTACACTGCATCACGATTGAGGAGATGGAGATGGCGCTGGTGGGCATTTGGGCTTGCATGTCGCACATTCAATGTCTCGTGGCAATACTCCCTCTTAGAACCATTCGGACAGCAGTAGCATTTGTTCCCCTTCAGCGGTTCATAGTAATAGCACCACACGGTGACGCAAAAGTTGAGGACAAGCTTACTCTCATATGTTGATGTGGAGTTGATGATAGCGGTGATAGAACTCTTGGAATCCATGAGTTGATGACGGCCTACAGTATTTGTTTAAAAAAAATCGAAGGTCATCATTATAATAGAAGCAGCAACAACAACAATAATCGTCTCTACACCGCCCCTCATCGTATATATATAAATTAAATTCAACAATACAAAATTATAAATCAAAGGAATACCCTTACATTGTGCTTGCATTGCTAGGAGTCCGAAAAGCATAGCGCACAAGAACATGGTCATCATCATGCTATTGGGCTTGCGCCTCATGTTAGATCAAAAACTCAAGGCCAGCCGAAAATGAGCAAGGTTGAGCTAGGAGAGGGAGATCACAGAATTGAATGGACTTGAAGGGTGAGGATAAATTCCTGGCACCACCTCACCCTTATATGGTAGAAGGTGCTGCATGACCGGTTCCATTTGACATTTAATAGTTGGCTTGTTTGGATTGGATATATTAGCTGCTAATAGTTAGCAAACTAATAGGTCACAACTAATATTAACGGCTAGTAGCTCGTTTGGTCCAAATAGTAAAATAGTTAATAGTTAGGTACATCCATCAGCTAACAATTAGCTAGTCCTGTTTAGATCTAAGGAAATAATCATTAGCAATTAACTATTACCTCCTTGGATAGCTAACTATTTTTTTTTTTATGGAAGGATAGCTAACTATTTAACTAGCAGGACCAAACTAGCTAAGCAGTTAATATTAGTTGTGGCCTATTACCTAGCTAACTACTCCCTCCGTTCTAGAATGAAGAGCATTCTAGCCTTTTTAGAGTTATCTCTAAATATAGGGCATTTGAAATAGCCTCCGCTTAGGGTTAGCCAGGCCGCAGCCGCCGCCGCCGCCACCGCTGCCCACCGCTGGTCCCCCTCCCTCCTCTTCCGGTACATCACCGGAGGCCGGAGGGAGTGGGGATCCATCGCTTTTAAATAAAGTTTCTCCCTTAGGTTGAGTTTTAGGGTTAGAGTTTCTCCATGCCAAGTTTTTTGGTATAGGAGATTTATGTCTTCCTCCTTCTCTTCTCCGGCGACGGTGAAGGAGAAGGTTGGATTCGTTTTCTCCGTGGCGGATTCGTTGAAGATGGAGACGACAACTTCGGCGTCAGCATCTTCATCGACATGACGTCATGGAGATTTTTGGTTCCGGACGGCGGCATCAAGGCGGAGATGATGCCGCCGCCATGGAATAATCTTCTCCAGTCCCTTCTTCGTATTGTTGTGGTTGGATCTGGCCACGATGAAGGACTAGAGAGAATATTTTTCAGTCAGTTTTCCTCATTCTTCGGTGGCGAAAGAAGAAAAAGAAAGACACACGGAAGAAGAAGTTTCTCAACTCCGCTGCAGAACGTTGACCGTCCGTTGGGCATCTACCGCCCGGCCAAAAACAATTGTTGCCGAGTATTTGCACGTGCGGTCATCCATGCAAAGCGTCAAATAGGTTTGGATTTGAGATTTGGAGCCTTTTACAGCGTGGGTAAAATTTGGATGAATTTCGGTTTCCTATATTTTAATATAATTCTTCTTTCATCTAAAAAAATATAGTGCATTTGGGAAACAAGAAGATAACATTTACCTAAACAGGAGTACGTGATTATATTTACAAGGAATGTAACTCATTTGCCTGCCATATTTTGTATAAAGACTAAGAATTCACCCTTTAATTATGCGGAATAAAATCAGATTTTAATAGATTAGGAAGGTAAGTGAGGGGTACATATGTTTATTGCCATCTCCCTTATTTTGTCTTAGAATAGCTAGAATGCATTGTAATTGTGTTTTTATCTCTTTCACAAGCCTTTGGTGACATGACGTTTTATCATCTGCTGCTGCTTTTTTTAATTAAGGAGCCTTTTTTCTCGTTCCCGTGCACTGGGCACAGAAATACCGCGGTTACCGGGGTTCCAACTCAGGGCGGCCAGGCAGGGCCTTTGGCTCTTTGCGCTAGCCACCACAGCAGCTGCCGCTCGCTGCTATCTGCTGCTACCTTTGGTGACACGAATATGGAATGCAGTTCGAAATTTCAAAACTGTACACGACAAAAAGAGATTGGAACATACTCCTCCGTCCTGAAATAAAGAGCATTCTTACCTTTGAGAAATGTTCTCAAATATAATACATCCAGGGAACAAAAAAAGATATTATTTCCTTCAATACGAATCTATGATTTTACCATTTTCATAATTTGTATAAAGAAACTAAGATTGCACCCTTTAATCATGGGAACAAGATCAGATTTTGATAGATTAGGAAGTTAAGTGAGGGGTACATACGTCTATTGTCGTCTCTCTTATTTTGTCTAAGAATAGTTAGAATGCTCTTTATTTCAGGACGGAGGGAGTACTACTTTTCAGCAATATAGATAGAATTTATGGTAGGGTTTAGATTTATAAGAGACATAGATAGAGCGGTGTCACTTACTTTAATTTAACTAAACAATAAGTTCCTTGTTACTCATGCCCATATTAAAATATATAATAAAATGTTATTCAAGTATATCGTTCAGTTTGGTCTCACTGGGTGACTAGTGGAACAGTCTAGTTTGGGAGCACAACAAATCGCGTCCTGTGGGTCACAGATGGAGCATTAGAGCCGTCGCCGCTGACGTTCTCCACCGTTGGTGAAACGACCTGATTTCCACGAAGGAAAATCCGAAGAGTCGAAGTGTAATATGACCGTTTAAATCACATTACCCAAATTCCAGTTGATAATCATCATCCATACATCGTAAATAAAAGAGTAAAGTAGGTAGTATTTTTCTTATTACATTGCCTCAATGGTAGAAAACACAAACTAATTATCAACCGAACAGCTCGATAGATGAGGAAGCTAAGAATCTCCTCGACTTGAGCGAAGGCACGAATCCCTTAATCGCTATACTCCTTGGAATTGTAATCCTCATACGAACCTGTGCCAAAAATGTTTCAGTACGATTTGTACTGGCCACTCCCACCCTATGTGCTTGCTTTGTGAAATTGGATGCAATAATGGTAAATTCAAGAGGCCTATAAATGGGGCTCTGGTTTTCCTATGCAATAGTAATCAAGTTTTAAATATAGTAATAGTCAAGTTTTAACACAACCCAATCCCACACACCATCCATCACCTTCCATTCCATATCATCCCAAACCATCCCATATCCACCTCCATCACCATCACCAACATAACCCACACTCAGGTCGGCAAGCAGACTCCCACTCTGGTTGCCTCTGCGGCCCGCAGCCCCCATCCTATGGCTCGCGGCCAGAAGTATCTCTCGGGGAAGGTAGAACACTCCTCTCACTAGTCTAGTGCAAGCAGAACACAGGAAAGGTCCATAGCCGAGAAATCGGCATATGTATCGATCGATCAACCATACACTCTGCAGAGGTTTCACTATTCTACAAGATAACCATCATCGATGCTCGCGAACATCTAGGCAGATACCGGGCGCCTGCCGGCCTAGAACGATGCCACCCTACCTCTCAGCCCTGGAACACCCCCTATGGAGTGGCTGAAACTGTGAAGTCATGTCCCCGATCCCGAATAGGGGGCCATGATCGTCTCGAGAGGGTGTGAGACCCATCCATACCCGTACCTCCCTAACACATCCTCGCCTAGCAGTAGTGGCATCATTCTACCCGGTGGTTCGGCCGTCTCCCCCCATGGGAAGCGAGTGGAAAGCAAAGGATTCCTATGATCCGGTTACTAGAACTTTCAGTCCTTAGTTGTGACCAAGCTGGAATATCTTCATCGGGGTTTCCATTTAATGTGCCACCACAACACCTCCACCCTAAGCTCCGCCCCTCGGAGACTCACACGGGTCCACCTCACCAACACATTCCACATTTACCCGCCACGGGTAGAACTAACGAGGGATGTCCAAGTACATCCCCGGCAAGACTCGCTCCAAAAGCTCATCGTAGATCCCAGCTCAGTCGACTCAATCCTCACCCTTCACACACCCAAGACACACGCCAAGACCACCATATCCTCACCATAGTCCCCAGGTCCAACACATCCTCCTGGTCCGACTTCCAAGCCAAACCATTCCCGGGGTTCACCACCATCATCACATCGTCGATATAATGTAGTGGAGTAAAATATAATAGTAATAAAATAAGCGTGCGTCTATCCTATCAGCGGGTGAGCAGAATGAAAGGTTAAACAAGATAAAGACCATCAAGTATATAACATACTACCATGCAATCCTATAGCAGCAGTTGTATTCAACAGAAATGTAAAGCACTAGCAATTCTATTATTTGCCATGCATAATGGGATCTACGGAAATGGGTGGGATGTGGCACTTTCGGAGTAGTCATCACCTAGCTCCTCCCTGTACTCACGATCATCGTCAGTCCGATCCTCCTCCGGCTCTGAACGTGACATATTGGTCGCTGGAGCGACCCCTATAGATGAGCACAAAGAACGAATGAACAGCAAAAAGATCCAAATGCACTCAAAAAGTATATCATTTGATCGGGCTCGATTTTAGATGAATTTACATATAAAGATCATAATTTTCGGAGCTCGTATGAATAAGTTATGAATTCCTAAAGTTTTATACATATGCGAATTATAAAATGCTGATTTATTCTGGTTCTGACATGTGGCAGCCTATGATTGGGCCACATGTTAGGCTGTGAATGGCTATGATTGTTCCAGTCCATGACAAATAGGCCACGGTGACAGCACGTACGATGTAGGTGCTGGTGTCATCAGGAACGGTGGTTCAGTGGTTCTGATGTCTACCGTGAACCATGTGTACCAGTGGATGGTGTATTTCTCTGTATTTCTTGATTTAGTTTGGTATAAAGGAAAATGGCCATACGATGACCTCAGGATGACATCATCAAGCTACTAATCAAGTCATCAAATGATCAAAAGCTAGCAAGCTAGAAAAGGATCATAGGCAGACACGGTCGGCTGCATGGTGATCTAGGAATGTACGGCTGATGTACGTATGTGTATATTTGTTATGTGTTTCTAGAATTATTTTTCTGAAGAAAAACGGCTATAAATCATAAGACCATCATGCCGATGTCATCAAAGCTAGCTTTAACAAGAGCAACAGAGAATGCACGGCGTACGGCTGTTTGCTTTGCTTTGTACGTGTGGCGCTGCTGTGTATGCGCGTGCGGCTGTAGCTTGCTCCGCGATAGGCAGAGGCGCCACGCACCTGGGAGGTCTGGTGGATGGCAGCGCCATGCATGGCAAACCTCGCCGGCGTGGTTCGAATTTCAGAGCGGGGCTACTAGGAGCACCGGACGTCAGGAAGCAACTCAAGGGGAGCGGGACCTCACCGTGCATCCGATGAAGATGATCGCAGCGACCGGAAGTGGCACCGAGGAGGCAGCGCTGGATTCCGGCCAAGATGGATGGAGAGGTTGCCGTGTCTCTGTTGGCGACGAGTTGCAATGCGGCGAGTTCGGCATCGATTTGCGAGGCTGAGAGCGGCATCAGCAAGGCGAGCGTGGGCCATCAGAGAGAGATGGACGAGCACGGCTCGTCGTCATGGCGGCGGTGGCATTACAGGGTGGGAGAGGGACCCACGAACTGCTGGGTGGTTGTGTCTTGAATGCGTGAATCCATGGGCTTCTCAGAAGGTCAGAGAGCGGAGTCGTGGGCTCGTGCGGCATGCCGTCCATGGCGGCCGATCCGAGTCTTCAGCAGTCGCGAGAACGGATCGAGTGACGGAGGCTGAGTCATGCGGAGTGCTCGGTCTTCTGGGTTGCTCGGTACGTGCGGCCGAGGCTCAGTCGCATGGGTGCCCTTCCATGTCGATCGGCAACGAGCTCTGCTCGGGAGCGGCAGGAGGTAGTATATGACCGGGTAGAACTCCTATACATGCACGACAACTATCCAAGTATTATTTGTTTGTTTACTACAAGTCGAATATAGTATTCCTATTCTGTAGGATAGTTGACCGGCCATGCAAAGGAGAGGATGCCGACCTGTTGTGCGTGATGAAAGGAGAGAGAGTAGAGAATATATATGGCTGCTATTTCCTACATGAGGGTGAGATGAAAGAGAAGGGAGAGACACGACTGCCATTGCATGTAATTGATGGGAGTCATGAGAATTAAGACAACGGAAATTAGATGCTATAAATAGGCCACTACTTATGCTAAAAGCATAGGATTTCTTGAGGCCACAAATTATAATACATGTGGAAATCGAGATGTTGTGATGCTGCATCCCTTCCTATTTTAAATGCTAAATTTGGTCGGTGTATAGCTTCAGTGATATAATTAATTATTTTCTTTCATTAATTATGCTTACTAAATCACTATAGCAAGTTAAAAGGTAATGTCATCTGGTTCATAGCTTAAATACCCTATTGGTGGTTTTAATATGTCATCACAAAAATTCAAAAAAAATCCAAATCATAGTAATTAAAATAATGCAATGCTCAACTACAAGAGATTAGAGATGGATATACTTGGTACTCTAGGGGGTTCCCTACATGACAAGCACCATACAAGGGTTTGTTTTCGAAAAAATTTTGTAGTTGCTATTTTTATATTTGGTAATTTTTAGGGTTGTTACAGTTGGTCCCCTTTCTTCTCCTCCGGCATCACATCAGGGGGTTTAAGGGAGTGAGATCCATTATTTTTAATAAGTTTTCCCTATTAGATGGAGTTTTAGGGTTAGTGTTTTTTCATGCCAAATTGTTTTGTAGTGGTGATTTATTTTCTCCTTCTTTTCCCCGGCGACGGTAAAAGGAAAGGTTGGAATCGTCTTCTCCATGGCGGATCCGTTGAAGATGGGGGCGACAACTTCAGCGTCAAAGATCTTCATCAACATGACAACATGAAGAATTTTATTTCCGGATGGCAGCATCAAGAGGTGGAGATGATGTCATCGCCATGGAATAATTTTCCCCGTTCTCTTCTACGCTTTGTTGTAGTTAGATCTGGCCAAAATGAAGGACTAGGGAGAACAATTTTCAGATCAGTCTTCCTCAATCTTCAGTGGCAGAAAGAAGAAGAAGCAAGACACCAAAAAGAAGAAGAAGATCCTCAATTCCGCCTACATGAATATTGGCCGTCGTTCGTTCGGCATCTGTTCTCATGCCGTCTTTCGTTACCGAGTGTTTACCTGAACGGTCATCTATACTGCAAAGCATTTAACAGGTTAGGTCTTGAGTTATGCTTTTCACATCGTAGATATTTTATTGTTAGTCGAAGTGCTTGTAATATCTTAATGTACCTAGCTATCGTATAATATAATTCTTCTTTTGTTGTAAAAAAAACAAATTGCGTCCTTTAGCCATGTATAGGTTTATTTTAGCCCTGCTGCTAGTCATTTATAGGCCCATGCAAGCCAGGCATATATGGGCTCGATAGTCATTTAGGACTGAGTGAAATGGACCACCGCGGGCTGTAGCTACAAGCCTGCAAGGTTCTTTTTTTTCCCGTGTTTAACCACTTTCGCCTCCCATGCATGATCATCAATTCATCATTGATTTTAAAATTCCATTTAATATAAGCGCCTTCGAATATATATCTCTTCAAGCGTAGAACTGACACAAGTGGCCTTTGTGCATCTAATTCAGTCCACACCTTCTTCCACAAAATAACTTAGGGCACGTGTATGCAGGGGCTTTGTACAGCTCCTGAGCTTCGGCACATTAGCAGCACTAAGTTTTAAAGCTCTATGGTTTAGAGGAGGAGGTTAAAGCAGGCGCTAACTAATCTGCCATAGCTAGCACCGCCGCCTTGCTGTACCATGCATCTACAAATAAACAATGTTGCAAACCAAATTGATCTTTTTTTTTATTGTGCTACTTATTCATAGCATAGTTGTTCTCGCTTGATGCATACAACGGTCCACACGATGTAGTCTACTTTGCATCACAATTGATGAGGAGATGGCGTTGGTGGTGCTGGTGGGCATTTGGGGTTGCATGTCACACAGTTGGATCTGCACTCTTGCATTGTCCTGTGGCAATACTCTTTCTTAGCATCATTCGGACAGCAGTAGCAGGGGGTCCCGCTCATCGGATCGAAGTGAAAGCACAGGCTGATGGCGCAAAACTTGAGGACAAGCTTTCTCTCGTCTGATGATGTGGAGTTGATGGGAGCGGTGATAGAACTCTTGGAAACCATCAGTTCATGACGGCCTACATTGTTTATAAAATCGAAGATCATTATATCATAGGAGCAGTAGCAACAGCAACATGCTCACCACCATCATATTGCCCCTCATATATATATAAACTAAATTCAACAATAAAAAGGCGGAGTACTTACATTGTGCTTGCATTGCTAGGTGTCCGAAAAGCATAGCGCACAAGAACATGGTCATCATCATGCTATTGCGCCACCTCATGTTAGATGCGATCCGATCCGAAAGTCAAAGCAGGAAATGAGCAACGAGGAGGGCGATCACCTAATTGAATAATGGACTTGAACGATGATGAGATTCCTGGCCTCACCTCAACCCTTATATGGTAGAACGTGCTGCATGCCCGGTTTGATTTGCCGTTTCGTAGTTAGCTTGTTTGGATTGTATCTATTAGCTGCTAATAGTTTACTGACTAATAGGTCACAAATATTAGCCACTATTAGCTGGTTTGGGTATTCAGGTAACAAATAGCTAGACGTGTTTGGATCTAAGAAAACGATTATTAGCAGTTAACTATTATCTCCTAAGATAGCTAACTATTTAACTAGTTGTATGTCACACTGTGTGTGTAGGGTGTTTTATCGTTTGCTGCTACCTTTGGTGGCATTTTTATTATTGAATATGAAATGCAGTTCGCAATTTCAAAAGTCCTACACGACAAAAGGAGATTGCGACATACGACTTATCAGCTACTTCATGACGTGAAACATTGTATAGTGCTAGATAGAATTTGTAGTAGGGTTTAGCTTATAAGAGCATCTCCAACAACTCCCTAAATTCACTTGGCATTCTATTTTTTTTGGCAAAAACTCAAAAACACCTCTCCAACAACTCCCTAAAGTCACTTGTTATTTTCCCAACTTGGAAAAAATCTCCCTCCGCGCGCGGAGGCACTGCGTATCGGCGTCGCTCGCTGCTCCGTCCCTCCGGCCGCTGCTGCTCCGCCCGCTGCTGCTCCATCCCTGCTCGTATCGGCGTATCCCTGCTGCTCCGCCCGCTGCTGTCCGCCGCTCGCTGCTCGTATCGATACGTATCGCTGCTGATTCGCCCGCTAGGCTCGCTGCTCCGTCCCTCCGGCCGCTGCTGCTCCGTCCCTGCTCGTATCGGCGTATCCTTGCTGCTCCGCCCGCTGCTGTCCACCGCTCGCTGCTCGTATCGATACGTATCGCTGCTGATCCGTCCGCTACTGTCAGCCGGCTCGCTCCTAGTATTGGTCGAGTATCCTACGGTGCTCAATATTTTGATGGGAAATGCTTAAAAGTTTCGCTTTTTCGTTACGATCGCGTAGGATCAAACCTCACTCGATTTGGTGCAGCTGTTGTCGAGAAATCGCGAGTCAAAATTTCCATCCCGCTGGTCAACGTCGTGTTCTGGACTAATCCTATGATAGATTTTCTTTTGCGGACTTTTCTGAAAAAGTACCAGACACAAAGAATTATATATATGTCCTTGGTTGATTTCAGAAAAGTTTATAGACTAAACTACAAAGTGGTCATCTTGGGATTTACCAAGTGGAAATAGGGAGTTGTTGGAGAGAGACCTTTTTTTCACTTGGGAAATAAAATACAAAGTTGTTATAACACGGAATTTACCAAGTGAATTATTGGGAGTTGTTGGAGATGCTCTAATATATTAAGAGATATAGATAGGTATGTGTCTCTTACTTTAATTAATTAATTAAATAAATAATAAGTCTCTTTTTACTCACGCCCATATTCAAAAGTTTTTTTCAAAAAAGTCTATTCAATCGGTTAGTTTGATCCCACTGTGGTGGAGTTAATTTCTGCGCTAGCCTAGTTTGGGAGCACAACAGCCCGCACCCTATATCCCTGTAGTATCTCTCAAGCGTAGAACTGACTCAATATTTGGATCCACAAGGATGACCAACGATAACTGAAGGGAATTGGAGGATTTTTGAGGAATTCGGGGTTCGAATAGCAGGAATTGGAGGAAGCAGAGGAGCACGAACAGCAGTTTGGGGAGGAACGGTCAGAGGACAGGTTGTATTCAGAGTTTCAGAGTCGGTTACAAAACGCTTGATGCCTTCGCAGCTATGGCAGCCGAGGCTTTATACTCAACGCTTATATGGCCCATCGGCCCAACCATACCACAATATAACTAAGAAAGGCCTATGACGCCACTGAAGCCCAGCTCAGCTCTATTGTCGGAAATCCGTCAGTCCCAGAGAAGGCAGAGCCATTGTCAGGTGATCAGCCTCCGTCAGCTCCTGACACTCAAGTGCCATTATCGTATATCTCTCAAGCGTAGAACTGACTCAAGTGCCATTTGTGCATCTAATTTAGTCCACATCTTCTTCCAAAAAACGACTTATAGCTCGTGTTTCTAAGGGCACGTCTATGGAGGGGCTTTGTCCGGCTCCTGCTCCGGCACAGTAGCCGAAGTAAGTTTTAGAGCTCTATGGTTCATTCAAGCAGCCCTAACTGATCTGTCATAGCTAGCACCGTCCGGTGCTGTGCCCCATGCATGATCGCCTTGCTGTACCATGCATCTACAGAGAAATAATGCTGCAACCAAATTGATCCTTTTTTTTAGATTACAAATTGATCTTCTTTTAGTGTGCTACTTATTCATAGCATAGTTGTTCTCGCTTGTTGCATACAACTGTCCACACAGGTTAGTCTACATTGCATCATAATTGATGAGGAGATGGCGCTGGTGGTGCTGGTGGGCATTTGGGGTTGCATGTCACACAGTTGGACCTGCACTCTCGCATTGTCTTGTAGAGCATCCGCAGTGGTGAATCGGTTCATCGAATAAACAAGGAATAAAGAGAGGGCCACCTATGCCATGATTTGATGCATCCAAAAATCGATTCACAGTGCTCCAGTGGTGAGTCGATGCAAATGAGACATGGGGCCCTTAGATGTGACAGCAATAGGGAAGAGTATAGGCTCATCAGGCTCTCTAGCGGACGGGAAAGATATTTTTTTATTGCCAATGCCGGCCGATGAACCGATGCAAACTTTTGCATCGACTCTGATGTTTGTCACCCGTGATTCGGTGTGCTCCAGTGGATGAATCGACTCATGGTGATGACACGTAGGACCATGAGTCGGTTTGTTTTCACCACTGGAGAAGCCCAACAATACTCTTTCTTAGAATCATTCGGACAGCAGTAGCAGGAGGTGCACTGCACGGATCGAAGTAAAGGCACAAGCTGATGGCCCAAAACTTGAGGACAAGCTTTCTCTCATCTGATGATGTGGAGTTGATGGGAGCGGTGATAGAACCCTTGCAATCCATCAGATCATGACGGCCTACAGTTTTTGAAATCAAAGATTATTACATAATCTCTACTATAATGGAATACTTCTTCAAAGAGTGGGAAGCCTGTACCTTACACCGGACCCACAACCAGACTCCTATAATCATGGATCGAATTCAAATTTGAAACCACATCCATAAGTCAGGTAATGCTACGGGTCCACGTCCATCCATCAGGTAACGTTAATGAGGGAACGAATCCAAAATTGTACGCCTATAATCACGGAACCTACCACTTTTGCTCCGTCCCTCTCGGCCGCCTAAATTTCAATTTCAAAACACCACCTGCGAGGAGGAGGCACAGGCGGCGAGGTAGACGCAACGTTCATCCATCGGGCATGCACGAGGAGGACGTGCAGGCGGCGTGGCCGTGGCCGTGACATCCATCGGAATCCATCGCCGCCGACGTGCTAGGACAATATTGCCCATCTTGACCGGTTGGAGCAGACATACCTCGATGCCCTCACTCCGCGCGGTTGCCTCACCTCGACGACGCCACAGTGGATTTGAATCTTCGACGTCCTCCGTCGCTACGATCCGTCACGCGTGCATCCTCCGCCTCCACCGCCACGAACAAGCACAGTCTAGGGCACATGCCGACGAGATCTGACCTCACGCACTCAAAGGTACATGAATCTTGCCCATCGCTGACGGTCAATGGCGCTGGATAGGATTTAGGCGGAGACCACCCGGTGCTGTTTCTTATTGATTGTGGATTAATTTATGTCCTTGCAATCTGCTATTGGCTTCGTTTGTTCAGGTGAATATTTTATGATCCAATCTTGTACATGGTTGGGGAGGCCATCACAGCTAGCACGCATAAGAGTTCAAGGTATGAACAAATTTTGTGCCATGCAAGACTAATAAAAAAATCGTGTCATTGGCTAATTCTAGAATTCCAACTTTTATGCAGGAGGAGGAGGAGGCACAGTCGGCGAGGTGCCCGCGATGTTCATCGGGTGTGAGCGAGGAGGACGCGTAGGTGGCGAGGCCGTAGCCATCACAATCATTGGGGGATTGATCGCCGATGACGCGTACCACAGGCGGTGATCGCGTGGGCGGCGATTTGGCCGCGTTCGAGGAGATCAGGTGCGACGTCATCAGTTTATGGCCAAATCCGATTGTGAAACATGTTGGTGACAATTAGCCGTCGAGATGGATCAGTGATGATGGTCTGTTAATTATACGTCTACCAGAATACATGAAAATTTTGACATGTACTTTTGATCATACAATATATAAAACTATGAATACTTCTGCCAGCCGGTCGTGCTCCTGGTGTATATATAATCTGTCAAAAGGGCCACTATCCCTAGCATCAACCACTGGCCATATGATTTAGTGATGGTCTACTGTAGTACTAGATGTCACTTGTAGAGGAGCTTCAAATGTTCAGAGATGTCGATATTCAGATTAGCATTTAGGACTGAGGTGAACAAATATTTTAATCTTCGCATTCAAAATTTATTTTCTTTGTGAACCATCTATCATGCCATGCGTTTTTGAGTGAACAGAAACAAACATATATAGGTATTCCTCTGTACACTGTTCTGATCTTGTCAATCTACTTTGCCAAATTTCAGATCATCTCAAGTCAAGTATTGGGGTTGTTGATCTGTTGTTTATTCCAAGAGATGTCAAACAGTAAGAGCAAGGATGATTTTTTTTTTTTAGTTTTGGGCTGAAATGGGGTGAATATTGTGGCTTTTAGTTCATTGGAAATTGCTCTGAACTTTTTTCTATAATTTTATCATTTTATAAGATATTTCAGTAGTTCAATTAAATGGTAATAATTGTTGTATAGTAATTAATATCAATATTGAAAAATCGAAAAATAGTGAGAAGATGGAAGACAATTGCAAGGTGTCTCTGAATTTATGACTTGTCTTCCTTAGAATTTACTGGACTGCATTTTTTTTCTCAACTAAGAAGTACTTGTGACAGAGAATTTTATACTATGAAGAGTTGTTTCCTTCAAGCGTTGTATAAGTTTACGGTAGAGCGTGTGATTAGAATTTTCTTTTCTGCAATTATGGAGTGCAAAAACAATTCTACCTTATCTGGCTGCTATTGAGAGTAATAGACACTAAGAGATGGGCTACCAAAATTAACCAAGTGCCACTGATTGAAAAATGGTAAGATATACCTAAACTAAGAAAAATATGTGCATATTTATCTGTTGTGCTTTATTGATTCCTTAAGCAAATTTGTAGTTGCTCCTGTGGAGTTGGTAATTGTAATTCGTGGGAATTATATACTTTAGCTCTTAGAATAATTGTTCTTTAGCTTCTTTGCCTTGTATTTGGCAACGTGCGCGTGACCTGTAGGTGTGGCTGTCTAATGGGCTAGCTCCCCTGTCCATCTTCACCTTCAGGCCTGCCCCGCTGGCGGATGAGACTGAGCCTGTTTCTTTATGCAACGTGTTCTTATGACAATCTGTTGGAGTCCGAATGGTTAATTGTACTGAGTCCTGAAGTGTGTGTACACTCACGTAGAAACAGCTTAACTAACAACTAATGAAGTAGTAAAAGATAGAGAGACATTCTGAATGAATAGCACTAGAGAGACATTCTGAATGAATAGCAAGATTTGCATACCTATGAACTTCACCAAGGATGGAATTTTTGGCGGACTTTTTTAAGAGCTGTGTAAACGAATGTTTTGGCATCTTCACTAAATAGTTAATGATTAAGGTCTTAAACAAATTTAAATTAGATGGTTAAGGTTAATGCTTGAAGTATCTTTATTATGCCTTGTACAAAAGTGTTTCTCAAAATATATAAATGCTAAAATACAATTATGTAAAAGTTGAACTGTTTTTTTTTTCATGAGCTTTCCCAAAGTAAAACCGTAGCGTTAGCACGGGCATTATACTAGTAGGAGTAGTAGCAACATGAGCAACATGCTCACCACCATCATAGCCCGTCATATATGTAAACTAAAATCAAAAATAGAAAGGCGGAGTACTTACATTGTGCTTGCATTGCTAGGCGTCCGAAAAGCATAACGCACAAGAACATGCTGGTCATCATCATGCTATTGCGCCTCTTGTTAGATGCAGTCAGAAAGCCCAGGCAGGAAAGAGCAACGAGGATGAGGGAGATCGATCACAGAATGGACTTGAACGATGAGGAAAAATCCCTGGCCTCACCTCACCCTTGTATACGTAATCAGGTAGAAAATGTTGCATGCCGGGCACAGATTGATAGCTACTATGCGTAAGCATAAGCTTTTTGTAACGCTAGGAGCATGCTTTGATTATTTGCCGTTAAATAGTTTAGGTTCTTTGGATTGGGTTGCAACTAATATTAGCTACTATTAGCTAGTTTGGTCCAAATAATAAAATAGCTATTAGTCAGGTACTCATCAGCTAACAATTATCTAAACTACTAGCTAGGCCTATTTATTAGATCTAAGATGATGCTTATTAGTGGCTAACTATTATTTAACTAGCTAGACCAAACAAGCTAATAGCAGCTGATATTGGTTGTGACCTATTAGCTAGCTAACTATTAGTAGGTAATGGATCGAAACGGTCCCTTAGCAGTAAGGGCGTCTTCAATGGCTAAGCTAGCTCTTAGTATATTTTCTATTTTTTAATGAAAGAGACAAGAAAGTTATCTCTTGGCTAAGAGATAGTCTTATGCACACATTCCACGAAGATGTAAGAACGTCATGTGGGGTCATTCATAATATGAGTTATATGCTAAAAGTTAGTACTATTAAATAACTTAGCTTAGAGCTAGCAACTAACTCATACCACTACGGATGCTCTAAGTAGGGCCTTGTGTTCTGTCAAACAGGCCCGTAGACTAATTTTTGGCAGTAACTAGGGCCTTGTGTTTTTGTCTATCTTCCGTATGCTCATATGAGAATATGTGAATTCATATTACAATGGTTAGATGTTAATTAAATGCTTCATTGCTTGGTAATGTGATGTCCTCACCTTGGCAGAACTGAAGGAGCACCGAGAAGAAGCGAACATGAGGATTTGTAGAATGAATGAATGAATGAATGAATGAATATTGCGTTGTCAACTGTCCAAATGCAACAAATAATTAACATGAGAGATAGAGACTCAGAGAGAGAGAGAGCATCATGTGCGCAATGGATGCCATCTTCTATATGCAAGGTTATATCAGTTTCTTGCTATCTCGTCGTATCCTCCACCACTACCGTGGGATTAATACTTTTGGTGACCTTTTGATTCTTAATATGAAATGCAGTTCAAATTTCAAAGTTGTACTAGACAAAAGGAGATTGGAAGATACATAGCTACTTGATGATGTGGAACATTATGGTGCTAGATAGAACTTGTAGTGGAGTTTAACTTTATAAGAGATATAGATAGGTTTGTGTCTCCTTACTTTAACTTAACTGAACAATAAGTCACTTTTTACTCATGCCCATATTCAAAAGTTTTCTGTTTTAGAAAAAGGTTATTCAAAAATTTATCGGTCAATTGGTCTCATTGATGGAGCCAATTTTTGCGATAGCCCTATTTTGGAGCACAACAACCTTTGTCATGCCATGTACATTTATTTTACAAAGAAGTCCAATTTACCGACCCAACTATCTCCATTGACCTGTTTTCCTCCCTATAATCTACAAAACAAGATTTTAACATGTCGCCCAACTTATGAAAACCTTCACTTTTGCACCCTAGCGGTTTTGAGGGTGGTTTTGCTGATGTAGTGTCTCATGAGGTAATAAATCAAACCAATTAAGTTGAAAGCTCGAGGAGATAAGTCAAACTAGAAATAAATTCATAAAAATCTAAAATTTTAGAAAATTCAAATATATATTTGCATGAAAAATAATAAAACTAAAAATTCTAAAACCAGGTTTATTTTTAGAAAATAATAGAAATTTGTTTTAGCTTAGAAAATTATTTTAGTTTTTCATGAAATCATGTTGTATGATATGATGCATAGGAACATATTAGGTGCAAACTAAACCACCTGTGCAAAACTTGGAAACTTTGAATCTGAGCTGCATGATGTTGATCAAGGGGGCACATAGGGGAGTGGGAGGAGGATTTGCAAAAGTGTAATTAGGAGCAGGCGGTTAAGCATAAAATTATCTAATCCCCATGTTCTTGTAAGTCGCTTTGACTTTTTGGGTATATCATTTTGCTATGTATCTAGACATAAGATCTAGATGAAGAGTTAAATGAATGTACCAAAAAAGTTAAAACAACTTATAATTTGAAATGGAGGGAGTATGTCACAACTAATATTCGTTATTTTAGGAGATAATTATTAACATCTAACTACTCTCTCCATAACCTTTTCTAAGGTGCAGAGGAGAGTAATCACACATACCAAGGAGGGGGTAGTGTTGCTTGCAATGCTAAAGTAATCCTACAGATTTTATTGATTTGATTTGTTCATTTTCTATCTCATTGCTTTGTTTGTATATTAATTTCTTCAAGCGTCAATCTAGAACTCACTCAAGTGCCATTTGTACAAATAAATAATAATACTGCATCCAAATTCATCTTCTTTTTATCATTCTACTTATTAGCATACTTGTTCTCGCTTCTTATTGCATATACAGTCCACACGCTGTGGGGTCTAATTTGCGTCACAATTAAGGAGATGGCGGGCATTTGGGGTTGCATGTCGCACAGTGGGCCCTGCACTGTTGAATTGTCAAGTGACAATACTCTTTCTTAGAACCATTCGGACAGCAGTAGCAGGTGTTCCCCAACACCGGATCGAAGTAATAGCACCACACGGAAACGCAAAGTTTGAGGACAATCTTCCTGCTGTCTGATGATGTGGAGTTGATGGAAGCGGTGATAGAACTCTTGGAATCAATCTGTTCATGACGGCCTACATACAGTATTTAAAAAAACAAATATCATTATATATAAGCAGTAGCAACAGCAACATTATTCTAACCATCATATTGCCCCTCAGATATATATGCGGATTAGATTAAACAATACAAGTGCTTACAGTGTGCTTGCATTGCGAGGGGCACAAAAAGCATAGTGAGCAAGAACATGGTCATCATCATGTTATTGTGCCTCATGTTAGATACGAAAGCAGTCAAGGTCGGAAATGAGCAACAAGGAATAGACTTGAATGACGAGGAGAAATTACTGGCCTCACCTCACCCTTATGTTTTATATAAGCAATAGCTTTTTGTAACCCTATACTAGAAGCATGCTTTGATTATTTGCCGTTTAATAGTTAGCTTGTTCGGAATATATCTATTAGCTCCTACTCCTTCCATCCCTAGATAAATCAACTGCTAGAATCGTTGCAAGTTTGATTGACATTATATGTACATATAAGAGTAACAAAATTTATGACATAAATTGATCATATTATGAAAATACATTCTATCATATATCTAATGATGTCATAAATCTTGTTTTTTTTTTGCAATTTTGTCAAATGGTGAAATAATTATTAGTTAAGTACTAAGGGTGGTTGGATCTAAGGAGATAATAGTTAGCTAATTAATAATTATTAGGTCAAATATTAGCTGATTCGGTCCAAATAGTGAAATAATTATTAGTTAAGTACTATGGGTGATTGGATCTAAGGAGATAATTATTAACATCTAACTACTCCCTCCATAACCTTTTCTAAGGTGAGAGGAGAGTAATCACACATACCAAGGAGGGAGTAGTGTTGCATGCAATGCTAAAGTAATCCTGCACATCTCACTCATTTGATTTAATTTGTTCATTTTCTGTCTCATTTCTCTGTTCGTATATCTCTTGAAGCGTCAATAACTAATCGACTCAAGTACCATTTTTTTTAGACGAGAGCGTGAAACGACTTTTAGCTCCACTTCGAAGGCTCGAAGCGCCCCTATTCATGAGACGTGCTAAGATGGTTTAAGGTCAGCAGGATTCAGTAACCTTACACTGTTTGCTCAAAGAAAAACTAATCTTAGACTAAGATATCATATCTATCACCGAGATGACCAGACCATGCTACCTTGACGAAGGAACCGGAACACTGCCAGAAGAATAAGCAGCAGGTGAAGAAAAGAAAAGCGAGAGATCCTGGTGCTCGTTGGGCCAAGGTGAAATGAAGGAGTAAGCGGCTTTCCAGGCCCAATCCCGAGTTCACTAGGCCAGAATGGCGTCGATTGGGCCTAGTTGTAATAATTTTCGTTTAAGTGCAGCGCTAGCGAACATAGTTTTGAGCAGACAAAAAAAAGTAGATAAAAAATTAACTAATTACGGACAACACTAAAACGTGGCAAACAAGTGAAAAATGCCCAAACGTGAGTGGAGAGTTCATTGGGAATAGTATCGAACATTTTTTTTGCATGTTTATCTGCTCATTTCAGCTGGCTTAGCGGCTTCTTATTCCCTCTAATACAACATTATTGAATTAACTTAAATCACTGCGACTTAATTTTGAAGATAAGCTTACAAAGATAAGATCAAGTTCCATATCAACGAGTAACCACATCGAAACCTTTATGAAAACTCATATCATAAAGCTATGCCGTCAAGAAAACTATAATTTTCTTGGTAGTGTGGCAAACCACTAGCCTAATTAATCGTCAATAAAATAAAATTTATTTGATTTTGAATATTCTTCTTTTTAATTTCAGCACGACTCATTAGACTATGTTAATTTCAGCCAAAATTTAAAAGAACATATCAATTTTGAAGAAGACTGAAAATTTTTTGAACTGAAAAAAAAAAATGTACATCCAAACAAGCCTCACTTGAGTTTATTTTTGCTTTTACCAGACACCAGAGGTAAAAACCTGCATCCGTTCCTCATTTACTCCTCCGTTTCGTCGGCTCCACGCTTCCGCCTCCACCTCCACTGCCGGCCGACGCCGACGGCCACCGCCACCGCCACCGCCACCGCCACCCTCCGTGCCGGCCGGAACCGCAAACACCCACCGCGCCCGTTGCCCATCAGCTTAGGCCCGAGCCCCCGCCGCCGCCGTTGTCCCAACCAACGGAGCCCAACTCCATGGGTGCTTCCTCCCCAAACCCTCGCCGCCGCCGTCGCCGTCGCCCGCGCGTCTGAGGCCAAATCCACGGCCCGAGCTGCCGTGTTCCAACCCCAGCTCCCCACCAATCTTCTCCTCCGCCATGGACATCCGCCCGAGATGATGCCTGACCCTCCGTCTGACGCTCCGCGGTAAGCGGTAAGCCCTTGCCCCACTGTTGGCTGGGGATTGTTGTGGTTTTGTTGAGGTTTTAGTAGGAATCCTCCCGTTTACTGAATTCTCTTACGAATCAGTGGGTTTTGGGTGAGAGATTTTTGTTCTTTGCTGAAAATTCATCTGTCCGCCCTTCTGCAGGGCCTTGTGGAGGAAGATTGGGGCGAATTCCGGTGGTGTTACTGTGGCCGTAGAGGGCGCCTGAGGCATCAGTGTTCAGTAGCGAGCCATGGCACTGGCTCCCGCTCCAGCAGCCATGGATGTTGACGACGAGGGCGCCAGGAACCAGAGCAGCACGGTGGTGGCGAAATCCGAGGCTGTCTGCACGAAGGCTGGCCATCCGGTGGTTGGGTCACAACCTGTGGAGGATGTGGGTGGTGATACCACCGAATGCTCGAGCTCGTTTGGTGACACCTGCTCTGGAGTTCAAGATGCGGCAGGTGGTGGTGAACCGGAAGTGAATTCTGGCATGGCTGCTCGTGCTGGTGGTGACAGGCCCTGGAAGCCCCCTAGGTGAGTGTTCTGTCAGCTCCTCGTGTGCCCTGGATGTTATTGGTTTCATTATTCTGCTGCGCTCATGGTTCATGGAAAGATGAATGGGTGTAGGATTATGCTAGAGCACTAGGAGTTAGGCGCTTATGTGGGCTCTGCTGAATTTTATGTATTCAGTTTCACCAATAAGAGCTGTTGACATGCTCTGCATTTAGAATTTCAGTGTTTAGTTTTCCTGAGGAAGTTGTAGTGGGATTTCAACTGTTATACTATGTTGTAATTGGTGAATCTTCTTGTCTGTGGAAGTAACAAGAAAAGTAGGACCATCGGTATATCAAAAACAGAAACAAAGTACAAATTATTCAGTAACATAATGCAGAGTCTTGTATGCTTTTTAATTAGTACCTTGTTGCTGATTGTTTCCGTTTCTGGGCCACATTTCAATCACCATATATGAAACTTAGCAGGTCACAGTAGCACTAGCACCTAAATTAAAAGTCGGAGGTGTCAACGGCCAGGTAGTTATGTGTTCTGTCCTATGACTTTGGTTTAAGCAACCAGGTAGATTGATTCCATGATAATCAACTTGTCTTCATGTAACCGTGTGTAGCCATGTGTCTGTCAATCCTGTAGTGGACCAAAATACTTAAATATCAACACAAAGAGCATCAGTATCCATCTAGTTAGAGAGAAAGTCCTTAGGGTTCAGTATTACCTTTGTTTCTTTTTGGAAAAGTTCACCTAGCTGTTCCTAAATGCAACTCTATATGTTAAGCATGACAGTCCTAATTTGCAAAAGTTCCTGCCTAGGATTCAAAGTTTCAAACCCACACCAGCAATGATCTTTATTTGTGCTGTAGACCATTATGGGTTTATTTTTGTGAGTGTTAGAACTTAGAAGACATAGTATATTTTCATGCTTATTGCATTTATTCGAGAGTATGGTTCTTATTTCTGTATGCTTATCTCTGATATTCATGCTTTAAACTATCATGTGTAGCCATGAACAAGGAAACTGATAACTGTGCTACTCTTATCAGTGCTTCAAAATGTTAGGTTACGTATCATTTTGTGGTTATAGCTAGAATATAATTGGAGCAAGCAGCTAATTTCTATATTGTTATTATATTTTGTTGTATTTTATACAAGTGTTGTGATATGTGATTATTCTTCATAAGGAAAAAGGTGACGTCTGAGTGGAGGAATTCTGTTCGTCCAATTCTGTGGAGATGCCAGTGGTTAGAGTTGCGTATGAGGGAGCTCTCGTCTCAAGTATTGAAATATGACAGGGAGCTTGCCCTAAACAAAAAACAAAAAGAATTACATGCAGCAAGCAAAGCAAACGGTTCTCTATCAGAATCTATGCAGATTCACCAAGGTCATGGAAACAGTATCATGAAGAGGAGAAAGCGGAAGAGGCATGAAGAAAATTTGGATACACCCTTGTACATCAACAAGCACCAGATATTGTCATACTACCATGGTCTGACATCCAATTATGTCATCTTCTTTTGTCCATGGACGAATTTTGCTCCAATTTTTGTGGTTAATGACTATAATTCTTTCAGTATTTGCAGATAAACAAAACAAGAGATCTGAAACTGATGGTCTCTTAATTGATGACGATTGTGGTAGTAAAGGTATGAATGTGCCTATCTGGTCAATTTTTTCAGTAAAATTAAAATGGAAAGCATGGTATTGACTATGGAGCAAAGTTACAACATTAGATTGAATTAGCTCTTAACCCAGTTGTGAGAAAAAGCTTGATCTTGTTAGGAATACATTTTTTAGCTGAGGCATATGCTTGTGTTTTAATCGAAGGTCATCAATTAATTAGTCAGCAGGTGTAATGCCCGGCCCTGGTCTTGGTCATTCTCACATGGGCTACGGTGCTGCTGTGTACGGGTGGCTCAGAGGTTCGGGGATCTTCTCGACTTGCATGAGAAGGTCTTCTTCTTAATGCAATGCCCAGGGGCTGTCATAGCCCCTGTAGGTCGATTTTTTTTATTTGTATGTCAGTAAAACTATCAATTGTAATTGCTTGAAAGCACATTACATGGAAAATCTACTATTGTTTTTTTTTTTCGAAAGGAGGGGTAAACCTCTGCTTTTAAGAAAGCAAGTCGCGGATACAATAAAAAAATCTACTACTGTCATTCAGGTTACAATCTTATTGCTTACATGTACTTAAGTGATGAAGGTTTCTAAAGTTCTCATGTATTTAAGCAAATATTCGCTCCATCCAAGTATATGGGGTGTATTTTCTTTTAGTATGGTGTTTAGAACTAGACTTGTTTTTCACCTGGATTCAAAATTAGATTTTGACCATTGTTTTCTGTTTGACAATGTATACTAGTATTGTTTACAATTTACAGCTATAAAACAAATATAGTGTGAAGGCATTTTGAAATATGAATGTAACTGTATGATTTGTACCCATGACATACATAATTTGACTAAGCGTAAGTCTAAATGTACAGTGTTTGAATTTTCTAGAAACATGGATACCACGTGAGAGTTTGTTTTGGATAGCCATATGATAAAATCTGTTCTGACTCTGATTTTATTAGATATTATGGTAGACTTCCTGTTTTTGGGTAGATCATTAAAGGACACATATAGCTACTTGAGGTTTAGCTTAATTGGCCATGCAGAAACTGCAACTAATCTTTATTCTCTACCTAGCTAATTGTCATTCAAGAGCTATTCATGTATTTTGTTCATTCTAAATGCAGTTCCTATCCTAGGCGGACTTGACAGTGTTACATTGCTTGATTCCGAGGATTATGATGTGATCTTTGAGCAACTCTCTTTAAAGGATATTCTCTTTACGATTGATGGGGTTCAGTCTCGAGTTCATCTGCTGCAAGATCGTCTTAGAAAAGCTCATTCTGAAGGAAGGAATTTGGCATTTTCTGAGGGCAATACTCATGTCAGGGTTGCTCAGAAGAGACAGCATACTCAAAAGCGCTCATCTTATACAGAGTGTAGATATACTAAACCACAGAAAAAGAAGAATCTAAATATTTTGCTCAAGGATGATAATGGACCAGTTCTTTCAGGGAGACCTTCTTTGTCTGACAGGCAAACTGATACTCATATAAAAGATGCAAATTGGACTGCTGAAGAAAGAAGCAGAGAAGGCAAACACTCGAGGGAGAATGCCATAACAGTGGATCTTCTCTTGGGTATTGGCAATGCCATTCCAATTGGTTATATAGAGGATTTATGCAAAGAAGTAAGTCTTTGGTCCTTTGCTTATTCTTATTCCTTTAATTATTTAGTGCTTGTTTGGATTTGGGTTGAAGCTCGTAGAGTTGCTACTGAGCGTTGGAATTTAATCCGCCTATGCACAATAGGCTTTGACTTATAAAGTCCCCATTTACTATTTCTAGGAAAATAGTCAAACATTATACTGCATCTGAAACAATAGTGTAGGGATGGCCCCTATACTTTCCTACTTTCAAATTAAAAAGCATAATACCCATGTAAATAGATGCTGCCTTTTTAAAAAATATATATATATAAAGAGATTCTGCTCCCCACAAGAACCTGGAATTTCTAGTTATATGATTACATCTTGGATATGAGGTATGGGGGTTAGAATTTATTAAGATGTTTGATTGTTTGTAAACCAGATCCATCCAGAGTTCAATATCTAGTGTGTGAGCATTGGTAGAAGATATCCCTAATGAAATTTGCAAGTTCTAAAATTGAAGCAATGAGGAGGGCAATGTACAAAGCAATTCATTTTTAACTTTGTTGTGCAAACAAACAATGTTAGTAATTCAGTATGTTATATGTTTCTATATATGACAGCTTTTAAAGCTTAGTGATAGTTGTGGATCTGTGTTTTTGCCATATTGACTATTTCACTGATTTTGAACCACTTCCCAGAAAATGTTAGTGTTAGCTTCTTGGGCAATACATTTGCACTGGTATTTACTGGATCTTTTTGTTTTGCAGAACGCTGATCATATCCTCATAGACAATCAAGCAACCAATGATGTCTGTCAGCAGTTTGACAAGGCCAAGCATCTGCCTTCTGGAACTTCCAAAGAACAGAACATTTCTGCTCTAGTGGAAGTGAAGAACACTTGTGCTCCAGTAAAAGTTGCTAGCACTTGTGCTCCAGTGGGCGTAGATACCACTTGTGCTCTAGCAGTGGAGAAAGAATGGTCTGTTGAAAAGTCGGCATCGAAGGAGCCTGTCTCTTCTGGGAGCAAACAGGAGAGGATGAAGAATGGCTCTTTGTTTACCAGGAAGAAGCAGAGGAAAGAGGCGTCCAAAACACCTGCTGCCAAGGAGAAAACTGAGGGCACGCCGTCAGCTGCAAATACTCAAACTGAGAGCACGCCTTCGGCTGTAGCAAAGCAGAAAACCGAGGGCACACGCTCTGCTGCAACAGGGCCGCAAACCATGACAGCTCTCTCTATTGGAAAGAAGTGCAAATCTGTAAATGATCTTGCAGATGCAAAGGAGCATGGATCTGGGAACTCATTCTCAGCATGGACAGAGCAGAAAACTGGGAAGCCATCCTCAGCAATGAAGAGGAAAGAGGCATCCGAAACACCTACTGAAAAGGAGAAAACTGAGGGCATGGACATGCTGTCAGCTGCAAATACCCAAACTGAGAGCATGCCTTCTGGAGCAAAGTGGAAAACTAAGGGCACACGCTCTGCTGCAACAGGGCCTGAAACCATGGCAGCCCGCTCTGCTGGAAAGAAGTACAAATCTCTAAATGAACCTGCAGATGCAAAGGAGCATGGATATGGGAAGTTGTTCTCAGAATCAACGGAGCAGAAAACTGGGAAGCCATCCTCAGCAATGAAGAGGAAAGAGGCATCCAAAGCACCTGCTGCAAAGGAGAAAACTGAGGGCATGGGCACGCTGTCAGCTGCAAATACCCAAACTGAGAGCATGGCCTCTGCTGTAGAACAGCACAAAACCGAGGGCACATGCTCTGCTGCTACAGGGCCTGGAACCATGACAGTCTTCTCTGCTGGAAAGAAGTGCAAATCTGTAAATGAACCTGCAGACGCAAAGGAGCATGGATCTGGGAACTTGTTCTCAGTATCTGCGGAGCAGAAAACTTGGAAGCCATCCTCAGCAATGAAGAGGAAAGAGGCATCCAAAGCACCTGCTGCAAAGGAGAAAACTGAGGGCATGCACAC
Organism: Themeda triandra; assembly: GCA_018135685.1. Lineage (NCBI taxonomy): Eukaryota > Viridiplantae > Streptophyta > Magnoliopsida > Poales > Poaceae > Themeda > Themeda triandra. The sequence goes on along the minus strand of JAENPR010000418.1, from coordinate 190,461 downwards.
GCTTTCAACTGCAAATACCAAAAACGAGAGCACGCCTTCTGCTGTAGCAAAGCAGAAGACCAAGGGCACACGCTCTGCTGCGACAAGGCCTGAAACCATGACAGCCCGCTCTGGTGGAAAGAAGTGCAAATCTGTAAATGAACCTGCAGACGCAAAGGAGCATGGATCTGGGAACTTGTTCTCCGGATCTGCGGAGCAGAAAACTGGGAAGCCATGTTCAGCAATGAAGAGGAAAGAGGCATCCAAAGCACCTGGTGCAAAGGAGAAAACTGAGCACATGCTTTCAACTGCAAATACCGAAAACGAGAGCACACCTTCTGCTGTTGCAAAGCAGAAGACCAAGGGCACACGCTCTGTTGCGACAAGGCCTGAAACCATGACAGCCCGCTCTGCTGGAAAGAAGTGCAAATCTGTAAATGAACCTGCAGACACAAAGGAGCATGGATCTGGGAACTTGTTCTCCGTATCTGCGGAGCAGAAAACTGGGAAGCCATCTTCAGCAATGAAGAGGAAAGAGGCATCCAAAGCACCTGGTGCAAAGGAGAAAACTGAGCACATGCTTTCAACTGCAAATACCGAAAACGAGAGCACACCTTCTGCTGTAGCAAAGCAGAAGACCAAGGGCGCACGCTCTGCTGCGACAAGGCCTGAAACCATGACAGCCCGCTCTGCTGGAAAGAAGCGCAAATCTGTTAATGAACCTGCAGACACAAAGGAGCATGGATCTTGGAACTTGTTCTCAACATTATCAGAGCTGAAAACTTGGAAGCCATCCTCAGCAGCGAAGAAGCAGAAAACTGAAAAATCGTCTACATCTGCAAAGAAGCATGCATCTGGGAACATGTCCTCAGCATCGATGGAGCAGAAAACTTGGAAGCCATCCGCAGCAGTGGAGGAGCAGAAAACTGAAACCTTGTCCACAGCTGCAACACATCATGGATCTGGGAACTCAGCATCAAAGGAGCAGAAAACTGGGAAGGGATCCTCAACAGTGAAGCAGGAAACTGCAGATAAGCAGGAGGCTGAAAGTGCATCCTTAGCGAAAAGGGAGCAGGTGACTGAGAACTCATCCTCCAAAGCAAAGAAGGCAGAGACTGTGAGCTCCCCCTTGAAGTTGAAGCTGCAGGTTGAGAAGGCTGTGCCGGTGTCTGTACATAGCAGGAGGAGCCAAAGGGTCCCGAAGCCCAAAGTTTTTGCTGATTGAAGAAGAAGAGAGACTTCCTAGGGTCCCTGATGCATGTGTATATCGTGTTGGCTCGCCGCCAAATTTGGGTGGCATATTTTGTTCCAATAGGAAGTGCTGGATCACAGTGCAAGTGTACATATTAAGGGTGAAAGCAAGTCACCCAAATGGTAGGTAGGAGTAGATCAGTATGTTGGTTGGTTCTTCTTAACCCTCTCTTCTGGTTCTGCCGTTCTGGGATAGCAGACTAATAGTATCATGCTGTCTTGCCTGTATTATACCGAAAAAGAGAAAGAACTGAGAAAATTATGCCGTGTTATTGCAACTTGGTTTGCTGCATATCTGTGCCTTCATAGTGTCTTGGGGTTTGATCTTCCCAAAAACTGCTTTGATTCGTCTTTGCATCTAGCTAAATGGCCTGTGCTCACGATTTCTCATGGAGTCTTGGAATGGAAGACTAAATCTTATGGCATGTAAAGAGGTGTTGCATTGAACTATGGGATACACCCCAATTGTTGGGGTTTACTACGAATCCATGAGGCCTAGATGCTTCCATAGTTGGCCACAGAACCTGAGGAATGTTTGATTCTCCATCCATAGCACGGACTCGGGGTTTAGAGTGTACTTCTGAACTTCCTTTCGTCTTCTCGGCCTCGCTATGATGCCCCCCTTTCGCTACGGGGTTCTATAACCTAGTCGTTGTTTACGTGTAGCCTTCCTCTCTTCTGGTGTCATCTTCATACCACGTTTCATAAACTACTGGCCTTTTGACTCTTCTTTTGTTCACCAATGTTTGTCAACGGGAATAGTAGTGCTGGTAAAAGTAAAAGTCGTATACAGGAATAGTACCGCGCGGTTTCTTGGCGGTTTATTTCCAAAACGTGTTTTCACCGACCTGGCGGCCGCGCGGGGTGCAGCAAAACGCCGGAGGTGGAGTCGTGAACCGCGGGCGACGGCGACCGCGACGGCGACGGGACTACTGGAGGAAGGCGCGCGGCGCCGGGGGAAGGTCGTCGTCGACGCGTTTTGAAGGGTACATACGCGCGGCCTATATAAAAGGGGAACCGCAAACTCCGCTCTCGATTGTCACGGCAACTCGGCAAAGGCGAAGGTGCAATACTCATCCGATTTTTCAGCAGTCTGCTACATCATCCATCCTCCACCTGTATTCTTCTCATCCGGCGAAGCACCGTCACGACTCAAGCACAGGCACAGACACGCGGAGGTGAATTGTCTCTCCAGCCTCTCTGCAGTGCCGCTATGTGCGTCTCAGTTCGTTCCATAAATCAAGCTAAAAAGTAGCTAACCATGGCGTCGTTTTGTCCCCTACTTGCAGGGGAAGCCGGAAGTCTGGCTGGGATCTGGGGGCAAGCGGCAAGCTTCTCTGCTGTGTCCTTCGCTTCCGGAAGTGGTAAGAAATTGAGCATCGTTTGTTTGCAAACAGTCGCACTTGATATAAATATATATTAAGTATAGTTTTGTATGAATTTGGCAAAATTCAAGATGCTTTGACTTCAAACAAATGTAAAAAACACATTTTTTTATAAAAAGGCTGCGAGAGCATTTCAGTACATAATATCGGCCACAGCCTAAGAAGAAAAGCAATGGTATCATCTTTAATTATATAGACAGGGACTGTATTATATTTGCCTTATTTAGCAAAGAATCTAATCTTAATCAATGACTGACCCAGCTAAAATAGACTGCACACCACAGGTCAGCAACATATATTATCCATAATGTGGTTTCATTAATTTTTTCATTCGTACTGAATTTGGCTGCAGGTTACCGAAGAAACCGAGCTGCGTAACTATTCAGCATGTCTGCTGCGGAACCACCTGTTGCTGTTGGATCAGCTACCAGCGGCTCGCTGGCAGCTGCCCCGCCGCCGCCACCGCTGCCACCACAGCAGCAGCAGCAGCAAGAGCTCACCGCTGCCCAATTTTCTGATGCAATCCGTGGAATTATAAAACAGCAGCAGCTGCAGCAAGAGATCACCACTGCCCAATTTTCTGATGCAATCCGCGAGATTACAAAACAGCAGCAGCAGCAAGAATTCACAGCAGAAGCTCGTTCACAGAGCGATGAATTTCGCGGTTGGGTGATGGTGGTTGCGACTATAACGGCGTCGATAACATACAGTGCGGCGCTCAACCCTCCGGGTGGCGTCTGGCAAGACGATGATACTGCCAAAGGGTATTTCGCGGGCAGACCAGTCCTCCTTGACAAATTCAGACGTCAGTACGTCGCATTCTACTACTCCAACATCTTGTCCTTCATGACGTCCTTGGCCATCATCGTACTGAGTTCCACCCCCTCGTTCCACAGTAAATTTCAAAGGAGACTTCTCGGCGAGCTAGTAACCTTAGACATAATTGCCTTGGCCGGGGCGTTCATTGCAGGCTCATGGACCGGCACAGGTGAATCTATTTACGGCATTGCGTTGCTAGCAATTCTTGGACTGTTAGGTTTAGGTCTCGTGTGTTCCCGATTTTGGGAGGCGTGGGCTCCTCGGCACCAAGATATAGACCACACCACCGTGTAAGCCCACATATATGATCTTATGAAGCACACTAATAAACTGAAGCTTTTTTCACAATGTTTATTATATGTCAGGCTACCCTCCATGGACTCCGCATAATGAGAGCGTTTTGACTACTGTTGGTTTATTGTTCATCAACTGAATTTTCAAATTACAAATTATCTAATTATATATCCTACGAAACCCCGTTGTAACGCACGTGCATTTTTGCTAGTAATATTTAGTTTACTCTTCATGTTGGGCCGAATTCCTCTTCTTGAGCGAAGAGGACTGTTTTCGCGCACAATCAGAGCCACCAAGCAGCAGCCATATAATGAAAACCAAAATTGATGACATTAGCGTATATATCTCATGTTTTTTTGTGTGAAAAAAACATAGCTCTTCAACTAAGTATCCTAATTAAAATCTGATTGCATCATTGTATTTTTTTGCAATGAACTCTTCAAAACAAGACCCCCCCCCCACATTGATACGTTTTGATAAAATCTCAAACATTTATCTCATGATTAATATATATTTAAACATTAGTGCAGAAATGGACATATGTAACGCCACTTTTTTCAAACAGGGGTGGCTGACATAGCACGCCGCCGATAAACTCGCGAGCCAACCTAACTTCGCAACCACCCCTGAAGATTCATCTTCAGAAGCGGTTGCATTAAGGAAACCACCTCTAAAACTAGACAATTTTCAACAACGATTGTCCTAAAAAATCCGCCCTTAGAAATTATATTTTTAGAAGCGTTTGATTGCCATTATATATTCCAAAGAATTCTTATGCATTTGATTGTTGTTATTATCTTCATTGATCGGGTTTGTTAAGTCTCCGAATGTTGTTGAACAACCTTGTTCCTGATTTTTAAATCTATAAAAGAAGTGAAGAGACTCATTATAATTTAGAATTTATGAAGAAGAGGTCCTGAAACAATTGGACGAAATTGACTGGATTATTAGTTAGAGCTTATAGAATAGATCAAAAGTGCATATGAGTCACCTAGCGACAGACGGCAGCGCCGATTGATGATGGGTGTTCTGTGTAGTGGTGGTCTCAACGATCAGACTGCTTCATTTTAATTTTTGTGTTTTCGTAATTAATTTTCGGCAATGAGCCGAGGTACAGTTGGCGTGGTCGAGGCTAGCATCGTGCTTCCTTGATTGAAAACTTAGTAGGACCCACCCACACCTCCAGTTCATGCGGATGGCATACAGGTTCACAATCAGCAGCGTCCCACGGGGCAAGTCGTTTCCGGGCACGTTTTGTTCTGTGTTTCACCTCTACGGCTCTGTTTTTTTTTCCCGATGTTGTTTGTGTTCACGTTGATCCGGTGAGCCAGCTTTTTCTATTTCTTGTTTCCGCGTGGTGATCGATGTTGGTTTTTTCTTCTTCAGCCTTTTCTTTTTCTATTTCTTGTTTCCGCGTGGTAATTCTATCTACCTTCCTCGATCGTGACGATCTCCGATGAGGGCAATTTCGTGCCGCGTGTGCTGGATTTGTCGTGTCTTCTGATACCGGGGAAGGAAGGGGTGCGCGGTTTCGTAATCGCGTTTCATCCGATCAGGCGGAGCTCGTAAACGCGTTTCATTATTAGCGGGACAGGAGCAAAGGACAATGGCGGGCGCCGGTCATTTGAGTCAACCTGCCGTCCTGCTTGCCGCCTTCTAGCGTATGTCGTCTAGCGACGGCTACACCTCTGGATTACTCCATCTCCATCGGCAGATGGAAGTGCCGATGATAGGCCACCGCGGAACTATGCCCCGGCCGGCCGCGGTAGCGACCCATAGCTACCTGGTGGGCCTATAAAAGGAAACCACGAACTCTACATTGACCGCAAAGAGCGCAATAATCACCGGATTAATTTCCACAGCGCTCTACATCCTCCTGTCTTCCTCTCCTCCGGCGAATTGAAGCACCGTCACGCACAGGCACATAGACGCTCGGGTGAGCTGTCTCCCCATCCTCTCTGCAGTGTATCGCCATGTGCACCTCAGCTCCATAAATACACAGAACACCGAGCTGCGAGACCTATTCAGCATGTCTGGTGTGGAACGTCCTGTTGGACTTGGCGCTACCAGCGGCTCGCCGGCAACTATCCCGCTGCTGCCGCCGCAGCAGCAGCAGCAAGAGATCACTGCTGCCCAATTTTATGATGCAATCCGCGAAATTATAACACTGCAGCAACAGCGGCAGCGGCAAGAGATCACTGCGGCGGCTCGTGCAGAGAGCGATGAGCTTCGCGGTTGGCTGATGCTGGTTGCGACTCTAACGGCGGCCATAACGTACAGTGCGGCGCTCAACCCTCCTGGGGGCTTCTGGCAGGCCGATGATGCTGCGAATGGGTACATGGCGGGCAGACCAGTCCTCCGTGACAAATTGCCCAGTCGGTACAAGGCGTTCTTCTACTGCAACACAACGTCCTTCGCGATGTCAGTGTTCATCATCGCACTGAGTTCCGTCCCCTGGTTGTACAACAGAATTCAAAGGTCTGCTCTCAGCTACCTTGTAGCCTTAGACTTAATTGCCTTGGGCGCAGCGTTCGTTGCAGGCTCATGCCTCCAGTTATATCAGTCCGTTTTCGGCTGTGTGTTGGTAACAACTGGAATGGCAGGTTTTCATCTTTTGGCAGCTTCGGAGGCTAAGAGCAACTTTAATGTAAAGCATCTCTGGTGGAGCTTAGCTCTGCCACGTCAAATGATGTTTACTTGTTCTATTTTGCTCTAGTTTATAAACTCTGCTGTTAGACATGCTCTACGCCAAGAATGGAACCTCCCTTTTTTTTTTTCGAAACCGTGCCTTAGCACGTTTTTCATTAAGGGAAGTTAGAGTTTTACAACCCGAGACCCCGACGGCGAGCTGCCACGGTAGACTCGGCCACACTTACAATAGGCACCGGCTTTAACGGTGGTGCTAAAGGTTGTTACTTTCTAGGGAACCTATTTGCGACCGAGAATGGAACCTCCCTGATGATCGAATCAGTGTTCACCTACACAGGACCTGACTGGATTATTCTTCTTTTGAATAGCGCCAACAAAGACATCGGAGTTAAATTGATGTTGTTGTTCTGGAGAAGCTAGTATCACAAGAACGACAATGTATTCAGAAATGGCAAATGTCGCATCTCTGCTTCAGTAACTTTTTTGGACAACTACCTTCGCTCTCTGAATCTTGATAGAGATAATGCGCCTCCAAGTAATGATAAAGGAAAAAAACTTCCTGTGCCAGTATGATCAAAGTACAGCCCAAGAAAGGTTACCTTGGACTCCTCCCCCTCCTGGATGGATCAAAGTCAATGTTGATGCTGGGTTTGATCCTATCATGCGACAATCAGGTTTGGGTTTTGTTGCTAGAAATCATCTGAGTGCGCTGGTTTTTTCAGGATGGACTAGTGATTTGCTTATGCTCCTCTGCTGAAAAAGTTGAAAATCTAGTGGCTTTGACGAGAATCCAGAAGGCTCTCTCTATCTCTACGGAACCTATATGGCTAGAATCTGATTGCATAGCTACTGTAGAAGCTCTCAATACCAATACTCCAAATCGATCCCCTAGTTGATTCATCATCGAGCAAGCAAAAGAAATGTTGAGTCTATTTCAAGACTTCAAAGTTACAAAATGTCACAGGAGTGCTAATAGAGCGGCTCATGCTCTAGGACAATTTAGCAGGAGAGTGTTGTCTCTTGTTTTATGTCTAAAGGTATCCCGGTCTGCACGTTGGAAGCCTTGGACTCTCATTGTAATCACGTTCATAGTTGAAATATAAGCTTTTTTTCCTTTTTTTTTTTAAATTATAAACTCTACTAGCACCAGTTAAGTGAGACCCACAAAGAATAAATAATTATTCTTTCTCACTCTTCACATCTCTTTCCAATCAATTTTCTCTCTTCTCTCTTCTTCTAGCATCGGGTGCAATAATAAGCAACAGATCCAAGAGTTGCTAAGCTAGCACCACCCCCTCCAATGTATTGCACCTCATGTTCTCTCTTGTCTCTCCTTCTAGCACCTCCTTAGCCCATAAATTGGAGTTGCTCTAATAATCCCAAGTCCCACCTAGATATTGACCAAAGCGTGTAGCCCATATACGAAGCACTATAGTTCAAGCCTCTGCTGACAGTGTTTATTTTTATGTACCCCGTCTCCATACATACTCGGTGACCTCCATCGCCTAAGTGAAAATTAGACCGGGCTCTCCGAATACTTTGGTACGAGGACAGATGAGAGGATTCAGTCTAGCTGATCTAGGATCCTCTAGCTTTCTAATGCAGTTTCCAACAAAGATAAATTTATACTGTACATGTCCAATGCACAATTTTTTTTAAAAAAAAAATAGCAAAAAGCATCAACATATATAAAAAACGGAGCAACATCAGCTGTGGCAAGCAGCCAAGCACTCATGTCTCGTGCACCAGACCACGCCGTACCCTCACCTCCTCTGTTTCACTATCTGCTCTCTCTCTCCCTCACGATGGCCTCCGATGCTTGCGCTCTCGCAACCTCGTGCAGCGTGTGACTGGATTTGTCTTGTGTTCTGGTGCGCCTCTTGCCGTGTCATTGAGCTCACGTTTTATGGCCGCCATGTCCTGGGCGCCTTCCAACTCGGCGCGGGGAGATTTGTTTACGAGCTGGACTGCCGACCATCACAGTTTCCAAAACACGATTTGGCGGATCTGGCGCGGGCGCTTGCGCGCGAGGCGGGAAACGATCGGAGTTGGGGGGCCGGGTCGTCAATCGTCATCCAGCGCGCGCGGTTTCGAAACGCATTTTCACCGATCTGGCGGGGGCGCGCGCCATGCGGGGAACTACCGGTTGTCATCCAGCGCGGGGAAAGGAAGGCGACGCCTTTTGACGGGTGCGCGCACGCGCGCACGGTTCGACGAAAGTGCCGCGTATTTTTTATGTATCGCCGCTAATAATGTAATGTAACAAAGCCAGTAGCACAGGAATATGCCGAGCGCCGGCCATCCGTCCTCACCGCCTTCTTGCATCGGCCGTGCCGGTGAGGCCACTCTGGAACTGCCTCGGCCGAGGTAGCGACCGAGAGTCTACCTCGTGGGCGGTGGGCCTATAAAAGGCACTCCACTTTCCGTTATCACGGCAAGGCACAGTAGTAGTCACCCGATTTTCGCAGCGCGCTACATCAAGCACAGGCACATCTCAGGTGAGCCGTCTCCCCAGCTAGCCTCTCTGCAGAGTGCCACCACCATGTTCGTCTCAGCTCCATAATGTCAGCAGTATATATTATCCATGATGTCGTTTAATTAGTTTAACTTTTTCATTCGTACTGAATTTTGGCTGCAGGTCACTGAAGAAACCAAGCTGTGGAACTATTCAGCATGTCTGGTGCGGAACCAGCTGTTGGAGCTAGCAGCGGTTCGTCGGCAGCTGCCCCGTCACAGCAGCAGCAGCAAGAGCTCACCGCAGCAGTTGACCAATTGTCTAATGCAATCCACGAACTTATAATGCAGCAGGAGCAGCAGCGGCAGCAAGAGATCACAGTGGCGGATCGTTCAGAGAGTGCGGAGCTTCGCAACTGGCTGATGGTGGCTGCGACTCTAACAGCGTCCGTAACGTACAGTGCGGCGCTCAACCCTCCTGGTGGTGTTTGGCAAGCCGATGATGCTAAGAATGGGTATATGGCAGGCAGACCAGTCCTCCTTGACAAATTCCGCCTCCAGTACATCTTATTCTACTACTTCAACGTCACGTCCTTCGCGATGACCTTGCGCATCATCCTACTTACGTCGCATCATCCACTCCCTGGCTCTACAACGGAATTGAAAAGTCAATACTCAGCAGCCTTGTTGCCTTCGACATAGTTGCCTTGGCCGGGGCGTTCATTTCCGGCTCATGGACCACGCCGAAGCGTGTTACTTACGTCGTTACTTTGACAATTTTTGTACCGGCATATGTCGTGTTTTTCAAAAGTTTCCGCCGCCTCCGGACATATATAGACCAGAGCGTGTAGCCCACGAAGCACACTAATTGAAGCCTCTTGACAACATTTATTATACCTCTTGACAATATTTATTATGTTAGCAAATGTGCCAATTTTCTGCTTAAAAAAAGCAAATGTGGCCTTGCATTGTAACAGGGTATATCATCCAAACGATCTATGTTTCACAGATTTATTTAATGATTATTTCATCTATTCCAATATATCTTAGAAGCGGACTCCGTACCATCATTGGACATGTCTTGAAATTAGACTTCTCATCGTCAATAAACGTGTGTTGTGCTAACTTGTTTGAGTATGAATTGAAATTCTATACACGGTAAGACAAGCATGAGGTTATCACAAAACATGGAATGGGAAAAAACACGAGAATTTGTTTTTACAAAAATTATAGACAAGGATGAAACTAAAAAAAAAAAAATCTGTGGTTTAATATTAGGAATAGAATTGCAAACATGTTCCTGTGTTATAATGGAACTGATACATATTAGAATCAAATTACGTAAGATGTTTAATATTAGGCTGGTAGCCCGGACTAAAGGGGTGACATTTGATCCTGCACCGTCCCGGTCGAAAAACGAGGATAGAAGGAATCCGTGACAAAACCCAGCGGTACCCTTTTGCTTTCTATAAAGCAGGGCCATATGGTCTATGGTCTAAAAAAAATAGAAGAAGTTTCCCAACCAAGAGCCCAAGCCTATGGTGCACCGGCGCAAGGACACTCTTCCTTCGACATGTCAATTCTGAGCGGCAACGCGACCCTAGTCTTGATACCGTCTAGAATATTTGCAGGCACCATGGTTAACCATGATCCGTTCAAAAAATTTTCAAAACAATTTTATAGCAACCGGGGTGTTTAATTGTTCCAAACACGGTGTTTAAGTTTTCCAAACAATTTTCAAAGAACCAGGGGTGTTGGGCCAGCAGACGTCCTGGGCCGGCCTAGAAAGTCAAAGTGGCAGGGGATTCTAAAGTGAGGGTGGGCCCAATCAATTTGGGCTGCCAAAATGATCTGTGCTGCTCCTACGCCTTCAGGGAAAATACAGTAAAATATTTTTTTTATTCTATTCTATAAAAAAATACTTTTTTATTCTATAAAAAATCATTTTTTGTCTTAAAAAAAGCTTGTAAATCATGGGGCTATAATCCTCTATTTTCGTGGCCTCAAAAAAAGTTCATTCAGATTTCTCCACCATGCTCGATGATTGATATATCAGTGTGATTACGTGTGAATAACATTAGGTTGTGAATAAGGTACTAAAAAAGTTTGGGATTGAGTATATTCAAACACTTACTCATATATATTATATATAGTTGAGATTACTCGTGTGTGTGTATTTTTTTTAAAAAATATTATAATCCTGTTGACTTGCACATAGCTTTAATTTATTCTCTCGTACGTTTTTCTAGAAAAAGAAAAGCTGGGACCGATTCTACATTTTTAATCCCATCTCTTATATATAATGCAACGTTTTAACTTGTTAAAGTCAAATCGTCCTTCACTCGAGATGACAAAGGTGATATATAATAACCTTGCCGCTTAAGGCTACAAAATGGTACACACGCAGACACGCACGGCACAAAATGCTCCTCTATCACACGTACATTCACAGACCTTGCTCTTCAAAGTTGAAATCAATCGCGCGTGTTTACAGTTTAAACCATACAAACAAATTAAACTATAGTCTATATGTTTGTCTATCTAGAACGCTAGAAGGGCTCCGGTGGTCGGAGCCGACGAGCCGCCGACGACTCTCTTGCTGTGTCTTGCACCGCCGGTATCAGGATCGATCGATCAGGTGGTGGTGATGTGATTCTTACGTACGTTCGGTCCAGCACGCACGCAGTGCGCATCGGCATCCACGATTCAATTCAACAAGCATCCGTATACGTACGCCATGTGTGAATAAATCCTGAAAGCCACGGATCGATGGCGACTCGCTATGGCGCCACAGCTTAGCCTTTTCACTTGTTCCCATTCCAGACACCCTGACTGCCTGCTCCCTCACGTCAATCCTATATACCCTCTCTTCGATTATTCTTTTGCTCTCGCCACACGCACCACGAACCACACCACACCTTCTCTTCTCCTTCGATTCTCTTCATCCTCCATTGATATCCATCAAGCATGAGTACACGGATACACCCTTCGTCTTCGGACGCCGCCAGCCGTGCCCGTCGTCGGGCTGTGGCGGCGGCGGTGGAACGGGAAAGCCGGCCGGCGGTGTACACCGTGTGGAAGAGGTCCAGCATGGGTTTCCAGGGCACCGACGGCTTCTGCGTCTACGACGAGGCCGGCAACCTCGCGTTCCGCGTCGACAACTACTCCCGCCGCCGGAAGCTCTGCGCCGGCGAGCTGCTGCTCATGGATGGCAAGGGCACGCCTCTCCTCTCCCTCAGGCCACAGGTATACATACATACCACGCTCATTTACTCACTAATAACCAGCTGCTTATTATCACATACACAGAAGATATAGCTAGGAGCCTAGGGCTAGGACACAGAAATTATTTCGTCAACTTTTGAAGAACATATATGTACTCTTTAATATTGCCTTGCTTTGCTTGTTGAAACAAATCCCTTTTTTTATTGCATCCTGTTATTTGCACATCCAACAACTTGTATATAGTACGTGCACTGGTTACAAAGTTATTGTTATTTTTTGTCAAAAAAAAGTTATTCTTTTTCTTTTTTGCTCACTGTTGATAAATTCCTTGGAAAGCTGGTCATGCAACAAAGGATACGTCGGAAATGTAAATTTAATTAACAGTCCTTCACTGAATAAGCAGCAGTGCACATGTAGTAATCACTGATTAAATGTCGCACTTCCCATTACTGAGATGATAACCATGCTATTCCATTTCTCCCTTTCTCAGAAAATGACTGCCCTATTTTTTTTTAAAAAAAAAAGAGAAGAAAATGACTGCCCTAATTTTGTCCAATGAGCGATTACACCAATTACTTAAATATTTGCTGACTAGTCAGAAGATTTAGGCCAACCAATTGGACAAGTAACCAAATATAGAAATGAAATTACTGATAAAAACAACCAAACAAAATTGCTTTCACGAGAAAAGCTAGCACTATTATGGGTCTTATTAAGTTGTCACACATATTTTTTTATCTTAACCCAGTAACTTTTTCCCTCCGCAACTTGTAATAATGCACACTCAGTGACTCAGTTGTGCCAATAGCACAACAAAAACGATCCCAAAGTAAAGTCATAATCCTTGGTCTATATTCTTATTTTATTTACCGTCACTTTAATTTTTGCCTAAACAAAAGCAAAACTACAAATCAAGGTCGTCGTTTATGATGTCCATTTTCCTCTGCTCATTAATGTCTTGGCGCAAGTACAAGCTGCAAACTAGATTTTCCCTTTACAAAAAAGTGCAAATTAGATTAGTCACTGTTAAAGCTTGGTCAAACATATTTACAGTCCACATGCTTGTAGTAATCACAAATTAAATGTCGCAAATTACCATTACTGACATGATGATCACACTACCCCATTTTCCACTTCCTGGGAAAACGACTGCCCTAAATTTGTCTGATGAGCGATTACCTCCATTACATAAAGATTTGGTGACTCGTAAAAGGATTTAGGCCAACCAATAAGACAAGTAACCAAATAAAGAAACGGAATTAACTGACAAAAACAATCAAACAAAATTGATTTCACGAGAAAAGCTAGCACTATGAGTCTTATTCAGTTGTCACACATGTACTCTTTTTTATCTTAACCCAGTAACTTTTTTCTCCGCAACTTGTAATAATGCCCACTAAGTTGTGCCAAGAGCACAACAAAATGATCCTAAAATAAAGTCATACTCCTTGGTCTATATTCTTCTTTTTTGTCATCAGTTTTTGACTAAGCAAAAGCACAACTACAAATCAAGGTTATCGTTTAATTGTGGTCTCCATTTTCCTTGTTCAGTAATGTCTTGGCACAAGTACAAAAGGTGCAAACAAAATTAGCCACAAAAAAAAAAGCTTGGTCAAACAAATTTACCGTCCACACGGACAGGGAACCCACGTCATCAACTTTACAGTCATTTGTTTTTCCCCACTCACCCCTAAAATGACAGCCCCATTTGTCGAATAAACTTTTTTTTCGAAACCGTGCTTTAGCACGTTTTTCATTAAGGGAAGTTAGAGTTTTACACAGCGTGCACCCAACAGCGAGCTGCCACCGGGCGGACGCGCACACACTTACAAGAGGCACCGGCTTGAACGGTGGTGCTACGGGTTGTGACTTTCTAAGAGAAACCTATTTGCGACAAGTGAGACAGAAGAGTGTGAACTCTAGGACGCGAAAAGCAGGAAAAGCGGGGCGATGCTACGAAAGCCCGCCGCCAGCCAAGCGTCCGCTTCCTCATTAATGCTCCCCAAGATCTGCAGCACCGTCCTGCGGGTGCCATCGAAGGTCCTCCTGTTGCGTTCCTTCCACAGGACCCAGGATTTGTCGAATAAACTAGTAGCCCCCAGATTAATCAAAGATTTTTCTGAGACGTGAGTGAGAAGATTTAACTTAGACTAAGTGAAAAACTACAAAAACAATGAACCAAAAGGTGACCATATCGGTGTCTTACTCTTACCCCAATTGAAACCATTCCCTTTGCACGCTTTATTGCAACACCGATCGAAAGGACAAATAAATTAACAAACCTCTAGTCTGCAAAAATTTACTGTTATTTTTCTTTTACAAAGCAAAACGACGGCAGTTTGCTAATCAGGGTGAAAAAATGGTGTGTAACAGCTTCTCAGCCTGCACGACCGATGGAACTGCTACACAGCAACAGAAGACGCCGCCGTCGACAAGAAATCGTCTCCGACGTCGCCGGCGCAGCAGCAAGTCTTCACGATGAGCAGGTGCTCAGCTCTGCGTAGCAGCAGCGACAACGCAGAGGTCCACATGTCAGCCTCAAGAGCAGGCTCTGCTGCTGCTGCGTCGTCTTCCTCGTCGTCTAGCCTCAGCTGCAAGTACCCACAGGCCGTGTCCACCGCTCCCGGCTACCTTGTGGAGGGCTCCTTCTCAAGGCGGAGCTGCAAGATCCGGCGTGGCAGCGACGGCAGGGAGGCAGCACGGATAACCAGGAAGAGTGCTGGCGTGGCGTCCAGGCCTGTGGCCACGCTCGGGGACGACGTGTTCAGCCTCCTCGTCCAGCCGGGCGTCGATGTGGCCACCGTCATGGCCATCGTCGTCGTCATGGACAGGATCTGTCGCAAGCCATACACGCCCATGGTCTGCTCTTCACAACAGACAGTTTATGGCGAGACAACCGTAGCAGTAGCAGATCATGCAGCAAAGTAACGACAACGAATCTAGAGCATTTTTTTCGTGTTCTCTCTCTCCAAGAGCCAAGGAGAAATACTTGTTATGTGCAAAAGATTTTTGATTTGACGAAGGTAGGCATAGACAGTGTGGCCCCGTGATGCAATGGATAGGTGAAAATGACATGCATTTGCTAATTGATAGCACCTAGTGGAGGAATGAGGGTACCTGAAGGAAAGCACTGAATTCTTGCTGAGACAACCACTTCTGTCAATGCTGCATCTCCTGATCAGCAGCATCTGATTGGGCATGCTTATCCCCACAGCATCTTCTGATTTTCAGCAACGCTATAAAGCAACAATCTGGATTCCCACCACAAAAGCAACCACTTGTCTGCACATGGCAATTACGCCTGGGCAAGCACACAATTGTAACCAGATACTGGTTGTTGCAGGTGACCTAGTCCAGCGGCAATATCTTCCGAAAGTGACAGGAGGCAGCATACCAATAGTCTAACAACCTGACCTAGCCATTTGGCAACATGCAAACTTTCATAGGTACAAATGGTTATTCAGAGTCATGACACAATCCTTGATGAATTAAGAGTTATTCAGCTCAGGACATCCCATCATGCCAGTGGACAGTGGCCTCCAGCAAGGGGCATCCAATCCAATAAAATAAAGATAAAAAATCCTGATACCAGGCGAGCAGACCGCAACAGAAAGGATGAAAGCGACTAAAGTCAATGAAATCCATGACGAAAATTGGTAAAAGTGTGGGGTTGAAGATCTATCCAGTTACAAGAGATGTGCTCATGTATGCGTAAAGCAAGCCCAAGTGTTAACATTCAACGCAAAGCAAAGCCAGTGCCCTCTTTACATTCTTATATCACATCAATTGTGATCAACGGGCCATAACCTCTCCACCCAAAAAAAGCTCCCAGGATAAGACAACAATAAAGTAAAAAAAAATAAAAGCCATGATTCATGTTTCTCAAAGTACTAGTACTATAAAAGGATATAAAACCGAAACAATCAGCATGATTTCAATCAGAACATTTGAGTTGTCAAGAACTTACTGTACAAAATAAGCATCAACAGGGGGCAAGGAATCAAGTTTAACTAGGCCTACAACAGGTCAACAGCTAGAGATGATCAGAATCTTGCATTCATGAAGCAGATCATCTTTTGATATTTGGACAGAAGCATCATGGAAACAAATAACTTATTCAGTGAAAAGCCTACTGTCAGCCAGCTGGCACTGGGAATAAAACTTTAGCTCACCACAAAAGAACTAAACCAAATCTTTCTGTCCTAATCAATTGCGTCTAAGTATATGGACATTTGATTTAACTCATCCTGCATATACTGCTGACAGTGTAACTTGTGACATACATCCTCCCTTACAATTCCATAATCCACAAAGAAAGAGATTGCAGTGAAGACATAATTCTTCCAGAAAACAGTTGATGCCCCATAGTACACATAAATAAAATAGTTTCTATTCTAGAAGGTTTGTCACTAAGAATGCACTCCTTGCAACAAATGATTATTTCTCCAGAGTACAGAACATAATAGTATAACACCAGAACTGAACATCATCACATGTCAGTGCACAATCATAACTGATACCCATACAATGAAGGACAAGTAACCAGCCTTATTTCTCGCAAACAGTCAGCTCAACTTAGAAACTAACTACTATACTAGATCATGTAATTCTAGGTGAAAAGAGCACGGTACTCATTGGCCTCATGAGCCATTTCTTCCATGGTTCTATCTTTCCTCTCAATGTCCAGGTCAAGCTTCTCCTTCAATTCTCTCTCTTTCACATCAATCTATCATAGCAAAGAAAAGGGTAAGTTTTGTTTGATTGGATATTGTAATAAAATAATCAGATTGATCGGAAAATAGGCCACGAACCGCGTCATATATTTCATCATTTTTCTCAAAATCCCCTTTCTTCCTCGGGATGAGGTGAATGTGGACATGTGCAACTGTTTGCCCAGCTTGAGGACCATCCTGATAAGTAATATCACTTGTTAATAAGAAACCTCATGGCATCATCATAGTATTTAATATAACAAAGATAAGTCCATAACAAGCTAATCAATGGTACAAATAGTAAAAGAGAAAAAATGGAGTTAGCATAACCTGTATGACATAGTATAAACATATATAATATTTTCCACAATATTCATCATATTTACGTTTAGACACTGAAATTGGGCACTTTATATACTGTATAAATTTAGTATTGAGTATTAAAAGGATAGGCTGACTACAACAGTGAAACCGAAGCACAGACCATACCTGGATAGCAAAGGTAAGTGAAGATGCTTTGTGGTGCTGCTCAAGACGCGCACCAACTTCCTTTGCAGTAACCCATAAGTCACTAATCTCATCAGAGCTTAGATCAGCAAATCTTTTCGCTTCACGCTTGGGGCACACAAGAACATGTATGTACAGTCAAGGAAAAACATGATACCATATAGAACAAGTTTTCCACAACATGAGCCAAATTTATTCACGTGGGTTTATGAGTTATGGAAGCTTTGAACCAAATGACAACACAACAAAACTAATTCACAACTCCCATCACAAAGTCACAAAAAAAAGCTCCTTTAATAAAGCCAACTCTAGTTGCAGGCATACAGTTTGCAAGTGGAACTGTTGCGTGATGTGAAAAAGAAATAATCATGGCATAGAATTGTAGATGTTCTCCATGGAAAGATGAACCAAATATGAAGTCAGTGGCTCAACAAAACAGAGTCGTTCTCACTAAATGAGTACCTAAATTAACTTCATCCCCCTAGACAGACTAGATAACCAGGTCCAAAAAGAAGAGAACCAATGCAAATGTTTGATAAAAAAATGCCATCCCTCAGTTTATTTCATATTTGTTTTGAGTGCTCTTCATGAACTACACTGAAGTAAGCAATCACTAGACAGTGGCCTGCAGAGGAAAATGGTTGCGCAGCAGCGCAGGCCCCTGAGCCGTGAGTGGTAAAAACTGCAAAACTAGCTTCCAAGAAATTACAGTGCCAGCTTCTCTGAAATAAAAGGATATGACCTGCATAAGAAAGATTCATATTGTTAAAATGCAGTTTCTATGAGAGAAAAAAAAATGAAATGCAATGTGGTGTTTTAGTGATACGCAAAGCTTAAATTCAATGTCTAGTCTCATGTTTCATCAGGAGAAAATCTAGAATGGGACTGTTATAGCTTGTTCTGTGGGCAGGGATTAGATAAAGCACCGTGACATTACAGGGAATTCGGTTGGAATACCCATGGTCCTTGCCTACTGAAACAACAGTAATGGTAGGGTGGTAGCCTAGTGCCTTGCCGAATTTGTTAGAAGCAGGGCAAGATTCTGAATACACAAGTTTATTTAGCGTTCGGGGACCCAATGTTTGATCAACCTAATTTCAATCAATTACGTTTCCGCCAGAAAGCCGGAATTTTTACACTTTCCCCCACTTACTGTCGCGACGACGATGAATCTTCCGCAATGAACTCCCAAGCTAAAAAAAATGCTACGGTGCAGTGAGCTCGGGAGTGGCTGCTGCGTCTACCACAACGAAGTAAGCAAGAATCATGGGAAGGCGATGTGGAAAGGGACCCACCGGGGAGCAGCGGGCGGAGGTTGACCATGGCGTAGGAGAGGGGCGTGGCGTGGAAGACCTCCCTGGCGTCGATCTTGTAGGGCCCGAACTTGTAGGATGCCTCCTCCATCCCCGGCGGCGGCGGGGGCGGGGACGAGGACGAGGACGAGAGGGCGCGCGGGTGCGGCGGCAGGCGGCGAAGCAAGCGAGGCGGCGGGGGGAGTGGGAGGAGGAGGACGGCACGGCAGCGCAGCATCTTCTTGGAGACGAAGCCCGGAGCAGGCCTTTCACTTCCACGGGGACGGTGGACGGAGCCGGCCAGGACTGGGCTGGATGGGCCGCGTTTTGGAGGCCCATTTTGAGATTACGAGTATTGGAAGCCCATTTGAGCTCACGGGCCTAGTAAGAAATTTTCATTCGATTCGTTTTCACTCTTTTTTTTTTTGACGAGGCCAAAGGTAAACCCAGTTTTTATAAAATGATACTCTCTCCGTCCAACAAAACATGTACATGCCAACAAGTTAGTTCACATTTGACTAAGTTTATAGTGAATAACACTCATATTTATGGCTCTAAGTCAATTTATGTTAAAATATATTTTATAATTGATTAAATGATATTTATTTGATATCATAAATATTGATGCTATCTTATTTGTTCTTGGTCAGACTTATAAAATACTAAAACATGACATTGTATGTTTTTTTGGACAGATGGAGTATAAGGAAGACAAAGAGCCTACTTGGTTGGTATCTAAAAGTTGCCATGCCAAAACTAGGACAAGCCAAAACAAGGGCATGACAAATTTTGGTTGCCAAAACCTTGATAAGAATTTTGATATAGCACTTGGTTGGTTGCTAAAATCAAAGATCACCAATTTTCTCTTTTATGTAGTTTATAAGAACTTCCTAGAAATTAAACTAGCCAAAACCTAGCCATAAAAATTGGTGGTGTCAATTCTTTAGTAATGAATCAATTAATGACAACAAATTTAGCATGCCATAGTTTTAGTTTGGCAAGAGTTAGAAACCAATCAAGCAGACCCAAAGTAATAAGCAAAGAGAATGGTGGCAATAGTGCACATGTTTTGGACACCACATAAGGATAATAATGACGTGAACACGTAGAAAAAACAGTTGTATGGCAAATTAGGCCCCAATGTGCAAAAGCCTCGACAAAATAATATATGTTCACCCTGAAAATGAATACATTTACCATTTGTTGCATATACACCTTGCATAAAACCCAAAAGAAAATATAATTGACTGTGAGTTCTATGAAAAATCAATCAGAAACTCGGGAAACATAAAAAATGAAATTCTCTTGAAGACAGACTTGACAATGTCTTATGTTTACACTCCATGTAGCTACTTCCCCCACTCCATGGCGGATCGAGCAAGCGCCCCCCCTCCCTTGCATGGATCTAGCCACCTCCACATGCACATCCCTCAAGTGTAACGGCATCCACCCCCCCCCCCCCCCCCCCCCCCCACACACACACACAAAGCGCGCGACCCTTTGTAAAGCGTCAACATGGACTAGGGTGGCTAAGTTCCTACCGATACACATGATAAAATAAACCTCGTGCCAAGTTTGCATTAGTTAACCCACTCCTTTATGTTTCCGTATTTTATACTTGCAACTTGTGTGCCTTTACTTTCATAGAGTAGTATCTTGATGAGATTGACTATGCTGCAAAACTCTATATGGAAAAGATGCAAACACATAGTGGAACCTTTGCATATATAGATAGCTTGCTCTAGTTTAATTATTTGCACATTAGTGTATGGAACTAGGTTAAGGTCTTTAGTTGCCTAATTCATCCCCTCCTCTTAGGCTATATCTACGAGGACCGATTATAACGGTTATTTTATATTTTTTTACAATGACTTATGTGGGTGATTAGAGGAGCAAATTAGATGGTGATTAACACTGATTAGTGATTCTTTTAGAATTATTAGTATCTATGTACTTTTAGTGCATCTTCAAATTAGTGTGGGAGGAAATGCCAGGTGCACAATAATATATTTAGGATAAATGTGCGCAAACTCAATCTCACAACTTGGATGTGGGAATTTCCCATCCCATGTTTTCATCTTTTAATTGGACTACATCTAATTGGACATAAGAGACGCATGTGGAATGAGGGGATTCCCCTCCCTCAAAAAGACATCGAAATTGGATCTGGTGGTGGGACCGAGATTTTATACTTGTGTTCCAATATGTTCTTAGCCTTCTTATGCTATCTCTGTTCCAACCAGTAACAATAAGATGTAAAATTTTGGAAGCATTATTTAGTCCATATATAGGAGAGCTTGTCCAATATAACTCACACAATCCATCATTCTCAGCATGTCCTAATGAATGTATAAATACAGAGTACATGAGAGTCGAAATCAAAACAACCTCAATGCCTATCACTTTTTCTGGCAGCCCGTGTAGAGTGGTCAGGTTAAAAGCCTGATCGAGGCATTTAATTTCCTCAACCAACACTTTGCTTGTTATTTTTACTGCTTCTTTAATTTTTACATTTGACTTGTTTGTTTTGTGATTTGTTTACCTTCCTTTTGATGCTGACTGGCAAGGATTTTCTTTGTGTACTGAAGGTTACAAAGTATCTTGCCCTTTGGAACATATATGGATTTTCAATTCATCAGATTTCTGCATGTATATATATTATATGCTGCATCTTTTGCATCAGCGATATAGACTATAGGTGGATCACACAAAGACATGATACTACTACTAGTCTACTACTTAGGGGGGTTAGTGTAGCTTGATCTTGGACAAATTAAACACAGGCTGCTTGTAAATTATTAC
Source organism: Themeda triandra (assembly GCA_018135685.1). Taxonomy (NCBI): domain Eukaryota; kingdom Viridiplantae; phylum Streptophyta; class Magnoliopsida; order Poales; family Poaceae; genus Themeda; species Themeda triandra. The sequence goes on along the minus strand of JAENPR010000418.1, from coordinate 169,092 downwards.
TGCACCACCCCTTTGCTTCCAGCCTAGCTCTTCACCACGCCCTCCTTGTATTCTTCGTCGTCTGTGACCTCCTTTTCATCATAGGCAAAGCCAAAAGCACTGTACTGATGGATGAGGGCTTGCTGATATGCGTGGTCGTTCTTGGCATTGATGACTTTCGTAATGGCATAGGTTTGGCGGAAACGCTCGGGACACTTGGCCATCTCCTCATCAGAGAGTTCTCTCATCATGCCGGGATCTTCCTTAATGTAATCGATGTAACTATCGGGCACAATTACCCTGACCACATTGTTCTTCTTGCTGGCGACGGCGGCGGGCACCTGCGTTGTCGACGTCTTCTTCCTCTCCAGCCAGCGATCCAGCGCCCCTGGGACAAGCTTCTCACTCCACAGATCTTCCGCCTCCCACAACTCCTCTCTCAGCTTCAGCATCTCACCCTCCTTGAACAAGCTATCACCATCCTTCTTTTTTTTCTCGAATACGCAAAAGATTTGCGCATCATTGTATTAAGAACAAGAGAGTTTTACAAGTTTTTCTAGGGTGTTAACAAATTTGAAACACAGCTCGCCACCCCAGAACACGTACATAACTGATTACTCACGCGCTAACATTCTAGTTTGCCTGGCGGGACCGGCGCTCATGCGTGGCCCCCGGCCCCGCGGCGCCTCCGCGGTCGCTCCTGTGGGACCTCGTCTGCCAGCAACTCCTGCAAGGCCCGGGCGTCCCCTGGTCTTCCCTTGAACATCGCGTCCAGCTTCAGTTGTCCCTCCACCGTCGGCTGTGACTCGATGAACCCCATTTTCCGCATGGCGAGGATCTCGCCTCTCTTTGCCACCGTGTACTTGGAGAGGGGGTTGGCTGCGATGCGCTCGCTCCGCGTTGCGCTTGATGGGGCGGAGTCGTCCGCCCGGCCGGAAGAAGCGGGGTGCTCGCCTTGTGGAAGATTTTGTTGGCGAAGTTCTTGAGCCGCCCCGTGAGGGAGCCATCTTTGGCCGGGCTTCCCGCCGCGCGCCGTCGAGTCGGCGGCGGACCTCCGGAGACGGGTGTGCGGAACCCCGGCGGCGCCTCGTCGGCGGGGCCGCCGCGGTCCCGGGCGGGCTTCCGGAAGCCCCGCACGTGGGCCCTCCCTGTGGCCGGCGGTGTGTCGCAGCACAACCCAGACCCCCGGGCGCCCCGCGGTGACTCCAAGCTCCCCGCTGGGTCTACCCCGCCGGTCGTCGGGCCTCTTGTCGTCTGCTGCCCCTCATCGTTCGGGTCGGCCTCGACGGCCTCCGCCGGAGCGTCCCCCAGTGCGTCGTGGACGCGGCGTTGTGGTGTAAATCCCGCGAACGCCGCTGTCCACTCGTCGTCTGCGTCGCACAAGGTCTCCCACCGGGGTGGGGTGGTCTGCCGCTCCTCCAGCTGCGGGAAGGCACCCGGGACGGGGAATCCCAGTGGACCCTCGTCGAGGTTCGCTCCCCAGTGGGCGAGGAGGGCAAGCGTGCCCTCCGTCGTGCTGCCGAGCCCACCGTGCACTGGCGTAGACGGGTCGTCCTCTGGCAGCTCAGCATCACCTAACGTTTCCTCAGCATCCGCGCGGTCGGCGCGACCGAGATCGTGCGGCGAAGCGGGGCCCGACAGCCCAGTCGCGAGCTCCTCTCCCCAGTGGGCGAGAAATGCCAATGTGCCCTGAGCATCCGGGTCCTCCTCAGCCTCCACGGGTGGCTCAAGGTTCCCCACCGAGCCACCCATGGCGGCTGCATTCATTGTCCTCGTGTTAGCCTCGCCAGGTGGGCCGGGTGGCGAGGTGTCCGGCCGGAACTCCCCCTCTTCCCAGTCTGTCCCGGGCGACTCCAGGCTCCCCGCCGAGTCACCCGCGTCAGCGGCCTTGACGGGGGGTGCCGGCTGTGGCGCGCGCGGGCGCCACACCTGTCGCGGCGTCTTCCTGCGGTCGGCCCTTCCACGGTCGGCGCGACGCCCCCGGCGTCGCGAGCGACGCGGCCGTCTGGACTCCGTCGCCGTGGCTTCCGAAGTAGAGCCAGCGGCGGTGCGAGGAGCGGCGGTCATCTGCGTGCTCGTCGTCATCGCCGTCCCGGCCCGCTGCAGCGGGGGCTGGATCGGTGGTCCTTGGCGGTCGTGCGCCACGGCACCCTCCCAGTGTCGGGCCACAACCTCCGCCATGGTTGGCTTGACGCTGTCCGCGCGCTTCTGGTTGGTGCAGGTGATGATGAAACCCTCGGGGCACCGTCGGATCTGCAGCTCCCCCGGCTGGATCCCGATGGCCGTAGCAACCGCGGCCTGGATGACGGCGATATCCGCGTCAGGGCCGCACCTGGTGGCGACGTCGGCGCCGACGTCAGAGGAAGGCGGGTGCGACGTGGCTGGCCCCTGCGCACCCACGTTCATCCCCGGAGAGCGACGCGGCGGTGACGAGCGGCCTCCGGCACATCCCGAGCTCCCGGGGTTCGCTCTCCGCTTGAACTTAGGAGCGCGGCCGACGCCCGTGCCCCCCCGCCCGGAGGACAAACACGTCCCGGGAGGACTAGTGCAGTCACGTGCCCGGTGGCTGAGCCCATGGCAGTTCCAGCACCGAGGCTCCCACTTGCACGTCGCGATCTGGTGCCCTGTTGTCGTGCAGCTGAGGCACCGTCCCTCGACATCCCACCTGCGCCTGCCGGCGGCCGAAGGTTGGCGTGCGTTCCGGGTCAGCCTCATCGCTATCACGCGCGCAGCTGCCTTCGGGGGTGGCTTGCGGGGTAGCACCTCACGCCAGCCATTCCGGTCTGGAGGGGAAGCCCGACGGCCAGGGCCGAGCCTCCTCGACGCCGGAAGTCGTGGCTCCGGCTCCGGGCCAAGCCTCCGGTTGGCCGGCACGCGAGAGGTGGCCACCGTGCCGAGCCGACGACGAGCCGGAGCCCTAGGCTCCGGAGACGGCCCGAGACGTCGGTGCGCGGTGGTCCTGGAGTCTGCTGTAGGGGCGGTCTTGGGGGGCTGTTGTCGAGGTGCCGGCGGCCTCCCGACGCACCCTGCGGCGCTGCCTACGCCGGTGTCGTGGCGCGCCCATGCCGGCAGACGAAGGGCCGTGGGCGTGGCCACCGGGTGCCGCACCCCCGGCCCTAGCCGAGGACTCCCCGTCCTCAAGGCCAGGGGCCGGGGGCGTGTTGGAGACGGTGGCGGCCGACGCGCCGTGCCCGGTATGAAGCGCTGCCATAGGTGCCGAGCCGTTGTGAGCCGGCAGCGGCATTCCGTAGAGCACCTCGGGGGCGGCGCTCGCGTCCTGGGTCTCCCCGACCCGAGGACCGTCGTAGCACGCCCTCACCGGCGGTGGAACCCGGCGGAAGACGATGCTAGGCGGCGGGGATGGTGCGTCGTCGTCTTCATCCGAGCAGTCCTCCAACTCCCCGTCGGCCCACCGCTCGGTCTTGCTCCGGCCGGCCGAAGGCGGTGGTGGGGAGGGAAGAAAGGCCTCGCCTCGGAGACAAAGGCTTGACTCGTGGAGCCGGCGCGCCCGGGCGGCCGACGGCGGCGGCGGGGGGAGCCCGAGGGCCGGTGGTGGCCGACGCCGTCGTGGTCGCGGAGCCGGCAGCCGCGGCCGGGTGTGGGGAGGGGCCACGGCCGCAGCCGCCCGTCACCCCGCCCGTGGAAGCCCCGGCCGGCCCGCCTACGCCGGCGGCTGGCGGATGCCCAGCAGCGCCGTCGGCCGCGTCCCCGGCTGTGGCCTCCACCTGCAGCAGCGACGGTGCCTCCATGGAGAGGAGAGGCGGCGAGCCGGCTCCAGCAGCCCCCATGGCCGGCTCCTCAGCCACGACCCCAGGAGGTGGCGCCGGGGAAGGGGAGCTGCGCGAGGGCGGGGGAGGGGGACCGCCCGAGGAGGGAGGAGGGCTCCTGCGCCGGGCCGGCGTGGAGGCGGTGGCGTCGGCCCATCCAAGGTCGGTCAGGACCACCGGGCCGGAGGTGGGAGCGAGCGGCGGCCCCCCGCCGGCGTAGGCCGCGGGCGGAGCCAGATCCGGCGCACCCGGCCCCGCCTGGGGTGGCCCAGCCGCCCTGGTCGGCGCCCGGCCGCCGGAGCGCGCAGTCCCGCCATGGCCGGCGTCCTCCCCAGGACGGCGCGCGTCGGGCGTGGGGGAGGCGAAGCGGCCGGAAGGAGAGGAGGAGAGGGGAGGGGGAGGGAGACGGCCGCCGGCGGCGGCGCCAGGCACCTAGCGGGCCGCGCGGCCCATCTCGCTCTCGATCGCCTTGCGTTATGAGCCTAGCTTTTCCCATCCTTCTTCTTATTGTGGGCGGCAGCGTCGTCCTTCGATGTGCTGGCTACCTTCCTGTTTGCGTCACACTCATGGTAGTCACCGTCACCGGTCTCCGACGATACGCTGGCTTGCTTCCTCTTCATCCCATGGGCCTCCGCCGTGGGTTTGGTGTCCAGCTCCGGCAAACCGCTGGCCATGTCAACCATCGCCTCCTTCTCTTCGTCAGGATGTCGCCCCTCTCTCAGAGTCAGACTTCGACGCGGTCGTCTCCTTCGTCTTCTTGAAACAGATTAATAAACAGAGACGAGCCGTGAATAATTATGGAAGTCAGGACGGAGTCGGAGGGAAATTGGATTTTAGATCACATGGCGTCGCACGTTGGCCTCGACACGGATACGGGTGCACAGGAATCCGAAAGCTCCTGGGGCGCCGGGCTGTATATCTGCTGCGGCTCTCCTTCCTTTGCCAGCTTCCGTGTCGGCGTGTCGGTGTCGCGTCCCCATCACGCAGTTATTATTAATCCAAAAACGTCTCTTTCCAGAGGGAGATCGATCGATCCATCGATAGCCGGCGATGGGGTCCCGTCGTCGATGGCTGAAGAGGAAAGCGGTGGCGCGCGCAGTGGCGGCATCAGAGGCCGCCGGCGACTCTGTCCCTGTCCTTAAGAGGAAGAAGCAGAACCACCCAATCGCGTCGGACTCGGATTCGGATGAGACTAAGATCCTGAAGCTGGAGGCGGCGTGCCCATCGGAGGAAGGCAAGATCCTGAAGCTCAAGAAGGAGTTCATCGCGGCGAACGAGGTGTCAGGGGCGAGGATCCCCTTCTTCACGGAGGAAGATGAGGCGAAAGCGTCCCTGGCCCTAGCACAGCAGGACGGCAAAACGAAGAAGAGAAAGACCAAGAAGGTGCTGATCAAGAGGGTGGTACCGACGCGGATCATGGAAAGTTTCAAGGAGAGGCTCTTCACGATTATCCCCGACGAGTGCATCCTCACCGCCGACGAGCTCGCCAAGCACTCGCAGCAATTCCAGGAGTCCTACGCCGAGAACATGGATCTCATGAACAAGATGCGGGCCTGGCAGAAGGCGCTCCTCGAGCAGTACGATAGGTTTGGCTACGCTGTTGATGAGTCGGAGGCCGAAGTCACCGACGGCGAGGACGATGATGACGACGTCAGGAACCCTAAAGATGACGGCGTCAAGCAAACTGAACGGGAGAAGACCGGAAGCTCCAAAGAGAAGAACAAGAAGAAGGCGTCGTCAAGTGTTGCGCCGGGGACTGTCCATGGGCCAGAAGACGCAAGGCCGAAGCGCGCGAAAAAGCAAAATCCCAGGAATGCAGGACCTGAATGGCAGCGACCGTAGTCGAAGAAGCCGTTCTGAAGAAAAGGGCGAGGAAAGCATCGTGCAGAGTCAGTTGGAGGCTGCGTCCGGAAGAACTCGGCAGGGAGCTCTCGCTCGCCTGATGTATCTGTTCTAATTCGCTACTCCATTGAACTACAACTCGAATCCTTCATCGTATTTGATAGAAATTCCACTAGATCTGCCTAGCCTAGGTTGCTTACAGTTTGGCTATACTGTTGATGAGTCGGAGGCCGAGGTCACCGATGGCGAGGATGATGATGACGACGACACGGTGGTGAAATAACTCTAGCTGGCTTCACACAAATCGTAGGTCGAGGTTTTTCTTTCTGACATAGAATTCATTATGGGTGTATTATTTTGGTGTCCTCATGATTTGGCGGCGCAACCATGTGGTGGTACCATGGTGCTTTGCCTTTTGACTTATAAATAACTGGCTTCTGTCCACGTACGTGTTGCAGCGGAAAGATCCAGATATGTTATCACACTGCAATATACAAAATTATTGTCCAATTCAACCTAGGCGTAATCTTATCCTCGTGCTCATTATGTTTCCTTAATAGATAGATGTTCTCAGTATTTTAGGTTCAGTTTGGTTCTTGGTTCTCGTTATTTTTGGCCCAGCTGGCCTAATTGGTTGGAGTGAGGTCATGAATATCTATCTATTGAACGGAACTGCAACTCTAGTACAGCCTCGTCGCCAGTGGCGGAGCGTGCAGTAAAATCAAGGAGGGGCAGCTACGGTAGAAACATACGCTGTTGTTCTTTGTGTCAACCAAAATTGCATGCAAGGAGCTTGTGTGTGTATATTTAGACAGAGTGGAGTTCAGAATAGCAAAAATGCATGCAAGAGGTTGCATTTTCAGACTGGATTAGCTCTCAGACTCGCTCGGAATCAACATAAATGCAGAGCACCATATATTTAGCGCTTGAAGTGGGTGGGGGGGGGGGGATGGGCAGGCGCCCGTATCGCCTCCACGAGGCTCCGCCAGTGCTCGTCGCCACAACTCTAGGGGACGCGTACTTAAATAGAATGCTACACTCGCTTAGACAAATGTTGCGGCTTAAGATGCAGACCGGCTTGGTTTGGGTTGAGTCTAGTGAGGCTCCCTCTTGGTGGAGCCCAACCGGACTCGCTGACCTATTTAGCCTTTGACAAGTTTTTCGATGGTAACTTGATTGCGTCCAACGAACGGTGGAAAGGTCTCATCCAGACAACCATGAAGATGCAAGGCCACCTCCTAAGTCGCACAGCCGCGTCAGTATTGGTTGTGTCCTTTTATGTAATATCGAAACTAGAGGTCCTTCATCACTTAATTTATCTTGGATCAATCTCAGTGCCTTTTGTAGTATCCTGCACTTCATTTCCATATGTTCCTCTAATTTTTATGTGCACAAAATGCAAATGCACGCTTTGCCCTGTAAACTGCATTAAAACTGGACAGAGTACCTACCTAATAATCCAAATAAACCACTGCTATAAACAAACACCCGCAGAAGACACGGTAATAGGTAAATAAGTATTGCATTCAAAAAATAGACAATTAAGTATTAGACAGAGTGAAGAAACAACCTATAGAGACAAAATTAAAGCAAGCAAGCTAAGCAAAGGACCAAAAAGCAAAGTGATTTAGCACATAGGCCTACCATACCACGGAACCACGGATAATAATATGCCTAAACAAATACAGTTCATTATCTTGTAATACAATTTATCTGTAAGATTGGATCATCTAACTTAGACGGCATTATCCATGCCAATTCAAACTTTGAGGGCATTTCTGATGAAAAAATAATGCATTTCATCTCTCACAAATGAATTACTAAATTGAATGATTAGTGACAGATGTATGCTACTTTTTTTTTGGAGTGGTCACATACCCATCCTACATAGCATGTAGGAAGAAAACATTGTATGAGTCCTCAAATTGATCAGGGTTACTATAGACATAACAGGGTCAATTTATAGAAGAAAGAAAAATGGATACTTGAATACTATAGATGAACTCATGTATTCCAATTAATCATGGGCATTCTGTTAATCATTGCATTCTAAAAAACATGAAGCAACACTGGGAAGACATTATCGACTGGTGGTATATATTCAGATGTGAGAGTTCACGAATTCTCTATGATGACTTTCATTAAAAAATTCAGAACCAAAAATAATTTATTCATATATTCATACCTTCCCAACTGAATCTGCATTGAGCAGTGAGTTGACACATTCACTTTGAGTCGCCGATGTTATAGGTCACCCCACCCCAGCACTGACTGCAACAACTGCATGCTCATTGCCACAGGCAACCTTAATAACGGTGCGTCCATGGAAATCCCACATGGATAGTGGAACAGAAAGGTGAACAGACAACCCTATAGTTTGGGCACTATTGAAAGCGATGATATGCTCATGTTTAAAGAAAAGTGAGATCACATGTGCTCTGAGGTTGATCACCTAGTGTTTCAGGAGAACCTAGTGAGGACACATGGTTTTTACCATAACCATAGTGTGGACTTTTTGTAATGAGTGATTGTCAACATGCCAACACAATGGTGTGTGTGCGTGTGTTTCTGCTAACCGATGGCACGCGGTTCGTGTCAAACAATGGTGTCTCTTGGCTTGTGTTGTTTGCAGGTGTCGAGCTCGGAGACGGTGGTCGATGGTTGGTGAAGATCAAGTAGGGCGTGCCGTGCTGACGGACCAGGTGCGGTGAAGGGCGGACGTAAGGCTTGGATCGAGAGACCTGAGGACCGGGCGGCCAGCCGTGGTGGCTGACAGCTGGGACATCGACAAGCGCAAGTGTACACGGCGGGGGACGCGTATGGGCTACGCTACTCGCGGAGGGTTTGGTGGTTTGTCCTCAAAACCATCGACGACGGTTTGGTGGTTTCGCCTCAAAACCATCGATAGCGGGTTTCCCTGGTTTGCGCCTCAAAACCGGGGTGGAGGTCCCGCGCGGACGGATGGCACGTGGCGGCATCGGGGATATTGCTTGGGAGCAAGGCTACCGGTGAGAAGACGCGGTGGCCGTCGGATCAAGAGAAGTCTGAGTTGGACCCTTATGCCCCTGGCTAAGTGGTTTGGCTCTTCATGTATCCAAGGGTAAAGAAGGAATGTAAAATAGTCTTGCCACTATAAATAAAGGATGAGGGTCTCCCTTCCCCCTCACCTCTTTGATTTCCATTTTTCCTTTAGGATTTCCCTTCCTCTAGTTGCTATGTGAGAGAGAGGTCTGTAAATCTTTGATTTGTACTCGAACCAGTGTGTGTGGCAAGCGGGTCGCCGAGAATCCGTTGTTTCCTCCGGGAGTAAACACCTGTGCCTGTGTTTTCTGAGATTGAATTCGTGTTCTTCCCGAGTTGGTTTTTCCCCCACTTGTTCATCGTGTGATTTCTTCGTTTTGGGATCGTTTGAGCTCGTTCTTTTTCCCTTGGATCGATCTATGACACAAAAGTGAAGTTTCCACCGAAGGAATCTTGCTAATTCCTCTTGAGATCAAAGATTCATGCGGATTTGTCTTCGATTGTCCAAGAATGGCTTTTCTTCGCCCCTTCTTGATTTCTCCCTCCTCACTTCGAATTGGCCGATGATCTTTTGAAGATAGGCTCTCCTCTCGCATAAGCAACAACATTTCCAAATTTGGTTGCAAGAGGATTCGAATTGAAAAAGTTTGGGATGAATCTTGGTGAAGGCTATTTTCGGGCGATTCTGTTTCTGGGGTCGCGGACTGTCCGGGCCTGACCCACGGATTGTCCGGCTCTCGGGTTCCAGTCGAGTCGTTTCGATTTCTTTGCTGATGTGGTCTTCATCTGTAACCGCGGACAGTCCGGGTTGCCCCCGCGGACAGTCCGACGGCCAGAAGTCTGAGCCAGAGGTTTTCGTTGGCTTTCTGTCGAAGTGACATCGGACAGTCCGCAGGTGTATACAGCGGACAGTCCGAGAGTCAGTTACAGAACAGTACCGAACTCTCAGCTTCCTGTTTACTTCTGGGATTTTGACCCGCGGACAGTCTGGCCCATCAGCGCGGACAGTCTGACATTGTTCTGCAGCAGCAGCACAGAGTCTGTCCCAGAAGTTTGGTTTTCAAGTTCTGACCCGCGGACAGTCCGAGTCCAAACCTCGGACAATCCGGGTGTATTGCTGAGCTACTCTGGGCTTTCGACTTTCGATACGGAATTTTAAATCTTGAACCGCGGACAGTCCGGCCTCCAAACTCGGACAGTCCGAGGTTCAACTGCTGGTTTGTTTCCAGAGCTGTTCCGAGAAGTTTGTTTTCGCAGCTTTTGCCTGTGGACAGTCCAGCTGTGACTTGCGGACAGTCCGCCCTTGTCCAGTCAGGACTTGTTCTCCGGTTTGCGATTGCTTGTGCTCCGATTGTCTTACCGCTTCTTCCGCAACTTGTGTAGTGATCCGCTGTGTTCCTAGAGAACATCCACCCTCTCAATAGGGTCGTGATCACTACGGTTTGTGTATCGTATTTTGGGGTTGATTGTTGAGCCTAGGACTTAAAAGTTTCGAAAGAAATTTTTGAGGCTCCCATTCACCCCTCCTCTGGTAGCCCTTACTGGTCCTTCTCCTAGATCTTGAAATTGCTCAACTAAACAAAGAAAAAAAAGGCATTTTGATCCCCATAAGCTGGACATCTGTTAGATAGTCAAGGAACTGGCCTACCAATTGAGAAAATACAATCCTGCATCATACTTCTTACTTCAGACAAAGCATTTGCTATTCTATCATCTATGTTTTCACTTTTGAGTTATTAAATAGAAGAATTAGACCAGCTAATATTCATCAGATAGGTAAGAGAAAAATAAAGGTGGTATTTTTAACTCATGATTTAAATCTAAAAGCATGTAACATTTCCAAAAGGGCATTCAGGTAACTCACCTCACCACACAGAAGATGGTCGTCAGACAAGACACTAAAAAGTTCACTTTATTCATTACTAGCTGCATCCATGTTCATTGGGAATATCAGATCAATCCTTAAAGTATACTCGAAGACATTAATGCAATGCCTTAGAATAGCTACATTCAGACTAAAGCAAGGACTAACAAATCACACAGAAGAGGTCAGGTTATCTTAAGCTCATTCATTAAAAATATAGACGCATGAATTTATCAGCTTTTACTCAGTTTCAGAACAAATAACATTTTAGACAACACATGGTCCCCAATAATCAACTCTGAATATCTGTTCTTGTAATAACAATATATATTTCAGTACGAACAAAAAAGAACTTAAATAATCAGTACACTATCCACAAATCTGAAGCAAATGATATATTCATGCACATGATACTGTAAATGGTATATCTGCCTAGATGTAGGATGCAAATGAGATACTCTAGTTCCACTTCCAGATCCACTATCATCATTCACCAACTTTCTGACCATGTTCACTATTGAACTGTCTCCGTAGCAAAAGAGTTCTTGTGGGCATCGCCGCATCAAAAGATGATCCCTCTCTAACACAGAGAAGCATGCTTCATATCATGAAGTGACACCTGATTAACATGAGAATAAAACCTTTTTCACCCCCACATAAAAGTTAGTCAATAGAAATGATTGATTCATTGGTCCTTGGAAAAGTTAAATAAATTCCAAACCGTTCTGAACCAGAAATGGGTAGAAAAAGAAGATTTATGATGCTCATAGTAATGGGAACAAGAACAATCTGAACTCATCCGTCAAACATATGTTAACATCACGCTAGGTTCATATGCTTTCCTAAAGGACAAACCAGCTGATGATAGATACCGTTTGAACTCTAATTGTTGGACATAAGAAGTTCCTTTTTTTTAGATTAGGGATCAACTGAAACAACAAAAGATAGCTAGGAGATTTTTTTTTTTAAGAAACAAGATTGAGTACAGACCCTCACCAAAAAAGTAGTTATTTCCTTTTTTCTCGAACACGCAAGAGCTACGTATCATTATATTAAGAAGAATGAAAAAAGGTGATCTCCAAACAAAACCCACACGCACACACTCAAACTTAGTACAGAACCTCTCACTAGTTGATTAAAAAACTTGACCCTTGACCAAAAGAAAAAGCAAGAGTTTACTCGTTGGTAGGCACCGGTGCCAGGAGATGTGAAACTCCATGAGCAGCAGCCAAACTCCAAAGGTGCAGCTCATCTCTCAGAGAAACCAAAACATCCTCAAGGTTAGAACTGATTCCATTGAAGACACATCGATTACGATGATTCCACAACGACCAAGCCCCAAGGATAACGATGCTGTTAAACCCTTTTCTTGCCTGACCATCAATTGTATTGCTTGTACTCTCGCACCAGCCGTCAAATGAGATGTCTGCAGGGCGCCCGGGGGGGGGGGGGGGGCGGGGGGGAAGCATATCATGCAGAGCGACCTTCTACAGAACTCTCTACCATACTTGGCGGGAGAAAACACAAGAGCTTAACAGGTGGTCAATAGTTTCCTCATCTTGGTCACACAGCGGGCAGCGTTCAGGATGAGGCAGCCCACTTCTAGCGAGGCGGTCTGCTGTCCAGCACCTGTTGTGTGCCACTAACCACATAAAAAAACTTGCATTTACCTGGTGCCCAGCTTTTCCAAATTCTCTCCCATGGACCAAACTGCATGACCCCAATGAAGAACCCCTCATATGCAGATTTCGCAGAGTACGTTCCTGAGGTAGAGAACCGCCAAATATGAGAGTCATCCACCTCAAATTGCAATGTTACCTCTGATCTCAAATCCCATAAGTTGAAGTATTCTGACATGACAGTACTGTAGTTGCCCCTCAATATCCTGAACCCATCTTAAGTCATCCTCTCTCCTTGTTAATGTGATGCAGTACATAAGACAATAGTTGAATAACATAGTGTGTAGCAGTGGCAATCAGCAGAAACAAACCTGCTACTCATTACTGGTCTCATCCTCTCAGCTAGCTCTCTCACACACACCGAGAGAGAGAGACACACAGACACAGACTTTTGCCATTCAGATCCTGTACTGAATAAGGGTTCAGCATAAGGGCACTGTTCCAACATGTTAATGAAATCCGTAAGTTGGGATTAGCTTGTCTGCCAGTTAGTGGAGGATTGTATGAAAATGCTCTGTTTCTGTTCAAAAATTGATAACAACAGATAAAATATGAAAAGATGCATTATTTTATTTCGAATGGCATGTTAACATGAAAAAAATCAGATCCCCGCAGCGCAAAGTCCCAGGTTCATACATTTGTTTCCATTGGAATAAAAGAGATGTGATACTTGGGTAGCATGGCCAGCAGACCTTAGAACTAAGTTAATAAGTCAACCATTGTGCAGCTATATTATCCATTTTCTCATTCTTTATATGATAATTGTCCTGCTAGATAACACAGGAACTTAGTAAGCAAGTATTTCATCACATTTCCACATCCATGTCAGCATATTAGCATAATATTGGAAGAAAAATTGAAGAGAAAGCTTGCATGAGGATGTGAAAAGTTTGCTATTTAATCATTTCATGTATTTAATATCAGTACCTCTTCTAACGACAAGGGCTGGTTACATTGGCAACATCCACCTTCATTCCAGTCACCACCTTCAAAATGTCTAGGAGATTGAGTGCGGAAGAATTTCACTGAGTTTGGTCTGATTGCTTTGTTCAGATAGAGACTATTTATTCAGAGCATAAGAAAGATAATTTGAATGCCATTCTGATAGACATAGATAGGATTTTTTTTTCTTTTTAAGAGATACAAGTGTCATAAATCCATTCAGATCAAATTCACATGGTGAAGAATATTTCAAGAGGAACTAGCAAAATTTGTCAATTAGTTGAACTACAGAAGTAGAATATTCCTATCCCATGGCAGTGTTTTTTTTTTCACAAGGAGAATTAGAGAAATGCCAGTCCATTGCATAGTAAGAGAACATCAGGATTCAGTTAAAATGAGTTTCAGACACGGATAGAATGGTTATTAGATATCAGCAAGGGCACTCTAAACTGGAGCTTTCAGTAACATGAAAAAACAAGGCTATAGGCATACCATGTTTTGAAGAGCCAAATCCAGTCCAGGCTGCATTAAAGGAGGTACAATTGACCTCCCCTTCTCAAAGAAGGGCATTGGTAACCGTATTAGATCAAATTTCAAGGGTGCCCACCACCTAATAAGTACAAAATAAAGCAAATGAGGCCAGTAGTAAAACTTAAAACCTAAAAGAATACATGTGCATTACATACAGAGCAAGATAACAAATCTTCAGGGATAAGGGAATAGCTGAGGTGGTAGGCCACCCCTCATTATATATTACCATGTGTGTCACAAATAATCTAGTTTATCAAAGCAGACAAAAACCAGCATGATAGCTGTGGTGAAAATCAAGACAATTGAAATGACCTGAGAAAGATATACATTGAGATGAATCACATTCTCTTTCATCAGGCAAAAGTTATTTAGTCACAACTACCAATACAGTCATAAGTTTTTGATGTATCAAATTGCTACCAACATATATTGTCAATAATAAGTAGTTCAGTGCACTTTTGTCAAGTTTTGAGCTTTGGAGGGAAACAATGGAACTACAGTGCTTAGTTTGTAGAATAACACACTTGTTGATCAAGTAATCATGCCAAGAACTTAAATCATAAAATCCCATTAGTTTGGCATCAAGCTGCAGAAATTTCTGATATAATGTTTATTTTTTCATGAATAGTGACATTCACGTACCAATGCCCAGTGCTGAAAATAAGAACATCATGGAAGCTACATGCCTCTACCCATGTTTCGTCTGGAATATCCACATCAACTTTGTAACCTTGCTTATATTATATCCAGGAGATTCTAGAGTGCCTCCATTTGGATTTGCTGATCACCTGCAAAACAATTGATACGGGGTTCAATAAAAACTGGCCAATTAGAAGGGCAACAGTATCACCATGGACAGAGAAGTTCTGAATCAGCGTTTAATTCACATAAAAATGCAAAGGAATTATGATAAAAAGGAATCAAATAGGAAAAACTAAATAAACATAGTGACGGCTAAGAGCATAGTTCTATTAACGTTAACCCACTATTTCTTAAACCAGGTAGCAAGAATAGCTGACTGGGAGAACTTTCAAATTTTTCAGTGTTTCCAAGTTACACCTAGAGTGTTATGGAATGACTAGAAATAGATGGATTAGCAGAGAGACCCCGGATAGCCACCCTTCCTCGGGGACTATCTTAGGATCTACCTTCTGCCTAGCTCTAATCGATACATGATAGTCTCTTTTATAGAGACGACTGACTTGACCTCTAAGTAATATCCCAACCGAACCAATCTAATCTATCCCTTTCCTAACTAATCAACCTAAGCTAATCAGGTGATGAGTGGGCCCATGGGCCCACTCCACCTGTCGTAACACTACTCCACCCCTCCAAAACAGCTCGTCCTCGAGCTGTGCCATTGCGGTGGCCTGATTGGTGGCGGTGATGGCAGTGGCCATGCCAAGAAACATGTTGTGCGCGATAACGCCCATGATCTAGAGCAGGTGATCGATGATGTCCCTAAGGTCGCCGCGTTTACTGTCCTTGAAGAACATCTCCATGACGTAGTTGCCAATGGATGTGAGGAACGCCACGTCCGAGTCGACCCCCTTGGGGACGAAAACGATCCAAGGCCAGGTGAGGAAGCTGGGCACTCCGTCGAACGCCTTGCAGCAGAGGGCCAGCGTGTGGGGCGCGTTGAAGGAAATGACCTCGACGAGGACGGCGCCCATGCACCCGATCGTCGGCATGAACGTGGACTCGTTGATGAACCACTCGCTGTCACCCTTGATCATCATCTCCCGGAGCAGCGACCCGCTGCAGTCATTGACCAGGTGGAGGACCAGGTCGGCCTTGGCGGTGCCATTGATGTAGGGCACCGGGTCCGTCACAAAGGTCTGGTGCGGCAGCCCCGGCAGGTTGCAGCTGACGCTGATGTAGATGGGCTTGCTCACCCTGAGCGCCATGGAGATGGCCATGTCGATCTGCGCACGCGCGTCCTTCAGGTTGTGGTCGATGGCCTGGCGGCAGGTGACGGGCTGGAAGCACTGGAGCTCCTGAGAGAAGACCGGGAGGCCAATGGTGTGGTGGAGGATGCAGTTGATGTCGTAGTTGTTGGAGTTTGGCCCGTCTACGATGCGCACCACCAGCAAGTTCTGGCTGTAGGCGTTGGTGATGGCATGGAGCACGCTCAGGCTGCCCATGGTGCGAGCAGTGCTGCGTCGTTGTTGCTGTACACCATCACCACGCTGCTATGGATCGGGGCAGGGGATGGGGATGAAGGTGGCAACAACGTCCTGGCCCTGTCCCTCCGGTGCGGTGGCACATGGCGCTGAACAGCACTGCCCACCGGAGTGGCCACCTCGACGACGTCCAGGCCAGCAGCGTCGACGACCATGTTGCCCTCCAAGTTCTTCATGGGGACGACCGTGGCGGCGGCGGTGGTCGCTGCAGTCCACACTTGCTTCTCTTCCTACAATTCCTCTAGACGTGCAAGGCGCTCGTCGTGCCAATTCAACTGCTTGTTTATGGCGGAGAGTTGCGCAAGGATGCGGTCAAGCATGGTGTCCATGACCACAAGATCGATGCTAGGGCCGGTCATGGTGGATGACGATGCCCCTGCACTAGATCTCTGATACCTATTGATATGGAATGACTATGATAGATGGACTAGCAGAGAGACCCCAGATAGCCACCCTTCCTCGGGGACTATCTTAGGATCTACTTTGTGCCTAGCTCTAATCGATACATGATAGTCTCTTTTATAGAGGCGACTGACTTGACCTCTAAGTAATATCCCAACCGAACCAATCTAATCTATCCCTTTCCTAACTAATCAATCTTAGCTAATCAGGTGATGAGTGGGCCCACTCCCACCTGCCGTAACATAGAGTTGTAAACTGAAAGCAAGATATGCAAAGCTCAAATTAAGGTCTGGCAAAATAATAAATAACAATACAAGTCATATGTCCAAACAACCGTTTTTATGCTAATCCAAATGAAATGACACTTCTTACCTACCATAGTGTACCAAGAGATTTGTCCTGTGGTACGCCACGGTCAGTTTTGCAGGAAGGTGAAGCCACGTTCTGCCACTGCAGGATGCCATTGCGAACCTCACGACTGACTCCCTGAGCATGCAGACTAATGAGGCAAACATGTTGTGGCTCAACACCCACAAATCCTGCAATAAAGGTATAACAACAACCGTAAGCACAGCACGATTATTTTCAATGTAATATAAGGTTGGGTTTCCAATCCTAAAACGTTTTTTTCTGGATGAAGAACATTTCCGTAAATTTCAAAGCCACTAACTAGTCCAATATTGCAAACAGAAGTACTCTTACACGTGACATATTACTATTGAAGGAACATAAGCACAGAAAGAGTCAAGATCAAGATATAGGAAAGACAAACAAAGAATTAGATGAGCTGACCTAATTTTGGGTATGGCAGAGGAGGGGGCTTCCTTCAACTTGCTCTCACGAAGGTGCAGGCAATTTCCTATGACTTGTCTGATCATGAAAAAGAAGAGAACCAATTCCAGTAATGCCAACATATCCTAAGATACATGTTTGACAGTTTGCCTACTTATGAGAGCCATTTGTTCAAGGTGTTGGTTTTGAAAATAACTTCTTGAGGACAAAATCAAATACAGGTATAGAACACACGTTATCAGATATGCACTAATGGAATCAAACAAGCACTGTGATGGCCTTTGAGACACAACAATCAATACATGCTAGCAAATAAAGTTATGTCAATTACAGCAGGTTACTGGTGACAACCTCTCGGCTAGCTAGCTCTCTCTCTCTCTCTCTCTCACACACACTTTTGGTTGCTTGTTTCCTTTCCGTCCTCCACCACCGTGGCATCCTCCTCGGACTCGCTGTCAGTGACCTCAATTTCTTCCTCGGCATAGCCTTGAGCGTTGTATTGGCGGATGAGGGCCTGCTCGTAGTCACGGAGCTTGGCATCGACAAAGGTTGTGAGCGGATAAATCTCGCGGAATCCACTAGAACGCTTTGCGAGCTGAGCAGGAGTGAGGTCTTCGACGCTCCTGAAGGGCCTAGCCACCATGAGATCGATGAGCGCCTTGGGCAGCCTCTTCTTGATCACCCTCTTCCTCTTCTTCGCGGGCCTGGCCGCCTCCTCCTTCATCTCCCGCCATTGATCCATCCACATCTCGCTGCCTCCCGGGACACAGTTGAAATGCAGGAGACTTACAGCAGCCAACGCCTCCTTCTTCGCCTTGAGGATCTCGGACCCCTCCGACGACGAGGACGCCTGCTTCTTGGCCTTCAGCATCCCGGACCTCTCTGACGAGCTTCCCGGCAATGGCAACTTCCTGGCGACCATCGTAATGGATCTCTCTAGCTCTCGAAACTGAAGAAAACAGATGCTAGATCTGGATGAGCGGCGGCAGCTGAATCAACCAACGGAAGAACAAAACCTAGCGAGACTGCGAGAGGGAGAGAGGGGCGCGCGCAGGTTTTATCGCCCCGCGCCGCGTCAGGATGCCGAGACGAAGCCGGGAAGGAGAAGAAGACGGGAAAGGGAGAGCCAGTCGGATTTGGATTTACGGTCGCGTCGCGCCACGCCCAAGCGACCCCAGCCCGTTCTGTCCACTTCTTACACGTGGACCCTACGGTGGCCTTTTTAGTCAATCCATTTTATATTTATATGTTGTTATTATTGCCAAAAACCTTTGTTTTTTGAGCTTATATATCCCATATTATAGAGAGCCGTAAGTAACTTTTCTTTTTCAAAAACATTTGGTGGCATCAAAGTTTTGCAAAACTATCGATCTATATACCCCACCTAAATTAAAGTTGTCAATAAAAAAACAACTGACAATAATGATCAGAATCGTTAAAAACCAGACAGTTCCATTTTGAATCGAGTTGTTCGAAAAGCTTTTTTTTTTTTGGTAATTTAGTACCTACAACATTAGTGGACTTGGTAGCAGAATATTAACTCAGGGTAGACACTAGTGCTGGTCGCACCTGAAATGAGGAAAAAAATGCAAGAGAATGAAAGTGCTAGGGGTGAGTGTTTTGGGCGAGAGGTATTTTGCCGGGAGTCGTGAATTCAGTTCAAATCCCCAGTGAATGAAATGTCGATAACGCTGTCTGGGCCAAAAACATGCTCCATCGATCTGTTTGTTTCAAACAAACAAAATGGATTTGACCTATTATACCATTCATATATCGCCAGTGGAGCTCTACAGTCATGTCAAAACATATACAGGTGAGTACAAATGGGGAAAATGCTCCCCTCTATATGCAACAAGCTGCAGCAAAAGCCCTAAAAACAGCTTTTAGCAAAGCTCTACTCTACCAGTGCATTTATGCTTCAAACTCATACTCCCTGAAAAAAAATAAAGTTAGGCATAATTTGTCAGGTGAGCTCTTGAGTTTTCTCAACTAGCTCTCAACTGCTTCGAGAGTCAAGACTCAACGCTAGCAAATCGTTCCATGTGTCCGTTGGTCCTGGCAAACACCAATGTATGCAATCATCGTGTTTTTTTTCACCAGTTGTTGGAGAGTCAGCATCAGCTCTGAATTCACTCATGTGAGTGATGTCCATACCTCTGTTCAAGAGCCTTCACCAAGTGTTGGTTTACCAAGCGTGCTTCTCAAATTTTTTTTTAAAAAAGTGTGCTTATCCATCGGTGCTGTTATTGTCCAAAGAGAGAATTTCTTCCACCTGAACAGGTTTGCCTCAATATGTTAGTCTTTTTTTTTTTTAAAAAAAAAAAACAGATTTTGGCAGAAACCATGAAACATTTGCCATTCAGATCCAGCAAACTTAAGAAAACGAATAAGGGTTCAGCATAAGGGCACTGTTCCAACATGTTAATGAAATCCGTAAGTTGGGATTCGCTGCCTATTAATGGAGGATTGTATGGAAATGCTCTGTTTCTGTTCAAAAACTAATAACAGCAGATAAAATATGAAAAGATGCATTATTTTGTTGACTGCCATGTTAACATGAAAAAGATCAGATCCATGCAGTGTAAGGTCCCAAGTTGATACAAAAAGGATAGTGGTTCCATTGGGATAAAACAGATGTGGTACTTGGGTAGCATGCCTAGCTAACCTTAGATTCTGCAGCTATATTATCCTCAATAAACATTTTCTCATTCTTTATATGACATTTGTCCTGCTAGATAACACAGGAACTTACAAAGTTAGTATTTCATCACATTCACACATCCATGTCAGCATATTAATCAGTACCTCTTCTGACGACAACAGCTGGTTTACATTGGCAACATCCACCTTCACTGTGTTTGGTCTGATTGCTTTGTTCATAAACATTATCTGATGGAGATTATTTATTCAGAGCATGAGAAAGATAAGTTGAATGCCATTCTGATAGACATAGATAGGGATTTTTTTTCTTTTTAAGAGATACAAGTGTCATAAATCCATTCAGATCAAATTCACATGGTAAAGAATATTTCAAGAGGAACTAGCAAAATTTGTCAATTAGTTGAAGTACAGCAGTAGAATATTCATATCCCATGGCAGTGTATTTTTTCACAAGGAGAATTAGAGAAATGCCAGTCCATTGCATAGTAAGAGAACAAGGATTTAGTTAAATATGAGTATCAGACACGGATAGAACGGTTATTAGATATCAGCAAGGGCACTCTAAACTGGAGCTTTCAGTAACATGAAGAGACAAGGCTATCGGCATACCATGTTTTGAAGAGCCAAATCCAGTCCAAGTGACACTAAATGAGGTATAATTGGCCTCCCCTTCTCAAAGAAGGGCATTGGTAACCATATTGGATCAAATTTCGAGGGTGCCCACCACCTAAGTACAAAATAAAGCAAATGAGGCCAGTGGTAAAACTTAAAACTTAAAAGAATATATGTGCAATACATACAGAGCAAGATAAAACAAATCTTCACCCCTCATTATATATTACCATGTGTGTCACAAATTGTCTAGTTTATCAAAGCAGACAAAAACCAACATGATCGCTGTGGTGAAAATTAAGACAATTGAAGTGACCTGAGAAAGATATACGGTGAGCTGAATCACATTCTCTTCTATCGTGCAAAAGTTATTTAATCACAACTACTAATACAATCTTAAGTTTTTGATGTATCAAATTGCTACCAACATATATTGTCAACAATAAGTAGTTCAGTTGACTTTTGTCAAGTTTTGAACTTTGAAGGGAAACAATGGAACCACAGTGCTTAGTTTGTAGAATAGCACACTTGTTGATCTTAGGTAATCATACCAATAACTTAAATCATAAAATTCCGTTAGTTTGGCATAAAGCTGTAGAATTTCTGATTTAATGTTTATTTGTTCATGAATAGTGACATTCACATACCAATGCCCGGTGTTGAAAATAAACACATCATGGAAGCTACATGCCTCTAGCATGTTGGTCAGGAATATCCACATCAACTCCGTAACCTTGCTTATATCCAAGAGATTCTAGAGTGCCTCCATTTGGATTCACTGACAACCTGCAAAACCAGTCATATGGGGTTCAATAAAAACTGGCCAATTAGAAGGGCGACAGTATCACCATGGACAGAGAAGTTCTGAATCAGCGCTTAATTCACATAAAAAAGCAAAGGAATTATGATAAAAAAGGAATCAAATAGGAAAAACTAAATAAACATAGTGACGGCTAAGAGCATAGTTCTATTAATAGTAACCAACTATTTCTTAAACAAGGTAGCAAGAATGGCTCACTGGGAGAACTTTCAAAATTTTCAGTGTTTCCAAGTTACACCTAGAGTTGTAAACTGGAAGCAAGATATGCAAAGCTCAAATGAAGGTCTGGCAAAATAATAAATAACAATACAAGTCATATGTCCAAACAACCCTTTTTTATGCTAATCCAAATAAAATGGCACTTCTTACCTACCATAGCGTACCAAGAGATTTGTCCTGTGGTATGCCACGGTGAGGTTATAGCACAGGAAGGTGAAGCCACAGTCTGCCCCTGCAGGATGCCATTGCGAACCTCACCACTGACTCCCCTGAGCATTCAGACTAATGAGGCAAACATGTTGCGGCTCAATACCCACAGATCCTGCAATAAAGGTATAAGAACAACTGTAAGCGCAGCACGGTAATTTCAGAGGCGACAACCGTAAGCACAGGCGCAGCAAGGTAATTTCAGAGGCTCTCAATATATGAGCTCAGCACAGGCAGAAAATGTGAATACATGTACTACCCCAGAATTTGGAACTGTGAATCAACATTGCTTCTACCTTCTTTGGGCAATTCTAGTAACCTAATTAGAAGAATGTAGCAGAATGGAAATGATGGAGAATGCAACCTTAGCATCACACAACAACTCTAGAAGATTGGAAACTGAAAATATGATGATACACCTACACAAATTAGCTTATATGAGATGTATAAGTGACTAACAAGTGCATATGAAACTACTTCGTGCTGACAATTGTAGAACTAGGTGCCACATTCTACACGCCCAGGAACTCTATCTCCTGATTTAAATTGCGTTGAAAACTACCCAATCACACCACAGCACTTGCCACCACCAAATCGCATCGCATGTCAATTTTCTCATGCATTTTTCGAAATCAAGGAAACAAGAGCGGCAAGTTACCGATACTGGTGCCCCTGTGGCGCTCCAGGAACCGTCGCGGGTCGAGGCGGGGGGATCCACCGCCAGGTGAGCAGGTCGCGGGCGTTGGCCTTGCCATTGGCGACGCAGTTCCATCCCTCGAACATCTCCTTGCAGGCGTGGTCGTAGCGGAGCGAGGAGCCTGCGAGGGGGGTCGCGCACCCGCACACACTCGCCGGCGGTGTAGTCGCAGACGCAGGCCTGGGACCGGGAGTGCTTGCGCAGCGCGGGGACGGGCCGAGGCGAGGGCGGGGAGGTGAGGTGGAAGAGGAGCAGCAGAAGGGGAAGCAGGAGGAGAGGCCCCGCGCGGTCGGGCTCCTCGCCGGCGGCGGCATGGTAGGCGGGCGAGGTTGCAGATCTCGTGCGTTGCGCCGTGGGCCGGCCGAGGAACTTTGCTGGGCCAAACCAAGAAGAGACAAGTACCGGGCCTTAACAGGCCAAATTCGGTCTGGAACGTAAATATTAGTGTGGGCCAATTTCGTGAGCAAAACACTTTTCTCCAAACGTAGGTTCACAAGATTTGATTATTTGAAGACGTGGCAGAAAGAAAATGTTCCTGCTCAGTATACGTTGTAATGTGTAATTAAAAAAAATATATTACTGTCGAAAAGGGTATTTTATTTCAGTCTCTATATAAGGTTCTGCTTGGATCAGGGATGGTAACGCGACCGCAAATGTAAATACAATAATATGCGGGTAATAACGTTAATAAAGTATCGGAATACAGAATTTGTTTGTTTCACTTGCTGTAACGGTATGGAGCAGCCAGCTGCTAGTAATTACTGCTAGCGGCTAGTATTTGATTTTGAGTACTGAAGGGAGAGAGCTGTGGCAACTTTGTAATTGCGGTTGGGCGCTGAAACAAACAAATACTAAGGCCTTGTTCGGTTGTTGGGGATCCAATCATATGGGGATGAATTAATCTAGGTCTGGAATCAGTTGATCCCCTTGTGTCACTCAATTCAGGCCAGGATTAATTCCAGAGGGTAGGAGGTCCGGTTTCGTTACGGGCCGCAGAGATGGGAAAAGGAGAAGCAAGTTTTGTTCCGAGCCGCTTTAGTTTGAGGCACCCAAAGCGAACACACATTTTAGTTGTCATCCAGATTAAAAATAGGCCGTAGCAATCCACCGGAATGTGCCCCGAACGGGCCAATCCCGTCGAAATGAACGAGGCCTAAAGAGATCTGGTACCCTTTGTAATGAAGTCAATCAAGTCAATCAAGTGCACCAAATGGGCAATGCTCAGGTACTCCGTTTACCTATAAGGAGGTAATATCTCGAATCGATCTCGAACCATTGATTTTTTTTTAATTTAATGATTTACTAAATAAATTAATAAATTCAAAAACACAAAAACAAAAACCACATGCCGCTAGTCACGGGAGGCCACTGCATGCCGTGAATTTGGATCACTCTACCCCTTTTCTTGCTTGCGCCACAACCGCCCACATTCCTATTTTCACAACCGTCCACATTCCTATTTACAGTTAATCAATTAATGAACGAGAAAGAATCTGCATGCGTCTTTCTTTTTTATGCTGAACGTGAATACAAGGCTGTTTTATTTTTGTTTTAATTGTTTTGCTTATGTATGTATACATGTACATATATACCGAATGTATAAATTTTTTTGACCGAATACCGCTATAGTAGAGTCGCAAAAAGAATACCACTATAGTGAATACTTTAGTATATATACACATATGTATGAAGTTATTTTGTATATATTAATATATATTTATATCATATACTCGATTAAAAATACATCAATAATATAAAAAACTAACACGTCTAAAATATGTTACACGCTAACACGTTGCCCGTACAGAATCGCATGCATCAACCAAATCTTATTTATCCTATTTTTATAAAATAAAATTTTAATAAATACTATTACCTCCTAGGAGGTAATATATGATCGTGACCGTTGGGTCAGAATAAATGGACGGTCCATAGTCATTTCGGAGTACCGCAGCAAAAGCCGCACCGAATATGTACGTAGAGCCATAATCAAGGTATTTATTGACCTCGTATTCTCTCGATCGCAATGCTCCTTGCTTCAGAATAGTTGTACGGAGTAACTTGTAATTGTAAGCAAGCCTTGCAGAGATATAAACTGGATCGGAGCTGTGGAAGCAGAGGATGGTTTGACAGCCGCCAGAGTATAGTACCGTACGGCAACGCAATGCAACGAGATGAAGATGAAGGCAGGCTAGACCGTCGTGGTAGCAATTTAACATCTCATCCAGTGTCATGCCTACGTACGCGTAAGTACTCAGGGACTCGCGGGGCCGGCATTGCGTCGAAGCTAGCAGTAGCGAGAAGGCTGCAGCGGCTCAAGCAGGAAAAGTTTCGTATAGTAAACGTAGAGGTTGGTCGTTCTCCCGTAAGTGACATTTCTACTCCACAAATGCAGGCAGCAACTATACGATACGTGGGCAGGTCGGGTCGTGTGGGTGTGGCGGTGGCGCGGCGTTCGTCGTCGTCGTCGTCGGTCCACGCTAGCTGATGCAACCATAACTAAATCATCCTGGGACTGCCTGACCTCTGCATGCGTTCCAGCTCGATCTTCACCCTGCGTACGTAACGATAATCGATCCACCGTACGTCGGTAGTACCAACCTTTGTACCCGCAACGTTCTTTGTTTGTCGGTAGTACAAACAAAGGACTAGCCGGCGGCCGCGCGCCGCAATCATCTGTAGTGTTCGTGCCCGTGCAGTGACGGAACCGATCATGATTAAGAGGGGCGAATAAATTTGATGACATTTTTTACTATGATAAAATATACATAATAATACGTTTCAACAATTTTTTTAAAAAATACACTATTTTTAACTAGAATCATAGTTTTTAATTAAAAATAAGTAAAAAGATAAGTTTTTTAACTAAAAATGAGTAAAAAGATTGAGTTTTTTTAACTAAAATTAGTAAACCTTCCATGCATGGGGGGGCCACGGCCCCTGCTGGCCCCTCCTAGTTCCGTCACTGTGCCCGTGCAGAGACGGAGCCAGGAATTGAGGTCAGGGGGGCAATGGACAAAGGAAAATTGAACTGATAGCCATGTCAACTAGTTTTAATCACAAATTACAATCGCATGATTCACAAGCCTTTACCAAAACAAAATTACATATCTACGACTAGCAGCAAGATCATAGGCTGCAATAATATCATCGGTACTGATTGATGCAGCCAATTCTTTCTCAATAAAAGTTACCAAACAATCTCGTAGAAATCCATCTCCCATTGTACATATGAGACGCGTCTTTGCAAGTTTCATAGCTGAAAAGCATCTTCCGGTGGTTGCAGTTGATACTGGAAGAGTTAAAACTAATCTTAACAACCTGTCCACCATAAGATTTATATTTACCTGTTTTAAACAGTGCACTTGTTAGATCAGCAAGTGTTGATAATTCTTTTAGTTCAGGACTGCTGCATACATCAATCTGAAAATGTGGCAGCTGACTCTCCAATCGAGCTCTTTCTTGACTTGAGAAATCAACAGGATAATATTTTTCCCCCAGAGTGCATATATTGTCTATGTTGAATGTGTCCTTCCTAGGATCCAAAGAATCACAAAGGGACAAAAGCTCTGTCGCTTGAGAACTGAATCGATCTTCTAACTCTGCTAGTTGTTGGTCAATTGCAACATTAAACACATCTACTTTGTAATGGTGAAAGGCTGTGGTGTTGTCATTCTTGTTTCGAGATTTAGTCACATCAACATACTTCTTACTCAGATCAGGAATATCAATCTCGTGCTTTCCACAAAACAATTTGACCTCCTCAAGAAGAGGTTCCCAGCCATTATTTCGCAACTCACCAAGCAACACTTTTGTGGTAGAAACAGAATCCACCGCATTTAAGATATCAATGTTCTTCTTCTGGAGTGTCTGACACAACACATCGGTGATCTTCATAATCTTTTCCATTAGGAATAGAATAAATACAAAATCAAATGTGACAATGATTCTTAAGGCACCACTGGCATCTCCCCGAGAATACTTCGAAACTGAACGATCATTAGCAATGCTGCGTAGGACAGAAACTGTGGCACCAAACATCTTCTTTAAGCTTAGAATGGATCTGTAGTGGGAACTCCATCTTGTGTCCCCTGGCCTTTGTAAGGAGGAAACCTGATTTGCCCCTCGCCCTGTGTCAAGCTCTCCCAATTCAATTTCCCGGGCAATTTCCTCTGCTTGATTTGCTAGCAACTCATCATTGCGCTTAGTAGAAGCACTAACAACATTTATGATGAAATTTGCATGCTGAAAAAAATTGTGTAGCTAGCTCATGTACCTCCCTTGATGCTGCTACAAGGGCCAACTGCAGCTGATGAGCCATGCAATGAATATAATATGCATACGGGCACTCATTGAGAATTAGAGCTTTCAATCCGTTCCACTCCCCTCGCATGTTACTGGCCCCATCATATCCTTGACCTCTTATATCTTGTATGCTTAGGCCATTAGCTGAGAGGACAGCACAAATTGACTCTTTAAGTGTCACAGCAGTAGTATCGCTAACATGGATTAGATCAAGGAAACGCTCCTTTATAAGTCCCTCCTTGTTTACAAATTGGAGGACTATTGCCATCTGCTCTTTTTTTGACTCATCTCGAGCTTCATCAACCATTATGCAAAATTTGCTATTGCCAATTTCTTCTCTAATTGATTTCTGCACTTTTCGAGCAAGTATGCTTAGAATTTCCTTTTGGACATCAGGTGAAGTGTATTTTGCATTTTTGGGAGCATTTTCTAACACAACCTCATTAACCTCCTTGTTATACGAAGCCAAAAGCTTGACCATTTCAAGAAAATTACCCCTGTTTAAGGAGCCTGGAGATTCATCATGGCCTCTAAAGGGACAACCTTGTAATGCCAACCACCTAAGACAATCAATCGTAGTCGCAAGCCTTCGTCTTCCTTTTGCAACCATTATCTCTTTTTGCTTAAGAACCACATTGTCAATTTGAGCCATTGAGTTCTTCAGATTATTAAAACACCGAACTGAATAATTATGGGCTGAGCTAGCATCCCCCATGTGTTTTAGAAGAGAACATTCAAGTTCTGAAACCCCTTTACTGTGAATGAATCTGATCCAACTTTCCCAATTGGCTTCTTGGAAAATAAAAAACATGGCAGGCAATAAGCACGATCTGTATGAGGTGAATATTCTAGCCAAGTAAATTTCTTGAACCAGTTACTCTGAAATCGACGATGATGAGCTAATTCACTGAGTGGACCTTCTGAAATATAAAATCTTCGAGCTTCATCTTGTTGATCAGCTGGCAGTTCAAATATTTGAACACGTTTACCAGGGTCTCTCTCAAATCTAGTAGCTACAACTGGTGGATGCTCGGCAACCTCGGCTTCGATCGGAGTAGTAGCAGCAACAGGACTACTCTGATTATTAGGATTTTGTACATGATCATTATGAGTTTCCCCTTCCACTTCCAAATTAGGAGCTTCCACTTGCACATTACTCTGAATGCCTCAGCTTGCAATGGCTTCAATACAATTAGCACTTGAACCAATCGGCTTATAAAAACTATTAATGGTCATGGTCTTTCTCTTCTTCATACTATGTGAAATTGGAAAGGGAAATTTAGAATCACTAGACTGCTAAGTGCTAATAGATAAGGGAAAATAGAAAATATCATTGGAATCAGATTGGAATTACCTGCTGCCTTGCCTGCTGGACGACATGTAATCTGGACAACGGCGGCTGCACGGCAGCAGGGAGCAGCGTGGTGCGGCGGACGTCGGTGTCCTGCTTCCGGCGAACTGGCGAAGGAGAAGGAGATTTGGGTGAACCGGCGAAGTGTCGTGGCGAGCAATAACAATTTGGGCGACAAACGAGGAAGCCAATTAGCCAAAGAGCCACGATTCTTGTTTCTTGACCGTCGACGCAGGCGGCGCGCGCTTCGTATATTCCAACAATAATGAAAGGAAGCAGCTAAAGAGGCTAATGGGCTGCTTCTTAGTGGGCCTTAGATACACAAATATCGTTTGGAGAGAATTGGGGTGGGGGTGGGGGTGGGGGTGGGGGGGGGGGGGGGGCGCTGGCCTGCAAATACGTACACACATATACTACTAGATTCGTAGAGTGTCAGGGGGTGCCTGGCCCCCGTGCCCCCCCCCCGCCACTATGCCCGTGGCTACCTGCACCGAAGGCGTTCATGACGACCTCGTTCTACCTCGTTGACCATCATCACCAGGCATACGCTAGGAGTTGTAAGTTGTTTGTTGTTGAAATGCATGCATTTACACTGAAATTAAAACTGGTGGCCAACTATGAGTACAGCATTAGCAGTGTGCGCAGTCAGTGTAGTCGTCAGACGACGCAGGTAGGGGGGCATCTGCTAGCTGTGCGCGCAAGTGCAATCCACCGGCCAGAGTCGTCGGACCAACCCCAGGACCTGCATGCATCTGACGTGCAGCGGGCTTGTGCCGTCCCACCAGGCCGCTCTCTCTCGGTCGCTTTTCTGATTAACCGCAGCGGCGTCGCCGTTGACTCGGGCCGGCGGCGGCGGCAAGGCGGCAAGGGCGGGAGGCAAGGGCAGTGGGCCCCAGCATGGCAAGGGCGAGGGCGGCGGTGGCCCCGTGCGGCTAGGCAAGGCTGCCTGTGCACGCGCGAGAGGCACGGCGGCGGCCCTGCTACCGCGCTTAGACACGCGCGAGGATAAGGACGGGCCACGACTCCGAGTCTCCGACAACCTCGCATCCTATCAGTAGCCTCGCTGCCGGCCGCCGATCGGATCGGAGGACGAAGATAGGAAGCTAGCTTATGCTACACTACGATACTCTATTACATGAATTGTAAGAAAGGATTACTTCTGAATTTTGGTTGCGGTTTCCTCTTCCTCTCGTGATACATATAGGTGTCACACTTCCTTGTTGGGCTGGGCTGTACAAGCACCGCAGTTCCATTGTGGGCCGGAAACCCGGTGCTCCCGGCCCGTGCACGCTTGATCTTCCTTGCCTGAACATCGAGTGACTGCCATGGTGGGGGACAGTGACACTACCCTCCCCTTGAGATGCGCCTTTGGGAAACGTTGCATGAGAGCTTCGGTGTCTTCCCATGTAGCGAGTTCAGATCCATACCAGACCATTTGACGAGGACCTAGGACACAGCCATCCCCGCGTTGGTGCAGTCAACGCCGAAGAATGGCCTCGGTATTTGATGATGATCATCGACATCCGGGAGCGATGGAGAGACTTGATACTTCGAGGAAGGAGCAGGCTTCAGCAGGGACACATGAAAAACTGGGTGCACCGAAGAAGGATGGAGTTCCAGTTTCTAAGCCACTGAGCCGATCTTGGACAGGATCTTGTAGGGTCCGAAATACTTGAATGACAGCTTCTGATGTGCACGAGGGGCAACCGAAGACTGGACATATGGCTGCAATTTTAGGAACACCATGTCGCCCACCTCAAAAAGGCGATCCGAACGCTTCTTGTCAGCTTTATTCTTGATACGTTGTTGAGCTCGGAGAAGATGTTGACGCTCCGAGTCAAGCATGAAAGTGCGCTCAGAGAGCATGGTCTCCACATCGAACTCGAAGAGACAAGACGGTAGGGGATAGACCAAAGTGCCGGGGAATCCGACGGCCAAACCGAGCGAGTGAACCAATGTTTGGAGACTTTCCTCTCGCTGCTTTGTGCACTTCTGCCCTCGGCGCTGGACCAAATAGTTGACTTTTGCAGAGTTTTGGTACAACACCTGCAGCCATTCTTCGACACAGTGCTCCCCATTTCAGGTACTCTATGGACATCCGGGTGATATGCCGAACTCATACAGAGGGTGGAGTTAGCAAGATGGAAGAGCTCTTTCTAAAAGGTACTTGTCAAAATCCAGTCGCGATCAGAGACTATGTGTGTGGGCATACCATGGTGACGATATACTTGATCAAAGACGATTTGAGCCACCTGAGGAGCTGAAAATGGATGCAAAAGAGGGATGAAATGGGCGTACTTGCTAAACCTATCCACGACGACCAAGATGCAATTAGCTGAACCCGAAGTGGGGAGGCCTTCGATGAAATCCATTGAGATTTGCTGCCAGGATTCAGAGGGAACAGGTAATGGCTCCAGCAGACCGGGTACTAAGCACGGTCAGGTTTGGCCTGGACACGAGATTGTACAAGAGTGCACAAAACTTCTGATGTCCTTTTTCATTCCTCACCAAGCAAACAACTTGCGAATACGGATGTAGGTGACTGGAAAGCCCGAATGCCAACCCAAAGCAGAGCTGTGAAGAGCATGCATAATGTGGAGTTGCAGTTCACGGTTGTCACCGACCTAGACTCGGTCATTGTACCTAAGAATCCCATTCTGCAGTGAATATGGTGGATGAGCTGAAGGGGTGACAACCAATTCTTGAATAAGTTTAACAGCAGCAAGATCAGTAGAGTATCCATCAGCCACATCAGATAGCCAAGTAGGAGCAGGAGAAGAGATGGCGTTCAACTGAATGGGCAGAGAAGGATGTCGAGATAAAGCATCCGCTGCCTGGTTTGAAGACCCCAGCTTGTAGACTATCTTGTATTGCAATCTAGATAATTTGGTATACATTTTCAACTGCCAAGGAGTATGTAGTCGCTGCAGAATCTTTCATTGGAGAAAATGCCGCGAGCCAGTCCATTCCCAAAATCATATCCACGGACCCAAGCGGCAGAATCTTCAGAGATGAATGAAAGCTGCACCCATTGGTAGACCATTCCACTGCATGAACAACCGAAGAGCAAGAAACCAGACCACCATCTGCTAGACGAACAGAAACTGGCAATACTAGCTGCTGGACACCGTCAAGCTTGGCGGCAACAGAGGTGCTGAGGAAAGAGTGGGAACTGCCTGAATCCACCAAAATGGAGAGAGGGATGCCTGAAATAGAACCCACCAGCTGAATTATTGCAGGAGCTGAAGAAACTGAACCTGCAGCGCAAGAAAGCATCATGCAGAGCTGCTGGTTGGCAGTAGATGTTTCTAGAATATTAGTGGTGGCAGCAGGATCCGTGTCAGCACTGTCATCCTGCAGCAAGCTCAATGCATAGATGTTCCATACTTCCTGCATAGCTTGAAGTTAAAGTTGTGGCGCACAACGATGACCATGTTGCCACTTGTCACCTCACCTCATACAAAGGCCCTGGGCCTTCCTGTAAGCACGCAGGTTAGAGAGCTTGTCGTCCACGCTGGGAAGCTTCTTCTCCGGCCGAGGCTCGACTGGAGGTGTAGGCAGAGGGTGAGCAGCCCTGAACGCCGTCGTCTTGGGGTACTGATTAGAGTCTAGCTTCCTGAATTCCCTGGGCCGCACCGGTCCCAGCGCATCCTCCTGCAACAATGCGAGGGAGCAAGCAGTATCCAAGTCGGCAGGTTCGTGCATCATAACAACTGCATGAATGGGATCAGCAAGACCATCCACGAAACGAGTAGTGAGGGTACGCTGGTCAGGGTTAGGATGGTAAGCAGAGAGCTGTTCGGCTAAGGCAATATAGCGCTCCACATAATCGGAAGCAGAGGAAGTCATGCGAATGTTGAAATGCTGACGCAAAAGAGATTCATGTTGGTCACGATTGAAACGCTCAAGGAGCATGTAAGTGAAAGTATCCTAGGAAATGTGAGCGTGCTGGGGTTCTACTGACTGCGACCAGCGAGCTGCTGCATTGGTGAAATGATGAGTAGACACACGAAGCCAAACAGAGGGGTGGACAGAGTACATCTCAAAATATGACTTAGCGCGAGTGAGCCACAATTGAGGATTAGAGCCATCAAAGGTTGGGAAGATCATCTTCGGTAGCTGACCGAGAAGATGAGGTGGTGGATTGGCGCAATTGGGTGGTGGCGGGTGAAAATTGTAGGATGAGGTGTAGTGAGGGGGGTGTGGCCATGGAGGATATGGATTAGGACAGTAGGTGGAACTAAATTGTGGCTGGGAAAATTATGGAGGGGGATGGTGGGGTGGATATGGGGGTGGATCAGAGGGAAAATTTGGACGACTATGCGGAGGGGGAAGGGGATTAGGATTGGGAGGGATTGGGGAAATTGAGGTGGCGGGTATGGCGGAAACGGCGGAGGGGGAATCGAACAACCATAGGCCCCACATGTGAGATACATGGCATGTCAGCATAAGTATGAGTTAAGATTCATTTAGATCTAGACGAGACCCAACCCGTTACCAAGTTTAGGGACTTGAAAATTGCTTTTTGATAATACAAGGACCTAGGTAACATCCGATGCCAAGTTCGACAACCGCCCATAAATTTTCCTCTTATCTAATTCTCCTTTGGTCCCCGGCTAGTGGTGGGAAGAGGATCTTTCGAGTAACCGAGACTATTAGCTTGCATGAATGAGGACTTCGACGAGATGGGCATGCTTGGCCTCGGTGATGGCGCGACGGGATGGATTGGCTTGCATGGTCAAGGACCTTGACAGAGAGACAAGCGAGCTTGGCCTCATGGTGGCACAATGGGATGGAGGGTGAGCTTAGCCCCGGTAGTGGCATAGGGCATGGTGGGGAGGACAAGTCGGGACAAAAAGACGTTCGGGAGGGAGTTGGTGGAGGAAAATTTTCTCCGGGAGAAGTAGAGAGCATCCTATGCACCCATATAAGAGATGGGGCAATGGGACTCGAGTTGGGGCCAATTTGATTATTTCTTTACTTTGCCACTAAAAAGTAAGTGTGAAGCCTGTTGAAGATGCTCTTAGTGTTTTTTTTTTACAAAAGAGTGGGGATATATTTAACTGTATTTGTGACCATGATAATCTTAAGCCCGAATCTCTATATGCCAAACACAAATCCTTATCAAACCTAATGAGATCACAAAAAAGCAAAAGGATATATCTAGCTGAACTGTAATTGATTTGGAATGAAACAACTTTAGTCTACCCCACAACTCTATTTCGGTCATGTCAGTAGCTTTCTTTGTTGCATTGCTTTATTTTTGCTGACCATGTATTTTCATCGGACAAGAATAAATTTCTGTATATGCTGAGTGCATGATGAATGAAGTGACGAAACAAAAGGTGGAAGGAGCAGTATATTGCAGGTCGATATGCGGTGTGGGGTGGCCAGGAATCAATTCTTCTTCCATGCGTACCGAATGCCTACGAATTCTTCCACCGAAATGCTGAATGCCTAAGAATTACCAGCTACTCCCTCCGGCCAAAAAAAAGTGTCGTTTTAGACTTTTCAAACATCGTGTTTGACCGTTCGTCTTATTCAAAAATTTTGTATAAATTATTAAATAAATAAATTATTAAAGTATCTCTAACGATAAACTAAGCCATAACAAAATATATGATATTTATACAAAAATTTTGAATAAGACGGATGGTCAAACACGATTTGTGCCGGTTAAAAAATGACACTCTTTACGTGACGGTGGGAGTACTACTCAGGCTGTATATTCGCATGCAGCTTGATTGTTCGGGCACCCAGCGGAGGTGGCGAGGCCACATGCGGTCCACCGTCTCCGCCGCGTCCCCGCATGGAACGAGGTCGTCTACAGTTGGCCTCTACGACTTGTGTCTACAGTTATTGATCCATGCCGTCCATATCGATCCAAGCGTGAGCTCCAAAGAAGCTAATCTAACAGGCCTCCAACCGGCCCATACGAGCCCATCGAACCGTGGCCCGGCCCTGGGGTGTTGCGAGCCGAGCAGCCGCACAAGGCCCTCGAGGCTAGGGGGCCCAGCCCCAATTATGTAAGTATTCAGCCAAGAAAAGATCGTCGATATCTTCTTTCCTCCGCTTGCGTGAGGCTCCGTCTCGGCGCCGTAGGGGCAACTCGAGGTCGTCTTCTAGGTTTTCGTCCGTCTCACCGCCGGCCGCCGGCTGCTCCTCGTCCTTCCTCCCCTGCGCGGCGCCTCCATCCACGGGCCTGCTCCTCCCGCTCCACGCGCACCCCAGCCCTGTGGTCGAGCGGCGCGGCCACCAGCCTCCGAGTCCGGGACGACACCGCCGACGCCGAGTCCCTAGGCTCCCCGCAGCCGCGCGCCGCGTCTCCGGCGACCTCGCTCGTCCGAGTCTCGCAGGAAGAGGAGGACGGCGAGGCCCCCCTGCGAAGTGGCGTCTTCGAGCTCCCCTGATTCAAGAAGGCCTCCTCCGTCGCGCTCTTCCTGAGCCTCCACAGCCTCGTCGTGCCTCGCGCCGGCGTCTTCGCCCGACTCGCCGAGCTCCACCTGCACGACGTCTGGTTCCACGGCCCAGGCGAGCTGGACCAGTGAGAGCTGTCATCACCCAGGCAGCACCCCAAGCGTGCGGCTCCCTCCGGCGGCGTCCCTGTTCGGTGTCGCACTTCCCTCCCTCTCCACTTTCCCGGCCCGGTAGCGCTTGCCTCGGAAGAGTCTACACAATAGAAACAGCTGTACCCGGAAGTGGCAAAATTGGTTTTGCTGTATCCAAGAAGTAGCAAATTGGTTTTTCCTTGGTGCTTGAAGTGGCAAAATTGGTTGGTGACCTCGGCGGACAACTCCGGCGGCGAGGGCTCCAGATCCCTTCAGGCAATACCGTCAATCTCCCACCTAGTGCTAAGTATTAGGTAAGGTTCACAGTTTCGTCACTCCTGTCGCTCTTCTTCAATGGCGGCGGAGAGCATGCCGATGGGGGGCGAGGATGGCTGATCTGGATGTGGAAGAGTTTCTCAACCGAATTCAGTTGAGCGAGGAAGAGAAGGAAGGAGTGGTGCTGACAAAGGAAGACCGGGATAAACTACCGGAAGTGAAATGGATGGCAGCAGCGAACTCCTGGCATCGAAGGAATTCAGTGTGACCTCACTTGTGTCGATGATGCGGTCGGCATGGAATCCAACAAAGGAGGTGTCTTTCTGACCTATTGGCAAGAATTTGTTTCTGATCCAAGCGTTTTGCTTAGGAGATTGGAAGCGAATCATGGAAGAGGGCCCTTGGATTTTCCGGGGATATGCACTCATGTTGGAGGAATTCGATGGATCAACTTCAATTCCAAAGGTGATACCGCATAAAGTGCTCAGTTGGATCCAAATTCACAAAATACCCCATCTGTATCGCACGGAAGATATTGTGAAACAGCTTGCTGCAAAAGTGGGGGAGGTGCAAATGGTGGAGATGAGGGCAAGGCCCTCGAGGATGGGAGACTTCCATCGAATTAGGGTGAAGCTGATGGCAAAAAAACCTTTGATCCGGGTGGTTACATTAGCTCCAGAAGGACAGCCTAAGATTTTGCTCCAAGTGAAGTATGAGAAGCTCCCACGTTTTTGCGCTTATTGTGGAATTATGGGCCATGTCCATCTAGAATGTGGCGCCGGGGAATATGCAAAGAAGGATCTCCAATTTGGTGCTTGGATGATCGCAGAGGCGGACCATTATCATCCAGCCACCATGAGGTTCCAGACTTCTGGTCCTGGTAAATGTGAGGTGCCAAAAGAAGGTGCTGGACGTGGTGGCAGACCTATGAGAGGAGGCTGGGGTCAGGTGGTTGGTCGTGGTGGCCAAACGCTTAGATGGCAAGCGAAGACGGCCCCGACCAGTGATAATTTAGACTCCAGGAAGTATGCTTCAGCTGAAGTCACAGGAGAGAGCTCTAAAGATCAGGAGCAGGATGTCACAGCTTCGAATCCTAACAAGACTCCAGGTCAAGGAGAGGTGAGGATGAAGGAACTTTCTTGCGCAACTCCAAGTCAAGGGGCGGTGGGGGCCGAGGACCTTTCTAGCGCTCGCAAACAAATGAGGCTAGACACTGAGGCAAGAGTACCTCTCCCACCACCAGTCTATAAATCACCGCGGGAGATTAAGCGTGTGAAGAGGGTGGTACGGAAGAAAGGCAACACACAAGCTAATGATAAGGCGGGCTCCCTTGAGGAGTGCCGCCAACCCCAATGAGTTGCCTGAGTTGGAACTGTCGCGGACTTGGCAACACCGCGACAGTGAAGGAGCTTCGTGAGTTGGCGAAGAGGTTTGCCCCTTCTATACTCTGTGTCCAAGAGACTCAAGTGCACAAGGCAAGGGTGGAGCTGCTGAAAACCACTTTAGGCTTTGATTTTTCTTTTGCGGTGAGTAGTACAGGCCGTAGTGGCGGTCTGGGAATTTTCTGGAAGAATAATATAAATTTAGAGATTTTACCATACTCAAAATATCACATAGATGTTGTTATCAGAGAAGGTGATTCTGAGCCATGGAGAATGACTTGTGTGTATGGGGAAGCTCGTGCCAGCGAGAGGCACAAGACATGGGATGTTCTGAAGTTCATAAAATCCACGTCTTCGCTTCCCTGGGTTTGCATAGGTGACTTTAATGAAGTTCTAGACAGGTCCGAACATGTCGGAGTGCAGGAGCGAAGCAATGCACAGATTGAAAGCTTTAGAGAAACTATTGATGTGTGTGGATTGGCGGATCTTGGCTTCGAGGGGAGGAATTGGACGTATGAGAAGAAAGTGACTGGTGGTTCTTACTGCCAGGTTCGACTGGATCAGGCCTTGGCCACGGCTGACTGGTCAGAGCGCTATCCTCTAGCTGTGGTTCGGCACCACCACGGCGGCTGCTTCGGACCATGGTCCGATCACCCTCTCTTGGCGATCGGACAAGTCGAGTGGCTATAAAAATAAAAATTTCAAGTACGAGGTGATGTGGGAAACTCATGACGATTTTCCATCAACACTGACAAAGGCATGGGAGGGGCCGAAACAGATCAGTATGCATGATCTCCAACGAAAGTTGGGTGAGGTCAGTAGCCACCTGCTATGCTGGGAGAAGACGACCTTTGGCAGTGTTCGTCGGGAGCTACGTATGCTAGCTGCTGAGCAAGAGCGGCTGCAGTCTCATCCAACATGAGTAGGTCCATCACATGCTGAACTGAAGATCAAGGAACGAATAATGGAACTAAATCATAGAGAGGAAATCATGTGGAGACAGAGATCAAGGATCATGTGGCTTACTGAAGGGGACCGAAATACGCGTTTCTTTCACCTTCGGGCAAGCCACCGGAAGAGGAGAAATAAGATTAGTAAGCTGAGGAAGGCTAATGGGGTTCTCACTGAGTCGGAACAAGAGATGAAGGATGTGACAAGGGATTTCTACAAAAACTTATTCCGCTCCGAAGGAGTGAATAATATGGAAACTATCTTAGATACAGTTCCAGTAAAGGTCACACCTGAGATGAACGAAAATTTGTTAAGGCCTTTCACAGGACTAGAGGTGAAGGAAGCTCTTTTTCAGATGTTTCCCACAAAGGCACCGGGACCGGATGGTTTCCCGGCACATTTTTTCCAGCGTCACTGGGATTTGTGTGGAACACAAGTGACCTCAGCAGTGTTGCGTGTTTTACATGGAGATGATGACCCAAAAATAATCAATGATACGATTATTGTGTTGATACCAAAGGTTGAGAAACCGGAGGAACTGGGTCAATTTCGACTGATCAGTCTGTGCAATGTGATCTACAAGATTGCCTCTAAGGTGGTAGCGAACAGACTAAAGATGATTTTGCCAGATTTAATATCTAAAGAACAATCAGCTTTTGTACCTGGAAGACAGATCACGGACAATATAATTACGGCTTACGAATGCTTACACTTTATGAAAAAGAAAGCGGGCCAAAGAATTACGGTGCTGTGCTCTCAAGCTGGATATGAAGAAAGCCTATGATCGTGTAGAATGGACATATTTGAAAGCAATTATGCTTCGGTTGGGGTTCCACCAGCTTTGGGTTGAGATGGTACTGAGATTGGTTACATCAGTATCGTTTTCAGTTCAACTCAATGGCGACTGTTTGGAACCGTTTACTCCATCTCGGGGGATCAGACAAGGTGACCCGATTTCCCCCTATCTCTTCTTGTTAGCGGCAGAGGGCCTTTCGTGCCTCTTGAAATCAAAGAACCAGTCATCAACGCTCAATGGTATTAAGGTGGCACCATCGGCACCGATGGTTAGTCACTTACTCTTTGCGAGATAATAGCCTGCTGTTTTTCAAGGCGGATGGGGAGAGTGCTCGGGAGGTGAAGGAAGTTTTGAACGTTTACTGTCAAGCTTTAGGCCAGCAAATAAATATAGAAAAATCATCAATTCACTTTGCTAAGGGATGCAGCCAAAGCTTGAGAGGGGAAATCAAGAATATTCTTGAAGTGCACACCGAAGCTCTCAAGGAGAAATATTTGGGAATGCCTTCTGACGTGGGTTCAGCAATAAATGGCGCATTTAAATTTCTAAAAGATCGGGTCTGGAGTAGGGTACAAGGATGGATGGAGCAGTGTTTGTCAGCCGGTGGTAAGGAAGTCCTTATCAAATCGGTAGCGCAAGCAATTCCTACCTTCTCTATGTCCCGCTTCAAATTGCCCCGTCACTACAGGAATCCGCGGGTTTGCCGACAATGAAAGCACGGCAAAGCCCATTTTATCTGTCGGCAAACGGTTTGCCGACAGGATTTCCCTATTCCCGTCGGCAAACCGTCGGGCAAAATCCCGTCGGCAAACGGACTTTGCCGACAGAATAAGGGCGCTGTCGGCGTATTTTCGCCGACAGCCACGTGGTCTGTCGGCGAAGGAACAACGCCTCAACTCGCCGCCGTTTGGTTCGCCGACAGCCACGGCTGTCGGCAAAGTCAGGGTTTTGCCGACAGCCACGGGCTGTCGGCAAAGCCAGTTTTTGCCGACAAACCCCCAGGGCCGTCGGCAAACTCGGGGTTTGCCGACGCCCACGTCGGCATGGCTGTCGGCAAAAATGTCAATTTGCCGACGCCCAGTCTACCTCCGGGTCAGTCGGCAAACTCCTCTTTTTGCCGACAAACCCGGGACAACAAGGCCGTCCGGCAAAGCCCCGCCAAGGCCGTCGGCAAACTCAATGCCGGCAAAAAATCCACTTTTGCCGACGCCTATGGTCAAAGCCGTCGGCAAAGCCGGGATTTTTTTTTTGCTTTTTTCATTGCATTCGAACCACATTTATAGCATATATAACAGATCACATTTATAACAACAATATAGCATATAAACCGCATTTCATCATCGGATTCGATCTCAACATGAATCCACACATGAACATCATCAAATCCATCGATACATGTCCAAAATACACATAACGTCGCGTAACAAGTGCATACATGTCCAACAAGTCCTACAAGTCCAACATGAGGGCAAAAGGGTCTAACATGCATCCTAGTCGAGAAGATGGAGGCAAAGGTACCTAGCTCCTCCCAATAGGTCCTCCTCCTACAAAAAGAGATAAAAAGATTACTACCCACTCAAAAATTCGGCAGCACCTCCCCGCACGGGGAGGTTCCAAGACCTCGCAAAAAACATGGCACGAAGGCCAACAACGACCACGGCACGAAGGCCGATAACCACCACGCACGAAGGCCGATATACACAACGGCACGAAGGCCGACAACCATCGCGGCACGAAGGCCGACAAGTAGTTAAGGGAGGCAAACGTACCTAGCTCGTGGTGTCGTCCCCGGGGTCCCATTGCCCCACGAACCCCACCCCCGCCCGTGGTGGTGCCCGAGTCCACCCCGACGGCGCGGCGTCGTAGCGCCATAGTCCCGCGCGAGGCCCCGCTTCTCGCGCCCCCGGCCACGAGGAGTAGCCCCGCGACCGTGGAGGAGGAGGCCCCCACGTGAACGGCCGCGTGGGGTAGGTCGGGGTACCCCCGGCCGCCCTTGCCGTGTAGGGCCGGCACCCGGTGGAGGGCCGGGAGTCGGGTTCGAACCCGCCGACGGAGCCTCGCACAAAGGACAAGTGAGGTAATTAGTAAAGTACCTGCAGGATGGCCGCACAAGCTAAAGCAAGTGAGGCAATTAGTATTATACTCACCGGACGCTGAACAGGAGCAGGCACTGGGACTGGGACTGGTGCTGGAGCAAAGAGCGAGGGAGGAAGCTCCTGCTGGTGCTGGGTCCGGAGGAAGCTCGCCAGGTCCGCCATCTGACGCTGGTGGTGCTCCGTCAGTGCCGCCAGGTGCGCCTGGTGGGCCGCCTCCACCGCCGCCAGCTGCATCTTGTGGGCCAAGTCCTGGGCCGCCTGGTTGGCCTCCAGCTCTTCCATCCTAGCCTGCAATATTACACCCGCACATGGTTGATGGTATGTGAAGCGAAGGTGGATCATGTGTGAACGACGAATGGAACCGCACTTACCTCCATCTGCGTGTACATCTGGGCAGTGCTCGGTACGTCGTGGCGCTATGGGGATGCCGGAGGAGGAGCTGCTAGAGTTGGCTTTTCGAATCTCTCTCGCGTGGGAGTAGTGGTCGGGTCGATGGCGCCGTTGGCCATCCAAGAGGAGCCGTGCCGCTTCCCTCCTCCCAACCTCATCACGAGCTCGGGTCCGGGGGCTCCGTGGTGGGGTCCTTGTCGTCCCCATAGCGCCGGCGAAACGCGGCGCCGTACTCGACGAGCTTGGGGTGGACGCCGGCGTTGGTGTACGCCTCCGGCCCGTCCCGCGGTCGAACCCGTTGTTCGGGTCCTTCGCCTTGCCCTTTTTAGAAAGGGCGTACCCCACCACCACGTTGATCTCCTCCCCATCATGGGAGTCCCTCTGCGAGAGGAAAACACAAACATGGTTAGAGGTAAATAGATTGAGCGCTATATGAGTCCATGTGTACCAAAAGGAGCATACCCGGCGTCCATGAACCGCGGGAGGGACCGGTTGCCTTGGTGGTGTGCTACCCCCTTGTTCTTGAGCCGGCGCCGCCGACGCTCGTTTTTCACCTCGTACGCCTTGTCCGATCTCCGCAGCGCACGATCTCCTCCCGGATTCCGGTCCTTGTCGCACCACTCCGGTATCCACTAAGAAACATCAAGTATTTGACATGTCGAAGATGAATTGAATGTTTCACGGAAGAAATAAGAACGAATGTTTCCCGCTTACTTACCCGCAAGTACTCCGCCTCGGTGAGGTCGGTCTCCCTCTCCAAGACGATCTCCGCCCGACTCGCCGCTTATCGATCGCCTCGCCAAGCACGTTGCGGTAGTGCTTGATGACGCACCGGATGCGCGCCTCGTGGTATAAGTCCCCGAGGCGTGAGTGGCGTGCGTTCTCCCGACCACCCGCGCCCGGCCTCGTTTCCCATCCTCGCACCTGAAGTACTCCCCGCACGCGTACATCATGTATCATTTCATTGTTTCAAGAACATCCAATGAATGTGTAGTATTGAGAAATGCGTTGTGATGAAGACACTCACCCAAAACTCCCTCTTGATCTTCGCCGCAAGTGTCTCGCGTGCGGTGAATCGCACGACGCCGCCTTCGGGCTCGGGACGGGGACGGTGTGCACGTGGAAGTGGTCCCACCGCATGGGCGGCCGTCGAACGCCGTCGATGGTGACCATGCCCGGGTAGTACTCCCTAATCGCGGGAGAGGATGCCATTGACATGGCGTGAGTCCCGTTTAGCACAGGGGGCCACCTCCTCGGAAACATCCAGCTCCCGCACGAGTCATTAACAACAATTGTTAGTCTGCAGGTTCGGTTTCCTACATGCCATATGAACAATGTGAACAAAGTAGTTTACTTACCTGCGCCGACGGGTGAAATCACCTTGCGGTGGTGGGGGAGCGGCTTTCGGCTAGGGAGCATCGAGGGCCCGCGCTCGAAGAGCTTCCTCGAACCCGAGGAAGGCCCCCGTCACCCCGTCGCAGGGGCCCCCTCGTCGTCGTCGTCGTCGTCGTCGTCGTCGTCGACGCCGACGCGCGCGCCGCCCCGCCGCAGCCTACCGCCGCCGCCGCTGCCACCGTCCCCGGTCGTCGTTGTCGTCGTCGTCGTCCTCGTGGTGAACTCCGGCTTCCTCGCGGGAGACGCCCGGAGCGGGCCGTCTCCCCGTGCACGGCCGTCTCCTCCGTACCGACCGGCACCTCCTCCCTACCGGTCTCCTCGTCCACGTCCGGCTCCCGCACGTCGCGACCGGCGAAGCGCGGCGGGCCCTCCGTGGAGGCAGCCTCTTCCCTCGCCGCCGGCATTCCGCCGAGTGCCTCGCAATGACAAAGATTAAAACAATTAGCATAAATTGCAAGGTGATAATAATAATAATTGTAAATGACAAGTAGTTGTAAATAAAGAAACATAATTGTAAATGACAAGTAGTTGTATTACGTGGAGGCGACATAATCTCCGAGTATGGCAATACGACCGGTGAGACGTCGTCACCAATTTCCTCGTCATCACTATCGATATTGTCGAGCTCTCGATCGTCCTCATCATCGTCCTCATCATCGTCCTCATCGTCATCGTCATCGTCCAGAACAACTCCTTCGCGCTTCCTCTGCCATTGCTCAAGGAGTTGTAAGTCCTTAGCATCCAGCACGTCATCACCCTCGTCCTCATCGATGTCGTTGTCTACTTCCATGCTCATTAGCGCAGAAATGTCTATCTCGAATTGCCCATCTAGCCCCTCAGGTTGATAGAACTCATCTGTCGTTGGGTCATAGTTGTAATCGTCATCATTTGGGGTAGCAGCTTCACAGATGCAAGTACGCAGCTTTGGACCAAATAGAATTCGATACCTCAAAGCAAGTAAGAATTGCTGCACTCTGCATTTTACTTGTTGTTACCTGAGACAGGAGACGAACGAGCAGCTGCTCTTTGCTCGGCTAGCAGTCAGCAAGGATGCAGGGCTTGGGCTCACAGGCGATGCACAGCACGGTGCTTGAGCGGCGCTGTGGAGGAGAAGCACCGCCGATGTGGGGAGGGGTTGCCGCCGCGCGCGCCTGAGGGAGTGGGCGCCGCCGCGCGCGCCTGATGGAGTGGCCGCCGCCGCGCGTGCCTGATGGAGTGGACGCCGCCGCGCGCGCCTGATGGAGGCGCCCGTTGCTCGGCCTCTCCTCGACGGTGTGCGGGGCGGGGCGGCGCGGAAGGGCCGGGCGGGGCGGCGCTTCGGGCGGGCGGGCCGGCGCGGGGCGGCGACCGACCGGGATGGAGCGGGCGGGCGCGGCCGGGCGCTGCGCGGCGGGCCGAGGGGCGGCGGGGCGGGCGGATCTCGCGGGCCGGAGCGGTGGCGGAGCGGTGGCGGAGTGGCGCGCCGCGGCGGTGGCGGCGTCGGGTGGCGGAGCGGTGGCGGAGTGGCGGCGCTCGCGCGGGGAATGGGATGGGCGGTCGCGCGGTGGGTGGCGGGGTAGGGTTAGTAAATGGGCCGGCCCGCGTTTTTTAAGTTTGGGCCGCTTTGCCGACAAATGGCCGCCCGGCCGGTTCGGCAAACAAAACAAATTTTTTTTTTTAAATCTTTTTCGCCGACAATGCCCGCCCCCGGGCCGTCGGCAAACAACCCGGGCTTTTTTTTTAAGTTTGGGCCGCTAACAATTTCTCTTTTTTTAAAAAAAATCTTTTCGCCGACAAATTCGCCCGACCGGCCATTGTCGGGAAATAATTTTTCTTTTTTTAAAAAAAAAATATTTTTCGCCAACAACATTGCGGCCCCGGCCGTGTCGGCAAACAAGGTTTCTTTTTTTTAAAAAAATTTTTCGCCCCGACAGCCGGCCCGGCTTGTCGGCAAACAATTTTTCTTTTTTTTTTTTAAAAAAAAATTTCGCCGACAGGGTTTTCTTTTTTAAAAAAAAACCTTTTCGCCGACAGCCCTCCCGACAAGGTCGTCGGCGAACATTTTTGCCGACCGCATCCAAGTGCGGTCGGCAAAGTAA
This sequence comes from Themeda triandra, assembly GCA_018135685.1. Lineage (NCBI taxonomy): Eukaryota > Viridiplantae > Streptophyta > Magnoliopsida > Poales > Poaceae > Themeda > Themeda triandra. Next base: position 125,306 of record JAENPR010000418.1, on the reverse strand, counting down.
GTTTCAAATTTTTGTTTTTTTAATCCGTTTTTTTTTTCTGGATCCTGAGTAACACAATTACATCTCAAATTCAAAACTTGGGGATGTTTTGAGTTATTTAGCTATATTTCATTAATTTTTTTCCTCACTTCAATTTTCCTGCATTATTCAAGTTTGAACTGCAGGTGCATGAAATAATGAAACTTTGGCCTTCAAAAAATGATATTCATGGTGGGGAGTATGTTTTAAGGCCGTGTACCAACTATCACCCAAAACTTTGGCCTTCAAAAAATGATATTCATCGCTAGGCGCGTCGCGCGTGCCATGGTGATGGCGCTCATCTCCCCGCCACCACGTAGAGCCTCATCGCCTATAGAAACTGAAAATGTAAAATGTGCTTCAAGGTGTTATGTTCCGTAAATCTTTCAGGTGCCACTGTACTGTAAATGTCAGCAAAATGTAAAGTGCCAGCAAATAGGAACTGGCACTCGGTGTAAGATGACATTGGTTTATACATAATTGTTCTAGAATGTATTTGTCAATGGAATGCACAAGAGTTGTCGCTGATTATATGGTTTTGTCATCCAGCCTGAATTGTCGCAAAAGCGGCAAGCAAACTGCTGAACATTACCCCAGACAAGGGAGCCATGATTCTCCGGTAAAAGCGGCAGCTACATCACCCAGAAAGTACCTCGCCGTTCGATGCGCACATCGACGGATCAAGTTTTCTCCACTGGCTTCAGGTTCAGCGGATTCCAGCGAGAAGCGGCTTTTCAATGTCCCAGGCAGCTTCCGTTCCCCGCTTCTGGTCGTCTTAGGCCTCCAACAGCCTCCTCCGCTTCTCCTCACTCCTGCTTCTCCCATCCTCGGTTTCACCCCAATCGGGTTAATCCCGTGCCTTCCAGAGTCGTCCCCGGTCCACTGCAAGTCGTGCCCCTCTCCTTCCTTCCTCGCTGCCTCCGCCGTCCTCTTCCCCTCGCCGCCGCACACCACCATCACCTCCGCTGCGACGCGCGGAAGTCACGCCCGCGCCGCCTCCTCCGCCGCCGCTCCGCATCCACCGCCGCTCGGCGCGGCGGCGCCGGCCCCCTCCTCCTCCACGCTCCTCTCCTCCTCGCACCGCTGGATCGGGGCGGCGTCGCTCCATCTCCCGATGCGAACGGCCACCTAGGGTTCCGCTTCTCCATCTCCAGCCTCGTCCTCAGTGGCGGCGCACCCGGCATGGCCAATCCCGGGGAGGGAGGCGCCTCCGGCGCGGCGGAGCTCCGGTGTGGGACGAAGCAACGCCCCTCCCTCCGCAGCTGTCATGCGGAGCCGCCGCGGCGGTGCCTGGGCAACCACGCCCCTTGAGCGGTGGCGCGGGCCGAGCGCCCCCCTCCTCTCCCCGCCTGGTGGCGCTGGCCACGAGAACCACCAGGTTTGCCCAGCGGTGCGTGGCCTCTTCCTGGCTGCTCACGACGGCACCTGCGGCGGCATGGTCTGCCGCCGCACCCTCCTCTCCTCTCTCTCACCTCCTCCCCGAAATCCTCTGTGCCTCCATCTTCCCTTTTGCACGGGTGATTGGGCGCTGCTGCAGTGCCGTGCGATCCCTTATCCGAGTCCGTCCATGATGGGTTAGGGTTTGGCTTACTGTGCGTTTTTACTTATATAATTCTGTTGCCCTTTGCTAATGGTGGCCATATCCATGGTAGTAAATTTGTTTTGGTCTATTGGATCTAGGCCTGGACGATTGGATTTTGTCAAGCGAACTGTTTAATTTTGTCTCACCATCTTCTGTGTTCTTCAGCCTGCGATGAAAATAGCATATCCAATGCTGAAGGATATGACGTTGTTGTGCCAGTGATGGAAATGGCATATCCAATGTTGAAGGATATGATCTGATGTTCGTTTGCTTGTGAGGTACTTGGCATGAACTGTTACTTATATTATGAAATGTCTGTTTGTAACCCATTTGTCGTCGTGCCTTGAGGCTCCAGGTTTACGAACAAATCATGATTGCCAACTTGCTGAGGCAAATTTTCTGTCTTCTGTACCTATGTTGCTTTGTTATTCTTGTAGCCTATTTTAATAGCAAAATTCAGCGTCCAAAGGTGTTAACCAAATGATGAATGCAGCCTATTTTTATATTAAAATTCCTGATTTCTTGTCTATTGTTCGGATCTTGGACACCTCCAATGAGGAGTGCACTTTTGTTTTGTTACATTTGAATTTCAGGTAATGGGTTGCTGCTGTTAAACACTTTGCTTGTCTTCGAGCAATATTGGTTCTCCATTTTGTTTGATTTCTGAGTACAATTATGTGCACTGCTATTGTCATATGCAACACTGATCAAGAAGTATAACAAAGGTCATTGTTTTCTTGCTTTGGAAGTTCATCTCATCTTAAGTTTATCTCCAATGTGGCCTCATAATGAGTGGACTGCAATGGTATAGGTTTGCAGCTTAAGGAAAAGGAACAATATTGGTCATAATACTATTAGTGTTCATCTGCAAAGGAAGAGTCTTTGAAGCTTGTTTGAGGTATATATGCTATAGAGAAATTCCTGTGACCTTCAAAGATCTGGTGAATTCCTTCCTAAATTGGACTTTCGATTGATAGATTCTCTAATAAAAATTCTAATGGTCTAAATGATTTTTTTTTAATTTGTCTAAATGATTTTTTTCCCTACAGAGGATGTTGCATGCTCTCCAAAATGCTCAGAACAGTGGCCCAACAAGGGACTCATGCATGGCGGGACTCGTGGCCAGGAGCTGCCGAACTTGCTAGGCATTGGGCTCATATGGGCCGGTTACAGGCTTACAGCCTTACATGCCTTCTTTGCTTGCAGCATTACTGGTCTCACCGTTAGATACATAATGGATGGCTGAGATGATCGACTGGAGTTGTTTCTGCGGACTGGAGTTGTTTCTGCCAACTGTAGAGGATCTGATTCCATCCCACCACCACTGTAGAGGATCTGATTCCATCCCACCACCCTTTCCCTTTACTCTTCCCTCACATCTTGCAGCTCGCTCTAAGCTCGGTAGCTGAACAAGTGAAGCAGCAGCTGCTAGATAGCGATCCAGGATCCACCATGGGAAACACCCTCGGCTTGCAATAAAAAAAAAAAAAAAAAAACACCCTCAGCTTCGGCGTCCTCGGCTTCGCCGTTGGCGGCCTCGGCTTCAGCGTCCTTGGCTTTGTCCTTGGCTTCGCCGTTGGCGGCTGCCCGAAGCAGGTTCAAATCCTTATCAGTGTTCACAAAATATTAATTGCCACGAACATACAGTGTTCTTCCCTCGTCTCCTTGCCCCCTCGTGTCCTGCCTGCTATCGTGTATGTGCTTGTTCGGATACTGCCGGCTGCAGCGGCTGGTGGCCTCAATTCCATATGTCCCCATTTAATTTAGTACAGTATAAGTTAAATCCTTGACAACATATGCAGAGCTCCACAGTCTAGATTGACATTTAATTCTTAGTAAAATTTACCTTCCCAGGATCAAAGGTTGTGATTTGTTTTCTTTCTTTTTGACCAAGGTCATCCTCTGACAAATCGTGTAGATCGCCTTATGTGCGCTTGTCTTAATTTGGATTAGGAATACGAGGGATCTCAGGCTTTGACGACCTTCCCATGACAATAGATTTATTTTTTAATAATAAAAAAGAGATTGTTCTTTCTCGAAAAGAAACGGAAGAGGATCCTCATGAACCAATCTGCTGTTACTGAGACAGCTCGTGCAGTTTTTCACTTGAATGTTTTCCGCTTCGTGTGCGTGATTGGATATTTTCGGCAGCGCTGCGGATCCTCAGACGCACGGCCCTCCGACGTAGAGTCACTAACGACGCGGCAGTACGAGCCGCCTCCGCCTCCCGCCCCCCTCCTCTCCGAGCGGCAAGGTGCTGCTGGTTCGAACACTGGACACCAGGAGACGAGCAGTGGGAGTGGGGTGCCTGCCAACAGAGTGGTGGCTTCTCAATATCAATACAAGTAAGATGCTGCTCTTTGTTGCTTCTTCAGATTTTTAGATAATGAAAAGGTCGCGGCTTCCGTCCTCTTCAAAGAAAGGCATCGATCCACATTTATTACAAGCAAACCAAATGTTCCACACACACACTAATAACCAAAATAGTAGTATTGTGAAATCTGAAACAAAAAAGGCCATCCATGATACGCGAAGAACTGCATAGTACTTGACTCTAGGATCTGACATATCCAAACCAAATCATTCCTTTGGTCATTCGCGTGTGTGCTGCAACAGAGCCCAACACCACAGCCAGTGAGTATAAAACCTGCAAAATAAGATTTTGGTTTGCACTTATAAAAATAGTGTCATTTCTCGTAGCCAAATTGCCCAAATGAGCGCCGCCAGTTAGTGAACAAATGTTCTGAACTGAGCGGCAGAGGAACACCAAGTATGACATAGGCGGCACGCCATAGAAACTTGGGCACTTGGCATAATGACATTCGAGATAATTGCCATAAATTTCTCCCTGCTCCATCGATTCGATTTTATTGTCTTTGTGGCCACACTCATCTTGCTCTCTGTGTTCCTAGGACCGAGGACATCGACGAGTCGTCTGCAGAGATTCTGCGCGACTCATTGAGCTACGCCAGAGCCAACAAGATGCTGATCCAGGTCACAATATTAGGAACAACCAAGAAATTCTGGCGATTATCTGACAAAGCGACTAGGATCAGCAGAAAACTTGCATTGATACTGAGGAGCCAGCACTCAGTTGGCAAGTACCTCACAGCTCCTCTGCAGTTGTCCCACGTCTGGATTGGGGACAATGGGAGTGTCAAGCTCAGGGGGGTCAGTTTCACTGGTAAAGGCCACAGTATTGAGCGTGTGAGAGATGACTACATGCACCTTTCCAAGGTCCTGGAATCGTTGATTAAATTATCGGCTGGGGATATCACCAAATTGCCTCCGGACTACTTGGAATTCCTCAGGCTCTTGAAGAGGGACACCCTTGCAATGAAAGATGAATTCTTGATTGTAAACAATGTTGCGCTGCTGCCCATGAAAAACCGGTAATTCTTTGACTCAGTGTTATCGACTTATCGTCTTAGTCGCCAGTCTCATTTTGTTACTTGTGTTCACAGCACTGAGGTATTCCTGATGCTACACGATAAAATTGTTAAATCTCTTGGCCGCACAGACACAGCAAAGAAGAAGAGGATACTCAATAGCCTCCCTTACCAGAACGACTGGTTGGATACTGCCAAGGCAAACACAAAAATCGAACAGTGGGTTGAGGGTGTCCAAAACGAGTACAAAAGGACTCCACTTGATCTACTGCGCCTCAACAGAAATGTAAGGAGCCACTTGCATGAGTACAATAACGACGACGACATTGAGGAAACTCTGTATTATGAATGGCCCGAGCTGCTCATGGTGATGGAGAAGATGTTACATTTGGAAGGTGAGCTCGAAGGCACTGACATTCAGAACAAGTTCGGCTAGTCAGTCCTACTGCAAAACATATGTATTCTACATTTACCGCGGTTGTTAAGCTACTGTTATTCGATCATCAGTGCAAAAGTTTACGGTGGAGTGATATGCTACATGGTTTATGTAATAGGCTAGCAGCTTTCTTCAGGTCTCACAACTTGAAGGTAAATTTGGATCAACTTTGTAAAACTATGCTGCAAAATATTGCCTTACAACTCTAAAACTATGCTGTAGAAACGGACTTGTCATTGAGTTTGCGTGCATCCTTTTATCCCTGATTCTTTTAACAATGCCTGGATTATACATCAGTAAGCGACATTGCAAGCACTAGCAACGTTCTTCGAAAGCACATGCAGAGATATTAAGACCCTGAAAATAGATTATAGCAACTTCATGGTCTCCTTTGACGCAAATTTTACATCATCTTTGATAATGACGAGACATATACGAAGGAGATTTGATCCATCTTGTTACTAGGTACCTGATAGCCTGGGATTACTGACGAAATCATGACATTGTCAAATTCGTTGGTAAGCAGCCTAAGCTGAGCTCCTATGTATTCTTGTTATAGAGTGGCATCGATTCCTTTTCGTCCTGACGTTGCCCTGCAATATTTGTTGGTACTAGGCTTAGTAGTAAGCTGGGCGGGTCACGACTCTTCTCAATAATTAAAAAAAAAAAGGAAGCTCAGGAAGTGATAAAATGTTTAGTATCTGAATCTTTCCGTTTCCAGAGTGAAGGGATAAAGTGCTTAAAATATGAATCCTCCTTTCACACAAAAAACCTAGAGCACGAAAAGAATCCGCCGTTGTTCTTTCTCATTCACACAGGGGAAACGTTGATACAAACAACTACAGGATAACATAATATTTATTCACGATCCTACGGGTACCAAAAAAAATGAAACTACACATGATCCGGAGCTCTTAAAGCTACAGAAAGAGGAATGCTAACAAAAGACTGAACAACAAACAAACTTCAGTTAGTTATATCCAATCTTTCGGATTTATGCACGCGTCAAGAAGTTTCCATTCTTCAGTCCCTTCTTCTGGTTTCTGCAAACAGGGTTCCATACTTGCATGTTAGTGTTGAAGAATAGTTGCCCAAGTTGTCAGTATGATGCACAGTAAATACATGAGTTTTACTAACATAAAAGTTTCAGCAGTGCGTTTGTTTTCTTCTTTTCGTTTTCAAGGATTCTTTCTCAAGGGGCAAAACTAAGGCACGTCCATGTAATTTGAGTTGGCTGAGCACGATGGCCGTTTAGCTTACATGATCATACTCCCACCGTGCTGTTAGTGGAAGAGACACCAGTATGCTCTCAACCCTTCCTCCAGTCTTCAGGCCAAATGTTGTACCACGATCATAGACCTACAAAAGGACAGTATATTAGAGCCAGACTGCCAGAATTCAGGTAACCAAGCAAGACATTGGCTATGTTAGCTATAAAACAACTTACAAGGTTGAACTCCACATAGCGACCTCTCCGCAGTTGCTGCCATGCCTTGTGCTTCTCGTTGAATGGAGTGTCCTTTCGCCGTTCTATGATTGGTATGTATGCAGGAAGTAGAGTCCGCACATTCTGTAAAGAAAAAAAAATCGTTTTTGTTTGTTATAACAATAAGGACGAGCTCATCAAACACTACACATCATACGGCAACCTAAACACTAAAAGCCTACATCTAATTTAACTATAGCTCATAAAAGGGGGACAGAAATTCAAAGCTGTAGCCGCCTGCAACTCCCGACTTATCTCACAAATGAACAATTCAGAAACCACTGTACCAAGCTACTTGAATACAAATAGGTCTGTATGTTCATTCTAGCAAAGGATCTCACCTGTAGCAAAGTTGAGAAGCATTTCTTGATCATAGTCATTTAGGTCATCAAAAAATATTCCACCAAGCCCACATCGCTCATTACGATGCTGCATTGAAAGAACAAACATGAGAACTCAACATAGGCAGAAACTTCAGGGAAAATCTCAAAGCAGGAAATTAGTATATTCTCCAGGATTGCCAATTTACTGTGGCCATCATAAAGACATGAGACCAATAACCTAATACAGAAGAAATGTTACAGATTCCTTGTTATGGTGGGGAACGTCTACCAGCGCCGGAAGCGGAGCCGTGGCTGAGAAATGGGCCATGCTACGACGCGCTTGAGCGCGATCACCAGCGCCAAAGAGTCTCCAGCGCATGCGTGTTTAGTGTACATTTACTGCCCCAGAATTCGGAACTGTGAATCAACCTTTGCTTCTACCTTTTTCGGGCAACTCTAGTACCCTAATTAGAAGCATTACATTGACAACAACTCTAGAAGATTGGAAATTGAAAATATGATGATACAACTACGCAAATTAGCTTATGAGAAGTATAAGTGACTAACAAATGCATATGAAATTACTCCGTGCTGACCATTGTAGAACTAGGTGGCATGTAGAATGCATCGTCGCCGCATTCTACAGACCCAGGAACCCTAGCTCCTGATTTAAATTGCGTTGAAAACTATCCGATTTGTCACCACCAAGTCTCGCATCGCATGTCAATTTTCTCATGCATTTTTCGAAATCAACGAAACAAGAGCGGCAAGTTACCGATACCGGTGCCCCTGTGGCGCTCCAGGAACTGTCGCGGGTCGAGGCGGGGGGATCCACCGCCAGGTGAGCAGGTCGCGGGCGTTGGCCTTGCCATTGGCGACGCAGTTCCATCCCTTGAAGATCTCCTTGCAGGCGTGGTCGTAGCGGAGCGAGGAGCCTGCGAGGGGGGTCGCGCACCCACTCGCTGGCGGAGTAGTCGCAGACGCAGGCCTGGGACCGGGTGTACTTGCGCAGCGCGGTGAGGGGCCGAGGCGAGGGCGAGGAGGTGAGGTGGAGGAGGAGGAGCAGAAGGGGAAGCAGGAGGAGAGGGGCGACGAGGGCGCGCCGCTGAGGCCCCGCGCGGTGGGGCTCCTCGCCGGCGGCGGCATGAGAGGTAGGCGAGGTTGGTCAAGCGAAGCTGTGCGTTGCGCCGTGGGCAACCCAAGTGTAGTTTCAGAGCATTCCTCAACAATGAAAGTGTAATTTCAGAGCATTCCTCAACAATGAAGATGAAAGAAATTTCAGGCTACCTTTATCTAGGCAAGCAGCAGACCAATTGGAGTAGAAATGTGTGCATATCTGTAATTGAGTAGAAATTATATGAAGTGCTTAATTTTCATGAAGTTTAGATTAAACATAAGTTTTTTTTTCCTTTACCAAAATGAAATCTAAGTTGGCTTAAGGACCAGCGTATGGTGGCCGAATCTGAGTGTTTCTTCTTTGATTGGACAAAACAATCAGATGTTAAAGACAACTTATCAAAATTGTGTAAATTCTTAGGTTCGAAAAAAATTTGTGTAAATTCTAGTGCCATGGGGCCTGGTCTTGCGCTTGCCTATGGGCCATGCCTATCACAATTCTTCCCACTCGGTACTTTTTTTCTCAAAATCGTGGGAGAAATTCACAATTGTACTTGCATGTGACAAATTCCAATGTCTCAATGCGAATCTTAATCGATGCATTCATCATCCTGTATGACGTCTTTTGAACCATCAATGAATCCATGCATATTATAATTGAAAAATGAAAAAGAACTGGTTGGAAGCTGGAGCCAGTTGGAAATCTAGGCAAGCTCCAGATAATCAGACGACTAATCTTTAATAAAACAGTGACGGCGAAAAAAAGAGAGTAGCAATCCTTCACAAAAAGAAGAAAAGCAATCTAATCCAGATAATTGCCGCCTCAATGGACACATATTAATCAAAAACTTGAAGATGGTCTCATTGTACAAACTAGCAACAGTTTTAGCCTTTTAGGTGATCAACACAATCAGTCTGAGGTCTGAACGTATGCTAACTAGTAGAAGAGCAAATAGTTCCCAACGGCAGTGCACTTGGGGCGACAGTATTGCAGATGACATGCCTCCTATATAGTATTCCACACCTGACAGTGATAGCATTCCATGTAGTAGATACTCTACGAGCTGCCAAGTTCACAAATGTCGAGCAGACCACCAAAACTCTACCCGCTAGGCATAAGCTTGAAGCTCATCATTTCCAGATTCAAATTGATATCAGAACAAAGCTTAGTCATGAAATAGATACTGATCCCAAGCTGCAGTTTGCCAAGACAGTACCTTCACATAGAAAAAACAGAGATGCTGTTAACAACATTGTTTACTGTCTGAAGGGGACATGCCAAAAAAAACAGAGTAATATTTATGAGGATTATATCAAGCGATTATCCGGCACTATTTTACGATACTAACTCAAATGTTCATGGCACCCAATGTTATCTCTAGGCAATTTCTTCATGAAAGCTGTTTCACTCAACTCGTGGAGTTGGCCTAACAAAAGTATCCTCTGCGGCATTGCAGAGTTTCACTTAAGTGATCTATATGAATAATTCCTATTCCTATTTAAACTGGTTAACCTCTAAAGGTATGGACAATCAACAAGTCAACTTTCCCAAAGTTTTGCTATCCTTGTATCTGTTAGGTACTAGAAGAACTCTGTGAGTGAAATAAAATGACTATCGAGATCAGAACAGTATAGCAGAACCCATGCCAAGCAGGATGCATCATAATATACATGCTATTAAAAAGATATATCGTAGAATTTTTAAGCAACATGATGCATGACATACAACAGAGCCACTGCATAATGAAAGCACTGACCCAATTAGTGCAGAGTATAATTACTCACTCTGTTACTTACTATATGTTGTATGCTGCTGAAAAATTTTGGTTGTAATGTTTAAGTTCTACCAAACTGAAACTTCGACGAATTTCTGATGCAACTCAAGAATGTCCCTAAAGGCTGTGAAGATCGTCACACCACCAATGTAAGTTTTTTTTTTTTAAACTACTGCCACAACCGACAGGATGACCACAAGCCTGGGAGAAATGGGAGCTGAGGATAAAAGTAACCATGGGGCACACCAGTCACCCTAACACTATCTGGGTTCAAACTAGGTCCAAAACTGTAGATGGGCCTAGCCCAGCAGTGTGCATGTTTTTGTGAATATGTATATGTAGAAGAAATTGAGTAGAGGTGTGGAGAAAACTGTAATCTGAACCTACTAGAAACGGGGGCGCGGCGTTGCCGCGCCTGCCCCAAGCATGTCTCCTAGGTTTGGGCCAGTATTGCAAATTTACAATGGATAAGAGTCTCTTCGATCTGTTTCAATTCATCAGACTACCAATAGTGTGCATGATTAATGTATCTAGATAATCAAGTAATGTCTCTGCATCCGCGATAAGATATACAAGGATTTCTTTACTATTTTCAATGCTCCAAGATAAGGCTTTGTGCACTTTTTAAAGATCTAATTAATCATATCGAGAAATTGTTTGAAGATTTTGTGCTTGCAGAAGATATGGAGCAGAATTTTACAACGATATTAAAGCAGGCATAGGTACTAGTGTATATGGCATACATCCAGTATGTAATGGCAAGGATCCCTCAAACACACTGCATGAACAAACAGATGAGACATATTCTAGCTACTTGATTTGATAATAATGCTATTTTTTTGTCTATATCTTCATCACTCGTAGCATGTCTTATTTGAGGGGTGCGCTGTGCGCAGCTGCCTACCTAAGTGCCTAGTTGCATGCCTAATGATGAGTCTAGATTACTTGAAAATCTTTGATGATCACAGGGAACATGGTAGTATTAGTGAATGGTTTTTCCCCCGGAAATATCACTCTCCTGCAACATCATACAGAAAGGTTAGTGCTCATATTGCAGAACTAAACAAAACTGGAAGGTGCCTAGGAGCAAGTTCAATCAAATCGAGGCCATGCTTATTATTTCTAATTTTTATGTAGTTATATCCAAGCTTCAAGAAAATTACGTGTATTTACCATTATTCATCGTAGCTTGTGGAACTTGTATGTTTCCTTACTACACCAGTAGGAGTATGCACTTTCTGCATCGCCCAGTCGAAGTCCAGAGAAATGTCTACGCTGGATCCTGGATTCTACAGATGTCTAGGCCATTCGATCTCCTACAGGTATTTGAGCAAACAGGTGGAGTGCAAGCTATCGCATACCTTGAAGCACGGGAGCAGCACCACCAAACGCCGCCGGCACGGCCTAGCAAGCGCGGCAACAGCAGGGGCGGAGCACTAAGCACTACCCGGCGTCGTCCGTAGCGCTGTCGGACGCATCCTCCTATTCTGATTGGCCTTGCTCCTTGCCTGTGCTGTCGATGCCTGCTGCAGTGTGTGTGTTCCCAGTGAGGTCAAGGTTGCATGCCGGAGGAGTGGGCGCTGTGTGAGGAGGGGACGTCGGAGCCCGGCTCGCCGGCTGTGACATGCCTTGTGCCCTGTGGAAGGCGCGCGACGATGCTGATGGAGTCGTAGATGGCGTCGCCAACGGCGTGGGCGCAGCAGCCTGCGAGGCGGAGTGGACGAATGCTTGCTTGGGCGAGTTCTTGACGATTCGCGTGGAAGCGGCGGCGGAGCGGACGCTGCGCGAGGGGATGGTGGTGGCGGCTTGTCTCGGGCCGCTGCAGACGAAGGCTCTAGAGTTGCTGGTCGATGCATTGTATGTGGATGGTCTGATGAATATCCAACGGAGGATAAATAACGAGCGACGTGGCCCAATGAAAGGCCAGAGCTTGGACTCTGTTTTCGATAGGTAGAGATTCCTATTCACCGATTCTACTGTACTATGTATCACTTCCCCACCTAAGTTTATCCTGTGTTTTACCTGCCTCTCTGTCCAATCCTATCGGGGTTGATTTAAAGTCCCTCCCCTTTGCTTCAACCATAGAATTCAGAGCATGGTTAGATGTTTTACGTTTTGGGGGAAACAGTGGACCCCTTCCAGTTTCTGGTGCTTTCAGATATCGGGGCATAGGGACACAAGTTTATTAACAATGGTTAGATGTTTTACGTTTTGGGGGAAGCAATGGACCCCTTCCAGTTTATCCTGGCTTTTACTTCCTCATTTTGGTGTTGATGTTATTGCAATTTTTGGCTGGCTTGATTTGTAGTTTTCTGTGATGCTAGTTCATGGCTACCTTGGATAAGTAAAAGGCATGCTTTGTGACTTTTCAGGGTAGCATGAAAGAACTTTAGTTAATAGACAGATCATACCTGGTCGGATTGGCCATGCATAGTTTTGTTATGGTTCATCGACCTTTATTCAGTACTGGTTTTTCAGTTAGATAATAATAAGGTGGGTAATCTGCATGCATCTTTGTAATGTCTTCATTTTTGTTGGTGGGTTTGTGTTGATGTCATATTTGTTTTTGCTTTCCTCTCAGCTAAATTGATACCAAACTGTGTATACCTTTAGTCAATAGTTCTATCTGTTCTGATTTTTTTTCCTCGCATGACTGAAGACCTTCAACGCGATAGTTTCACACCTCCATAGCCCAATTGAGTACTTGGGTAGCCTCCTGAATTCCCTTTGTTGATACTCAAATAGTTTGATATATTTTTCGAAAGTTTAATGCCAACTTTGTGGCTGCAGGTTTCAGCGACAAAAAAATTTGTTAGCATGGCTGCAAGCGATCGTCCTTTGTGCTAAACAATTTCTGTGACCTGGTTGGATAAGTGCCGTTTCCCATTGATATTGCTCTAGGAATACTGCAATTATATTTTGATCAAGTAGAAAAAATTAATCATTGCTTTCTGTGGTGTTTGCAGAGTGCATGGAGGTGGACAGCATGTGGATGGATGTCAAGGGCGTCAAACCCTAGGATAGCACGACCCCGACTACGTAGCTCGTAGTCGCGATCTGTCTTCTCCGGCGAGGTTTACCCCTCCGCCGCAGGCTTGGTTGAAGAGAGAGATAGGTTTAGACGATAACAATCTTGATTGCTTTAATCGTTCACGGGATTACAGACTTATAGCCAACCGGCTATCACACTAGGCAACAACCTTTTCTAAAATTAGGGAAACAGCACCTCCTAGACTTAAGGGAATAAAACAAGAAAACTAATCTAATTTTCCTCCTAGCCACTCGTCGTGGCTTCCTCATGTGCCGGTGCAGCTCTGGCCGCGCGTTCCGCTGCACGCCTGATATCCCGGGCTCGCCTGCGCCTGGTATACGTCATGCCCCACATGACATCTCTCCCCCCCTCAAGATTCAGCTCGTCCTCGAGCTGAAATGCTGGAAACCGAGCGAGGAACGGCTCGACGTCTTCCCATGTAGCTGACGCGGCGGACTGGCCCTTCCACTGCACCAAGACCTGGCGAACGCCCCGAGCAAGTCTGTACCGGACAGCACGTTCGGGCTCTGGAGCAACGGCGTCGTAGTGGATCATAGGCAGCACCGGTGGAGCCGATGGCAGAGCACCATTGAACTTCTTGAGGACGCCGACGTGAAAGACATCATGAAGACGGGCATGGGGTGGTAGCTCGAGCCGGACCACGACGTCGTTGATGAGCTCCGTGACGCGGTAGGGGCCGTAGAACTTGGGCTTCAGCTTGCCCGTGACCGGCTGCTGCAGGGATGCTGGAGCTCGGTGGCGAAGCCGGAGGAGCGCCCAATCTCCCACCTGGTAGGATACTTCGCGGTGGTGCTTGTCGTAGTGCTGCTTGTGAAGAGCCTGCGCCTGCTCAAGGCGATAGCGCACGTCCTCAAGGAACGCAGCTCGCTCCTCCATGCTCTTGGCGACGGCCGCCACACGAGTATCGCCCGGCTCATATGACCGGATGGAAGGAGGGTCACGACCGTAGACGATCCGGAACGGAGTGTCCTGGAGAGAGCACTGGTAGGCGGTGTTGAAGACGAATTCCGCCCAAGGGAGCCAGCGAAGCCACTGCCTCGGTCGATCGCTGGTGAGGCACCTGAGGTACATGATGATGACCCGGTTCGCCGCCTCGGACTGCCCATCCGTTTGAGGGTGGAAGGCAGTGGACATGTGGAGCTTCGTGCCCACCAAGCGCATCAGCTCGCGCCAGAACGTGGACGTGAAGACCGGGTCGCGGTCGGACACCATCGACTGCGGGACACCGTGCAGGCAGACGATGTCGGAGAAGAACGCCTGGGCGACGGACTCAGCTGAGTATGGGTGCGCCAATGGTATGAAGTGGCAGTACTTGCTGAACCTGTCCACCACGGTGAGGATGACCGACTTGACCTTGACACGCGGTAGAGCTTCGACGAAATCGAGGACGATGTCCGTCCACACCCTCTTTGGCACCGGTAGTGGCAGCAGCAGCCCGGCGGGGTGCAAGTGCTCTGACTTGTACCTCTGGCACGTGGCGCATGCTCTCACAAAATCCTACACAACCTGCTTCATGTTAGGTACGTGGAAGTCGCGACGAAGCCGGTGGAGGGTGCGGTGAATGCCCTCGTGGCCCTCCTCGTGCACCGCGGCCACGATTTCTTGAACTAGGGAGGGGATGTAGAGGCGCCCGCCGAACTGGACAATGCCATCGACCACAGTCCATGGGTCTCGGCGTGTTCCAGCTTGCACATCGGCTTGGAGCGTGACGAGGGCCGGGTCGGTGAGCTAGGCCTGACGGAGACGCGTGATGAAGTCGAAGCGGGGACCCCGAGAGTGCCAAGATGGTCCCGGTCTCCTCCGTGTCGTGGAGTGACAGGGCGTCGGCCACCGCGTTGGCAGCTCCCGGTTTGTACTCCACCGAGAAATCGAACCCCAAAAGTTTGCCCACCCAATGGTGTTGGGGGATCGTCGCCAGCCTCTGATCAAGCAGGTACTTGAGGCTGTAGTGGTCCGTCTTGACGACGAATCGGCGACCCCACAAGTATGGCCTCCAATGGCGAACGGTGTGGATGAGGCCGATGAGCTCACGCTCGTAGGTTGCGAGGGCGCGGTGGCGGGGCGCGACAGGCCGGCTGAAGAATGTGATGGGGTGCCCCTCCTGGATCAAGACTGCGCCGAAGCCGTCGCACTCGACGATGAAGGACTTGGTGAAGTCGGGCATGGCGAGGATCGGTGCCGAGGTGACCGCGGATTTGAGGGCGTCGAAAGCCGCGGCCGCCTCCGGGGTCCAGGAAACCCGTCCTTCTTGAGTAGCGCCGTCAGGGGGGCGGCGACCGTGCTGTAGTTGTGCACAAATTTGCGGTAGTAGCCCGCCAAGCCGAGGAAGCCCCGCACCGCTAGAGCCGACCGCGGCGTCGGCCAGTCATGGATGGCCTGCACCTTGGTCGGGTCCATGGCGACGCCTGCCTCTGAAATGACATGGCCGAGGTAGGAGACGGAGGCAGCGCCGAATGCGCACTTAGCGCGCTTGACGAAGAGTTGGTGCCGGCGTAGCTCGGATAGGACGGCACGGATGTGTCGAAGGTGGTCTACCCACGTCGAGCTGTAGATTAGTATGTCATCAAAGAAGACAAGAACGAACCGGCGAAGGAACGGGCGCAGCACGTCGTTCATCAGCGCCTGGAAGGTTGCCGGGGCGTTGCACAAGCCGAACGGCATCACCAGGAACTCGTACAGGCCATCATGGGTGCGGAAGGCGGTCTTGTGGATGTCGTTCTGGCGCATCCGCACCTGATGGTACCCGGACCTCAGGTCTAGCTTGATGAAGTAGCGCGCCCCGTGCAGCTCGTCCAGGAGTTCGTCGACGACTGGAATGGGGAAGGCGTCCTTGACGGTGAGCAGGTTGAGGGCTCTGTAGTCGACGCAGAACCGCCAGGAACCGTCCGCCTTCTTGACGAGGAGAACCGGCGACGAAAAGGCCGAGTCGCTGCACCGGACAATGCCCTGCGCGATCATGGCGGCGCACTGCCGCTCCAACTTGTCTTTGTGGGCCGCGGGGTATCTGTAGGGGTGCACAGTGACCGGGGCGGCGTCAGGCTTGAGGACAATGGCGTTGTCGCGAGCGCGTGGTGGAGGTAGCCCGGTCGGCTCGACGAAGACGTCGTTGAACGTGGCGAGCATGTCATCGAGGGAGCCCGTCGTGGCGACGGAGTGGGCGCGCGCGCCGAACAGGGACTCCACCCCATGCCAACAGACGTCGCGCCCGTGGAGCGTGGACATGGTCCGTGCCGGAACGTCCCAGGTGATGCGCTCCAGCGGTGCCATCCACTTGTGTCCCGTCGAAAAATTATTTTCTTATCGGTGCAAAACTGACAAGCTATAAGAACATTTACCCTGACGGTTTGAACACCCTAAAAAAAATGGTTTTCCCTGTCGATGCCTGTTTTCCCTGTCGAGTTGCCCGTCAGGGAAATAGATTTGGAGCTGTCAGTGGTAATTTCCCTGTCGACAGAAGCATCAGGAAAATCTTTTTTTCCCTATCGTTGTTAAACGCCAGGAAAAATCCCACCGACAGGAAAAACTGGCATAATAGCATTTTCCATATAATTTAAAACAGATATATAATATAATATACACAGAACGATGTAGACATATACCAAGATAAATACAATACACCATTGGTAAATACAAAACATAGATTAGTCTAGCATAAATCCATTACATACATAGATGTCTTGTTTGCATCAACCTAAATACATGAGATGTCCAAACATTTAGCACCCATCTACCCAAAATAACTTCTCCAAACACTTCAAAAGAGTACGAGCTAAAGGTTAGTACTAGCTTAGCATCCACACCAGTAAGAACTAGCTGAAGGTGAGTACCAACCTAAGTGTATGCAGAGGCAAACACTCCAAAAGAACGTGCTACACAGCCATTCAGTCTTCAGTGAGACCAGCACTATCACCTGCACATGTGGCTTCATTATGAGAGTTACTGGTTTCCAATGCAACTCTGCTTCCACCATGGAGTCTCTCATTTGCTACAACATCGTCGTTAGTCCATTCAGAACCCACATGAGATGATACAGTCATCGGCTGCATGTGAATAAGTAAAAGATTATTAGTCACCGGGCTGCACATGAACACAATTGAAGTCTGGGGTAGCAAGATAAATATAGAGATTCTAAAAATACAAATATAGGCACTATCCACCTTATGCAGAACCTGGCAATTCAGTCCAGCAAGATAATAATTCTTGCAAAAAATTGGAAAGCAGGCTCTGTGTTCTAAACTCTACTTAGTGTAATTGCTCTAACAAGTTTGAAACAAACAGATCATCTATTAGGCAGCAGCTAGGTCTAACAAGTTTCAAACAAACAGATCATCTATAGGCGTCAGCTAGCCCTGCATCATTCAGTTCCATTTCAGTTATCATCAGTTACTAGCTACCAGGACCAAGCAATTTGACGAGGAAGCTAGCAGCCAATTAGTAGAGTACGCAGTAGTTGCTATGTTTGACAGCATTAACAAGGCTGGGTACTCACGAAACTTGTATAAGAAAGATATCTATGGACAGCATTATATATATTCTATAGTAAGAACACAATTATATGGTCCAAATTGCTACTATCTAGTTATTTCACTTCTATTGGAGAACTGGATTCTTTCTCTTCTGTCTCATCTAGAAAGATCGCACTAGAAGGGACAGCCAATATCCAAGTTTTGGTATCCAGTGTTGTTAATATGCTTAGCTTTCATCTGTACATATTGTAAACAAAGCCTGTATGTCAGATGAAGGATCAAGTGTCTCTTCTATCTAATTGATAATACATTAGATGGATATACGAGTATTGAGATGAATTAAAATGAGGTAGTTCATAAATTTCAGATTTCAGATAAATCTACAGGTCACTTTAGTACAAGTCTACAACTGCACGTGCACAAGTTTATATAAATAAATGATGTTCATATCTTTGACTATGATTTATGACTATTAAGGGGCCTTAAATAGTATTGCCCGAAACATATGTAGCAAGTTACAAATGAGAGACCGAGACAATAAGGGGCCTTAAATCGTATCTCCGGCATTGATACAGGATAAGACGGTACAATGGCTGCTACAGATATGAGAGACCGAGACAATATTAATTATATGTACCAAGTTAGGGTTGGGACTCACCTTGGTGTGGACTGAGGACGTGTGGACGCGGATTTGGTGATGGAGTCAACCTGGGGGGTGGCGAGGAAGCAGGGTGCCGTGCCTCGTCCGCTTGACGTTGGAGACGGTGGTGTGGCTCGTGGACGCGGAAGCCACGCCTTGTCTCCTCAGAGCCGGGGTGTTCGGCACGTCAACGGGGGTCGACGGATCTTCAACGACGACGACAGCCATGAGTCTCAGTGCGCCGCCATCGGCCGCCGGGGCCACGATCTCCGCTCGCTGCCCTCAGCTGCCGTGGCCGCGACCTCTGCGCGCCGCTGCCGAGACCGCCGGTGCTGCGACCTCCATGCGCCGCATTAGGACCGCCCGCCGCTAGCGCCTCCGTGCGTGAGATGCGAGAAAGCGGCGGCCAACTGAGGAGAGAAAGAGAAGGGTGGGAGTAGTGGGTGACTAGGGTTTCTTTGGCTTTTATGAGCTTATTTTGTCCGGTTGAATCCTGGCCATTGGACTGAGATCAACGGCTGCTATCGTTTTAGCATTAGGGTTCCCTGTTTGGGCTTTTGCTGGGCTTCAGGGAGTCACATGGGCCTTAGCAGGCCGCGCGATTGGACCGTGAATCAAGGGCTGTTTTGGCCCGTTTCTTTTTTTTCAAAGGCAAAGTTAAGATATATTAATTTTTATTTACGATATATGTTTGCTCCTAGATTTTCACATCCCTCAAGCATTTCGATGTCGTTTGAGCCTTAAACTTTTTCTAAACCTTATGTGTGCCATAGGTTAAGGATACACTAAGTTTTAGATTTTTCGGAGATAGTTTGCTATTTTCTATAGTTTAAATTGTTTTCTGCGTGACGATACAAAGTAATTAGATTTTGAACTAAGGCTACACTGGAAAAGATCCACAATGGGACCAGATTTTTATAGGAGGTCTCACATGGTCCAGTAAACCAGTTTTGTTAGACTGGATGGAAAAATATATTATTTTGAAGGAGTAATTCAACCTCTTTTCTCTAGTTTAATACAAAATAAATGTAATAATGACCAAAATTGATAAAAAAAATCTAATATTTTGTGTAGGGCCATAATTTGGATCTGCATACCTGCCATAAAATTTTCAAATAATTTTAATAAAGTGGACTATACATTGTTCACAAATGGATACATCTCTCACACAGTTTCATAGAAACTATGTGAGAGAGATGTGTCATTTGTGAACAATGTATGTCACCCCATCTTTAAAACATCTCAAATTTTTATTGGAACATTATACACCAAAGACATGTTGTCACGCAAGTTTGTAGGATTTTCTAACAATTTTTTAAATTACTAAAATTATTTTATGTCAATTTGGATATAGGAGGATGAATTATCCATAGCAAACAAATGCTTTTATCCATCCATCTCTGGATATGGCCTAGATTGAAACATATAAACATAAATATAAATTTTATAATGTTCTTGGAATCTTATTGGAGGTACCTACTATTCAATCTGGAAATACTTTCAATAAGTGTGCAGAAATTCATTTAAACTATAGAATATATAAAACGGTTCCAAAAAATTTGAAACTTCTACACAATAGTATCTATGTAGCCTATTTTATATACAAAAAAGTTTGGAGTATGAAATATATTTCTTAAAGGTTGTTTCACAAAGTGCTTTCTCTATATACATGAACGAAAAACAAACCATATGCAAAAGAACCAAAAAATAATAATTGGTAGCAAACAAATGTTGTTAATTGGTAGATCATGACTTTAGAAAAAATAGGAAAAAGAAACATATCATTTAGAGTTAGCATGAGGGAGAAAGACTAGTTAGAAAAATTTATCGTGGATTAAAAAGAGAAAAACTATTGTATATGTTCTTGACTTTATAGTATTTTCCTGTGTGTTTCTCAAAACCGTCACGATAATTATATTTACCGTGACGGTTTATTTCGTAACCGTCAAAAAAATACAAAACCGTCAAGGTAATTCCATTTACCTTGACGATTTAAGCAATTTCCTTGACGGTTATGTGCACTCAAAGGTTAATTAGGAATTTCCCTTACGGTTATCTAATTTCCCTATGTGTTTTCGTGAAACCGTCAATGTAATTTCATTTACCCTGACGGTTATTTAATTTCCCTGTGTGTTTCCCATAAACCATCAAGGTAATATAGAATTTACCCCGACAGTTTATAGAATAACCGTCAAAAAAATTCGGAACCGTCGGGGAAATTTCAAGTTTCCGTAGTGAACATATCTAAGTGTCATGATATTTAACACACTTTCAATGTCAAAAGATATCTAGACATATTTTTTAACACACTTTTGAAGTCATATTAAAATGACACGAAATTAGCCACGCTTTCAACCGTCAGTAACCTCTACACACGTTGTAAAGTGCATCTCAAAATCGTCAATAGGCATCTAAAAATGCTTTTTGACATGTAACTAAAAAGTATAAAGTTGACACATAATTAGAGATGGTTTCAACCGCGAGTAGCATGAAGACACGCCGAAATGCGTATCAAATACGCATAGAGAAGTCTTCATATGCCATACCGGAATATATCTCAGTTGACATGAAATTAGATACGCTTTTAATCATTACTAGTTGATAGAGATATTTTAATGTGTATTATAAATTTATCCTTAACCAGCGTTTTTTGGTGCGAAATTAAAAATGTATAACCTGCCGAGGGGGCTATAAGTTGACGTGACATCATTCACCAGAGTTGATGTGACGTATGTTCTGTTAGAACTGATGTGGCATAAATTATTGGAGGCTAAAATAGTATCAACATTAATTGTGTTAAAAATGCCAATCTCAAGACTTTCTTGTCATGAAAAAATTGAGAGTCTAGCTATTGCAAAATTATTTAGCTATGATACAGTAGAGAGAAAAGCAGAAGCTGCAGATACAGTAGAACTTTTTCTGAAAAATGGTTCCTTCTCTCTTGTTTTGAATGTAGAGAGAAACTGGAGATGAATGGTTATGCAGTAGCTGCTGCAGGTCCTTAAAGGGCCTGCTAGGAAGTAGTAGCTACTCAAACTTCTATTTTTACATTTGTTGCACTGTAACTTTACTCTTCGACTATATTTTGCGCTTAGATTGACTTGTTGAACATTGTACTATCTATTGTATCTGTATGTACAATTGTAAGATATGATTATATATAAGGACAAATGAGTGTAACATTTGCCATCTGTGTGGTTCTCACTTTTAGTACATGTGGATGCATGATAATAAATTGTGTCGAATGGTTAATTGTGGATTTATGGATATGCAGATTCAGCTTTCCCTGACGGTTCAAAACTGACAGGAAAGTCCTTGTGTCTTTCCTGGCGGTAGGCAGCCGACGGGGAGGATTTACATTTTTCCTGATAGTTTCCCACCGACGGAAAGATTTACATTTTTCCTGACGGTTTAACACCGACGGGGATGGTATTTTTGTGATGGAGAAGGAAAAACCGATGGAGAAAACCTTTCCTAACGGTCCTAACCGTCAGGGATTAGTCCGTGACGGTAAACCGTCAGGAAAGATCGACTTTCCCCATCATTTTTCCCCTGGCGGCCTATCCCTGACGGTTCCGTCACGGAACACTTTCCCTAACGGTAATTGGCACTTTCCGTGACGGTTCCGTCCGTCAGGAAAAAACTGGCTGGGGTAGTGCTTGAACCAAGCACTAAGGCATAAGACCTGCGTGCCTTACCATTGCACCAATTTTTCAGCTTTGTGGGTTGTTAATCTTTTTATTTGTTTATTATACGCGTAGCTTTTCCACATAGCACAGCAAGATTCGTAGGAGCCGTGTAAGAAAAAGAAAAGAGGCGGCCTGAAGTAGATAGATAAAGACTCCCTGGTTACAATTAGAGACTTATAGAAAGATAAAATTTTAATTGCATTAGGCCTTGTTTAGATACCAAAGTTGGTATCCAAATTTTGCATAGTAAACATCACATCACACTTTGTAGCAATTTTGTTTTTATTTAGTAATAATTGTCCAAACATTGATTAATTAGGCTTAAAATATTCGTCTCGCAAAGTACAACAAAACTGTGTAATTTGTTTTTTATTTTATCTATATTTAGTACTCCATACATGGGCCGACATTTCGATGTGATAGGGAATCTTCTTTTTGTATAGTGAAATTTGGGGATGAAATCTGGAATCCACAATAGTTTGTTTGTGAGACTTGTGGTCGCGTCTAATTCTTGGGGCTCACAATAGTTTGTTTGTGAGACTTGCGGTCGCGTCTAATTCTTGGGGCTGCACCAATTTTTTGTCTTACTTTTTTTACTTCAATTTTACTTAAAAAAGAATCGGAAACATGGGCTGCGCCCTTTTTATCTTCCTTTTTTTACTTTGATTTCCTTTAAAAAAGAAGGCCGAGCGGATGCCCCACGATGTTTCAATCCATAAGGTTCCTTTTGGTCTCCATCAACCGTGTCTACCTGGTTATCTCCAGCAAACCGTGTCTACTTAGACTTTTTCGTGCCTTGCTTCAGGGCCAAGGTTCGTATCTGCAGCCTTTCTCCAGGGCCCAAGGTCCGGATCTGCAACCACGGATTATTAAATATTGTGCAAAAAAAAAAAAGAATATTTCTCAAGACTCGAAAACAAGACCTCCTGCAAAACCACGTTCCCACGTCAACCAATAAAACCCACTAATGTAGTTATTGCTATCGATGAACAAATGTGAGTGTCCCCATATATTATTCAGCCATATCAGGACGCTGTAGCATTTGTAGCCACTTGTTGTGTTACTTTGCCTCACTAATTTAGCAAATAATAACATATTGAAATTTTGTAGCAACTTAAAATTATATAACTTTTTTAAAAATACTTCAGATCAATTGTGTATCATTTGTTCTCAAGTCACCTTAGGCAAATATTAGCACAGAAAAAAATTTGCAATACTGTGTGGTCCGTGGATGGAAAACATGCTCTCATTATATATAAGAAAATTAATTGGGACAATTGTGCAACTGCCCCCATTCTGAAGCGCAATTACTCGTTTGCCCTCATTTTTTTGACTTTGCTCGTTTGCCCCTATTTTTACGAAATGAATTCACCGTTTACCCCTCTTTCTCCCTTCCGTTACGTAATAAAAATTTTGGGCTCAAAAAAAAAAGTGGTGAAAAAAGAGAAAAGGAAAAAGGACCACACTACCCCTTATCCATCCTGTCCCCATCCTCGCCCCCGCGACGGTCCGCTCCGTCGCGACTCCGATCCGCTCGTCGGACTAGGGTTCGCGGACTGGAGTGAGCCGGCCGGGGCGGACTGGAGTGAGGCGGCCGGGGCGGAGTGAGCGGGCGGACCGGATCCAGCGCTCGCGCTGCGGAGTGGCCGCGGGCGGAGGCTCGGTGCTGCGAGGCCGGGCTCGGGCGGAGTGGCCGCGGGCGGACCGGATCCAGCGCTCGAGGCCGGGCTCGGGCGGAGTGGCCGCGGGCGGAGGGCGAGGCCGGCTGCGGGCGGAGGGGGATCGGCGGACGGGCGCTGCTGCGAGGCTGGCCGCGGCGGGCGGAGCGCCGCCGCCGGCCGTGGCGGCGCTTCTTGGAGGCCTAGGAACGGGCGGCTGGCGGAGGGCTGCGTGAGGCCTAGGAACGGGCATTGATCTCCATCAACTCTTGCTGCGACATGGAATCGATGGGGTAAAATTCTTGCTCTCCATCCTTTGTGCTTTCATGGCTGCCGGGTAGTCTATAGGATGAGCATTGAGTTTCATTGCTATGGTTTGTAGGTCGGATAAAAACCAAATTAAACTTGTTGTTCTAGTTCGGGCACACTGGAGTACGCCTGATTGTGGTCCAAAGCGTTATAGGAGCAGAGAAACCTTGTCCACATTTGTTGACAGAAGTGCTTGCACCTTCCTGGAAGTAGTAAATTTCGTTGCTGAAAGTTTTGTTTGGGGTTCAAGGCAGTACATATCTCTATCTTCTTCACTGGAGGAACAACTTTCTGAGTGGTTTCAGGATGGTTCTACTGAAATTGCAAGCAATGAACAACTTTGGGAATGGTTTGAGGTCAACAAAGACAAGGGGGAAGTCCACATTGTTGCTTTGAAATCAAAGATTTTGAAGGACCATTGCAATGCTCACCAACTAAGCGAAGGCTTCACCCCCACCGTCGAATCTTCCAAGCACTGCACCTATTGATTTGGATCCAAAACAGTCTACTCTGCCTACTGAGCCTACTCGGTCTAGTCGCTAAAGAAAGACAAGAAGGTGGACACTAAAGTCTCGATGATGTAATGAGTGATAGCGAGTTATGACTCTAATTTGGCTGCATCTTCGATTCTGAACTAGATACTTTTCGACTACGATTGCTCGACATTGATTATGATCCTTCTCATGAAATACTTGCGATGATGACAATGATGAACCATTTTTCTCTTATGATGTTGATGCTCCATGTGTTGATGTTGGCTGTTTTTTCGATGATGTGAACCGGTGCAAGTCGGCATTGACCCAACATGCAATCTTGAATGACTATGCTTATCGTGCGTGAAGAAAGATCAAGAGCGATTTCGAGCTAAGTGCCCGAGAGCCGATGAAACAGTTGTCGTGGACTTTCTATGCAAGTACAAGCAAGGGGGAAATATGATGGATGCCGGGTATAACAATTTGTTTCTCTTATTTGGGCTGTTTTTTTTCTTTTGACTTTGTCTTTTGTTGCACTACGAGAGTTTATTTTTCCTATGTAGGTGAAGTTGAACGGCCCATCTCACAATAACAAGTGTGGTTCAGTTAATCAGTGTGGTGACACAATGGCAGGGGAAAAATGGGTTGCTGATAGGGTTGTTGAATTCTTACAAGAGGACCCAACATTGTGTGCTAAGGAGTTGCAAAAGAGGCTGAAGAATAAGTATGGTTTTGAGGTTCCTTACCACAGGGTACACAGGGGCAAGGACAAGGCTCTGGACATGATTTTTGGTAAGTGGGATGACTGTTATGACTTGCTTCCGACATATAGAGCCGAGCTACTAAAATCAGCCCCAGGAAGCATTGTTGAGATAGATACTGAAGTTCATCAAGGCAATGTCTGTTTTAGGAGATTCTTTGTGGCCCTAAAACCTTGCATTGATGGTTTCCTTGAAGGATGCAGACCCTATATTGCTATAGATGCTACCCATTTGACAGGAAGGTCTAGGGGTCAGTTGGCATCTGCTGTTGCTGTAGATGGAAATAATAGCCTTTTTCCTGTTGCCTATGGTGTAATTGAGACTGAATCCACTGAAAGCTGGTCATGGTTCATCCAGAATTTGAAGGCTGCTATTGGTACACCTACAGGGTTGGCTATTAGCACAGATGCATGCAAAGGACTAGGTGAGGCTGTGAAGGATGTATATCCTGGTGTTGAACATAGAGAAGGATCTAATTAATGAAAGCAAAGCTATCAAGGGTTTTGAGGTCTTGAAATGTGGGAACAACACAATGGAAGTTTACTTTGCACCAACATCATCGGGATCGGCTTACGGGTATGCGGTTAATTTGGAGCGAGAATACATGCGGTTGTAGGTTGTGGCAAGTCGGTGGAAAGCCATGTAAGCATGCTTTGGCTTTCATAGCAATGCTTAGTAGAGATGTGCAAATGGATCAATTTGTCCATGAGTATTACTCGTTGAGAAGCCGAGAAAGGCATATTCACCAATGTTTAATCCAATGCCATCAAAACATTTTTGGCCACGTGTTGATCCCGGATACAAAATCCATAAACCTAAGTTGAGAAGAAAGCTGGCGAGGCCTAGGAAAAGTAGGATAAAGGCATCGGAAGAACCTGGTGCTAGAAAAAGAAAGAGGTGCTCGAATGTGGTGAACTAGGACATACGGCAAAAAGTGCCAAGGGGGGCTGACTGCAAGGGAGCAAAAGATGAGAGCAACACAAGGGAATGCATCTGAGGTGGAGAGCAATGAACCTCATACTACTGGTTCGTCCAAGTAAGTCATCCCATGTGTACTTGTTTGCTATTTTTCCATGATTTGAACATACAACCTTATGCTGAAACTGCTACCCTTTTTCTATCATCAAAGTGATGCTGCAAGTAATATTGGAGGACCACAAATTAGGACAAGTGGAGGTACAAGTTCATCAAATACGAAACGGCTAAGTATGACACTTCTTCACTATGTCACTTCTTCACTGTACTTTGAACAAGTTCATGCCTACAACCAAGTATTTTACTGATGCATTTTTACTCCTCTTTTAAGTGATGGTGCAACTCAAGTTGGAGGAGGACCACCCACAACTGGAGGTGGGAGAGGTAGAGGCCGAGGGAGACCACCAACTGGAAGGGGGAGAGGAAGAGGAAGAGGAAGAGGAAGAGGAAGAGGAAGAGGAAGAGGAAGAG
The DNA here is from genome assembly GCA_018135685.1 of Themeda triandra. Taxonomy (NCBI): domain Eukaryota; kingdom Viridiplantae; phylum Streptophyta; class Magnoliopsida; order Poales; family Poaceae; genus Themeda; species Themeda triandra. The sequence goes on along the minus strand of JAENPR010000418.1, from coordinate 98,687 downwards.
GAAGAGGAAGAGGAAGAGGAGCCGCCAGGGGAGGAAGGCTTGCTGCATTGCTCAATGTGTACAATTGACCACTTGGGATATATAATAATTAGTGGATGTGGTGACTTTATTTTGGATCCGTATGTGCTAGGCCATGTATGACATGAACACATACATTTGCATGTGCTTTGACTTTATTTTGCTATGCTATGTTGATGATGATGCAAATATTACATGTCCTGTCTTTATTTTGCTATCGCCTCTCTATGTGTTGTCAATATATAATGCCATTTGTCCAACATAAGTGCACATTCACCAATACATAAAACGGGGCATTTGCACAATTTTCAGCCAAGGGTATTTTGGTCTTTTCAGCCCCAAGTTAACACCGTCAAGTGGACTTAACTGGACAGGGGCAACTGCTGGCTTCGTTTTGAAAAAATAGGGGCAAACGAGCAAAGTCAAAAAAAACGAGGGCAAACGAGCAATTGCGCTTCAGAACAGGGGCAGTTGCACAATTGGCCCAAATTAATTACCTCTTTCCACTAGACTCCCACTAAAGGCACACTACTATAGATTTGGTCTTCACTGCCGGTTCAAAAACCCTCATCACTGTCGGATTTCGACACTATTGTCGGGTACCTAGATTAGGGGGTCCTGAATCAGGTAGATTAGAGGAAAATAAGCCAACCCATTTTCACCTCTAATTCTCCCAAGAATTAACCAGAGGAACCCTAATCCTTCTCATACTGGGCCGGCCCACTACCAGGCCCGCAAGGCCTCAGAAACCTTCTGGCTCGAGCAGCAGCCACTGACCCGCTCGAGAGAGAAGTACGGAAACCGCTCGAGCGCGCGACTGCTCGAGACGGTGACGTAAACCGCTCGAGCGAGCGACCGCTCGAGCAGGGATGGAGAACGCTCGAGCGAGCAGCCGCTCGAGTCGGCCCGCAATAATTGCCTACCCAGAGCACGCACATGGCTACAGGGCTCGAAACAGTGCCTCTGTACACCCACTCCGCCTAACTCCATGGCTACAGAACCCGTAATAGTGCACCGTACGCCCGTCACCTCCATCATCACGCTGTCCACCCCCCGGATTCGAGGATGGCAGAAGCCGCTATGACAGCTGTACCTCGACGTCACGCCTACGACAGCCCTAACCACCGTGTAACCCTGCGCCTCCCCTTGGCCTATAAAAGGGGATGCCAGGGCCTAGTTTAGGGCACGTTACGTTACTACGCTTTACACCTTCACTCACACTCACCAAGTCTCAGGACTACCTTGTACTCACCCCTGTACAAGCACCCCGGTGCGAGATAATACAAACTCATCCCTCTGCTGGACGTAGGGCATTCTTTGCCCGAACCAGGATAAACGCTTGTGTCCATCTTGCATCACCATCCGGATTAGGGAGCACGCATAGAAATTTACTCGTTGGTGTTATACCCCCCGGGGTACGAAACACCGACAGTTGGCGCGCCAGGTAGGGGTACTGCATGTTTTCACCCGATTCCCGCCATTTTCCGGATGGCATCACCCACTCCTTCGTCCCCGTTCGCCACGGTGATCTGGTTTGGGAGTCTAGAGTTCGTGTCGCTCGGCCCAGGCCACGACATGGCTCTACTCTCGATCGGTGAACCAGGAGGGGGACGCTCGTCACCCCCACGCGCTGGTGGGGCCGCGCGCCGACCACGCCACCATGGCTCGCCACCACGTCGCCGACGCCACCAGCATCGGCATCACCACCAGCAGGCACAGGGCCTTGAGCACCCTGCTCGTGTGCCCTCCCGGCCAGACGCCACGATGCACCCAGCCGGGGTGCCAAGTGTGCGGCGGGAGGTGGCACATGGACAGGGAGCCCTTGACGTGGACCCTGGCTTCACGTTCACCATGCGCTCGCCGAGAGAGCCCGGCATGGCTCCTCGAGCGCGCGCACGGCCGACGTCGCCCAACCTGTTGCCACACGGGCTATACCGAGCACGGCGCAGGCTCCCGTTTGGGCTCACCAACGCCGCCACCACATATGCCAATGAGATCCGGTCAGTCATGGGACCGCGGGAGGAGAGCCCCGGCCCCCTCCTACGTGCCACTTTGAACTTGGAGATCGTGTGGCCGACGTCGGTGGACCGCGGATTTGACAGGGCACCGGGCTCACAACGCCGCAACACGGTCAGGAACATGCGCCGCTGGATCGAGGAGGAGAGCACGGGGAGGCCTTGGACGCCATCCAGCGCTAGCCCCGACTCCGATGACTCGGACTCAGGGTGCTATGACCCGGCTCGCGAGTGTTTTCATCTCAACAACGACGTCCCGTCGGATGACGAGACCAGAGATGGCGCCGCCACGGCTGTCCCTGCAGCTAACCGGGCAGACGTGACCCCAGTGGTCGGAACATCAGCAGCTGGAGCTCTGCAGGTGATCGAGCCGCGTGCGCCGTCTCCACGAGCCCAAGATAACCAGCGACCTGAAGACGACGCTCTAACAGCTCAATGGGCCCAGCTCAGAGAAATCGAGGCCAAGATGAATGAGGAACGCGCGAATCTGGAGCTGCTCAAGCGCGCGCTTGAGCAGAAATATCCGCCCCCTGCTCGAGCTCTTGGCGCTCGAGGGAAGGCACGAGACGTTTTCAACCGCATCGTTAACGACGGGCGGCCAGAGGCGTCGATCGAGCCAGCCCATTTCCCCCGAGCAAGCCAAAATGTCCTTGCGGCAGCTATGCTACTGCGGGACATGCCGGCGCCCTCGAATCCGCATGCATTGCGGATGCGAGATGAGATCCAAGGGCTCCTCCAAGTCGCCGCCGTCCAGCAGGCCGAAAGCTCGGCCTCGAGACAGCGTGAGGCAGCCCCAGAACAACCACGGCACGAGCGGGAGGGTTCCGTCCACCAGGGGGCACCCCCTCGAGATGGTAGAGCCCCTGCTCGAGAACGCATCCTCGACAACCGTGCACCTCAAGATGCGCATCATGACATCAACGACAACCGACGACGCAAGGCAGCGGGTGCCGAGGACCGTGGCTACAAGGCCCATCGAGGGGGCCACTACGACAGCGACGAAGATCGGCAGACTCTCGAGCCGCCGGGCCCTCGAGTCTTCAGTCGAGCTATCCGCAACACGCCGTTGCCAAACCCGTTTCGACCCCCCACGAGCGTGGTCAAGTACAACGGGAGACCAAGCCGAGCTGCGGGCGCCGACTTCCGGGGGCTCCGCTGCCCGGTGGGGAGGGGCTCGAGAGGATAAGGCGATCATACGCCAGCTCCCTCTGTTTCTCTCTGACACCGCTCGACGATGGCTCGAGGAGCTTCCCCCCCATCAGATCCACGATTGGGCCGACCTGGTCCAGATTTTCGAGGGGAACTTCAAGGGCACATACATCCGACCCGGCAACTCGTGGGATCTCCGTAACTGCAAGCAAAATACCACGGAATCTCTCCGGGATTTTGCTCGGCGTTTCTCCAAGCTGCGCACCGAGCTGCCACACATTCCAGATCACGACGTCATTCTGGCGTTCGTCTCAGGCACCACTTGCAAAGAGCTCGTGCGGGAGCTCGGGCGCAATCGCCCAAAGACGGTGAATGAGCTCATGGACGTCGTTGCCGACTACGCTGCCGGCAACGAGGCCGTGGGGGCCTTCTTTGGTGGAACTGGGAACAAGCCCGCACCGTCCCCGGGAGGCGGTGAGGGCTCGAGCAAAGCCCAGAAAAAGAATGGGAAGAAGAAGAAGGGCAACCAGCAAGGCAAGCGCGCGGTCGTGGACGACGAGGTGGCCGCAGCCGAGCGCAAGAAGCCTAGACCCCCTCCGGATGGGGGCGTCTTCGACAAGATGCTGAAGCAGCCCTGCCCGTACCACAAGGAACCGGTCAAACATAACCTCGAGGACTGCCGTATGCTTCGAGGGTACTTCAAGAAGTTTGGCATTGACAAGGACGATGGCAAGAAGGATAAGGGTGGCGAGGATCGAGCCAACGACGATGACGATGGCGGGTATCCGCCCATCACTGAGTGCTACATGATCTACGGCGGCCCGGCCACCCAGATGACGCGTCGAGAGCGGAAGGCCGAGCGCAGGGAAGTTTTCGCCATGATACCCGCAACGCCCCAATTCCTCGACTGGTCGGATGCTCCCATCACGTTCGACCGTGATGATCATCCAAACCACGTCACCAATCCCGGCTCGTACCCTCTCGTCGTCGCCCCGATCATCCTCAACGCCCGCTTCACCAAAGTTCTCATGGATGGAGGCAGCAGCCTCAACATCATCTACATGGAGACCCTCACGTTGCTCGGCCTCACGAGAGCTGACCTCCAACCGAGCGCCGGGGGCTTCCACGGAGTGGTCCCTGGCAAGAAAGCGCTCACGATCGGCCGCATCGACCTCCCCGTCGTCTTTGGGACACGCTCGAACTTTCGTCGAGAGGTCTTAACTTTCGACGTGCCCAGTTTCGAGGGGACGTACCACGCCATCCTGGGCAGGCCGTGCTACACAAAGTTCATGGCGATCCCCAGCTATGCCTACCTCAAGCTCAAGATGCCGGGACCAAAAGGAGTCATCACTGTCAATTCCACGTACGAGCACGCCTACCACTGCGATGTGGAGTGCGTCGAGTACGGGGAATCCCTGACGAACGTGTTGGGAACATCTGAAGACCTAGCCATGATGCTCGATCACATGGCGGCCGAGGCCTCTGCTCCAACACCCAAGCGACAGGCTGGCAACTTCGACCCCGCTGACGACACCAAGAAGATCCCGCTCGATCCAAGCTCCTCGGGGGAAAAGACGCTGGTCATCAGCGCCTCCCTCGATAGCAAATAGGAAGCAGTGCTCGTCGACTTTCTCCGCACAAACGCTGACATATTTGCGTGGAGTCCCTCGGACATGCCCGGCATACCGAGGGATGTCGCCGAGCACGCCTTGGAGATCCGTCCCGGTTCAAGACCTGTCAAGCAACGCCTGCGCCGCTTCGACGAGGAGAAGCGCAGGATCATCCGCGAGGAGGTCGAGAAGCTCGAGAAGGCCGGATTCATCAAGGAGGTACATCATCCCGAGTGGTTAGCCAATCCTGTATTAGTAGAGAAAAAGAATGGAAAAATGAGGATGTGCGTAGACTACACTAGTTTAAATAAAGCATGTCCCAAAGTCCCATTTCCTTTACCTCGAATAGATCAAATCGTTGATTCCACTGCGGGTTGTGAAGTACTTTCTTTTCTCGACGCCTACTCTGGCTACCACCAAATCAAAATGAAGGAGTCCGACCAGCTCGCGACTTCATTCATCACCCCCATGGGCATGTCTTGTTATGTCACAATGCCTTTCGGCCTTCGAAACGCCGGGGCAACATATCAGCGCTGCATGCTCCATTTCTTCGAGAAACACATAGGAGAGACCGTCGAGGCCTACGTCGATGACATCGTTGTCAAGACTCCAAAAGTAGAAAACCTTGTCACGGACCTCAAATTGACGTTTGACTGCCTCCGGGCTAAGAACATCAAGTTGAATCCCGAGAAGTGTGTCTTTGGCGTGCCTCGAGGCATGTTGTTAGGGTATATCGTCTCCCAGCGCGGCATCGAGGCCAACCCCGAGAAGGTCGCGGCCATCATGAGGATGGGGCCGATTCGAGACCTAAAAGGGGTGCAAAGGATCACTGGATGCTTAGCTGCGCTCAGTCGGTTCATTGCGCGCCTGGGAGAAAAAGCCTTGCCTCTGTACCGACTCCTCAGAAAAGCCGAGCACTTCACGTGGACACCCGAGGCGGAGGAAGCCCTCTCGAGGCTGAAGAGCATGCTCACATCTCCTCCTGTGCTCGTGCCGCCACGACCGGCTCGAGACGGCATACCCGCCGAGTCCCTCCTCCTCTATGTTGCCGCAACCACTCAGGTGGTCAGCACAGTCATAGTGGTCGAGAGGCAGGAAGAGGGGCACGCGCTCCCCGTCCAGCGGCCGGTGTATTTCATCAGTGAGGTGCTCTCAGATGCCAAAGTTCGATACCCCCATATCCAAAAGCTGCTCTCGCAATCGTGCTCACCCATCGAAAACTCCAAAGCACTACTTTCTTAGCCACCGGTGACGGTGGTAACATCATTCCCACTTGGGGAAATTATCCAGAACCGGGAAGTCGTGGGTCGAATCGCCAAGTGGTCGGTCGAGCTCATGGGCGAGACCATCACGTACGCCCCACGAAAGGCTATCAAATCCCAAGTCTTTGGTGACTTTGTCGGCGAGTGGACCGACGTCCAACTCCCCCCATCCGATCCGAGGCCGAGCCGTGGACCATGTATTTCGACGGGTCACTTATGAAGACGGGGAGCGGGCGCGGGCCTGCTCTTCATCTCACCCCTCGGAGTACACATGCGTTACGTGGTGCGCATCCACTTTGCCGCCTCGAACAACATGGCAGAGTATGAGGCGCTCGTTACCGGGTTGCGCATTGCCATCGAGCTTGGGGTCCGACGCCTCGATGCTCGAGGCGACTCGCGGCTCGTTATCGACCAAGTAATGAAAGCCTCGAGCTGCCATGATGAAAAAATGGAAGCGTACGCAATGAGGTGCGCAAGTTGGAAGCCAGCTTCCATGGTCTCGAGCTCAACCACATCCCAAGGCGCTTCAATGAGGCTGCGGACGAGCTGGCCAAAATCGCTTCATCTCGAGCGCCGCTGCCCCCAGACGTCTTCTCGAAAGATCTCCACGAACCATCCATAAAGTGGGACTCGGGGGCTAGGGCAGGACCAGCCGCTGAGCCTGCTCCTACGACCGAACCCTCCTCGACGGGGGCCACGGTCATGGAGATCGACCAGGTTACGAGCCCACCAATGGACTGGCGTGCAACATTCCTCGAGTACCTCATTCGAGGGGAATTGCCGGAAGATCGAACGGAGGCGAGGCGACTAGCTCGTCGAGCCAAAACTTACGTCCTTTACGGGGACGACAGAGAGCTCTACCGCCGGAGCCCAACTGGTGTACTCCAACGGTGCATCTCGATCGAGGAAGGCGGGAAACCGCTCGAGAGACATGCACTCGGGGCTTGTGGCCATCATCTTTGCGCCAAGAACCCTTGTCGGAAACGCATTCCGTCGAGGCTTTTCTTGGCCACCGCAGCTGCCGACGCCATCAAGCTTGTTCGAGTGTGTGAGGGATGCCAATTCTACGCCAAGCGACGCATCTTCCGGCACACGCACTCCGGATGATCCCCTCACGTGGCCATTTGCGGTTTGGGGGCTCGATGCGAGTCGGACCCCTCAAAAAGACAACGGGAGGCTACACCCACTAGCTCGTGGCCATCGATAAGTTCACCAAGTGGATCGAGGCCAAGCCCATCACTAACATCCGCTCGGAGCGAGCGGTCGAGTTCTTCACCGACATCGTCCATCGCTTTGGAGTCCCTAACATCATCATTACTGACAATGGCACCCAGTTCACAGGCAAAAGTTCTTGGACTTCTGCGATCGGTACCACATCCGTGTGAACTGGTCGGCAGTCGCCTATCCTCGAACTAATGGCCAAGTCGAACGCGCCAACGGCATGATCTTGCAAGGTTTAAAGCCCAGGATTTTCAAACGCCTAAACAAGCACGGCAACAAATGGGTGACCGAGCTCCCATCAGTCCTGTGGAGTCTGCGGACGACCGAGAGTCGAGCCACTGGGTTCACCCCATTCTTCTTGGTCTATGGGTCTGAGGCCGTCCTCCCCACTGACCTCGAGTACGGGTCCCCTCGACTCAAGGCCTACAACGAACAGACCAATCAGGAAAGGTTGGCAAACGCCATCGACCAGGCAGAAGAGGCTCAAGACACGGCGCTCCTACACTCTGCGCGCTACCAACAGAAGCTACGGCAATATCACGAGAAGAACGTGTGCAAGAGGGATTTCAAGATCGGCGATCTCGTGCTCCGTCGACGACAAGACAACAAGGGCGCCACAAGGCGACTCCTCCCCGGGAAGGTCCGTTCATCGTGGTCAAGGTGCTTGAAGCCGGGGACGTACAAGTTAGCCGACGAAAAGGCTCGACCCTCACCAACGCGTGGAACATCGAACGGCTACGTCGCTTTTTCCCTAGGCCTCGATGCCTTGTACATATTTCGTTCAATTGTACCGCTAGTATGAATAAATAAGTCGGTTTCTTACTTTTTGTTCATACGCAAGGTGGGCTCGACTTTGTTTCACAAAGTCAAGCCCCCCTCGGGGGCTAGACCAGGGGGGGACCCCCCTGAAGTCCTCGAAAAACGCACCTAGTTTTTTCAAAAACGATGCTCGACGAAATTTTCCCCTCCTCGCCTCGAAATTTTTCGTAAGCTAAGTATTTGCGTCACCTCGAGCTCATCGAGCCAGGGCGATCGAGCACAAGGCTTCCCACGCTTCCGAGCTACGGCGCCCTAACTCATCCCCTCTCGAAGTAGTTCGAGCACAGCGCCAACACTTAGCTAAAACAAAGTAAAGGCGGGAAATGGAAAATGGTATCAAGCGCGAAGAAAAACTAGAGCATAACGATTCAAGTTATAAGCGTCAAGATTTTTTTAGGCCACTTAGGCCATTCCACGACCAGAATATTTTTCTAACAAGGGCCTTGTTGCCCAGATTTCGGCTCGCAGGCCGGCTAGAACTACTCCACGACAGGCGGGAGGACTTCTCGCAGCAGATCATCTCCAAGACGGGCGCCCGGCTCCTCTGCCTCGGCCTTGAGCTGCTCGATCCGGGGGTTGACCCCTCCTTCTTGCTCGCCCTCGACGTAGGTGAAGCCGCTCGCAACGGCCTCCATCCCGGCCCGGGCGTCCTCCCTCGAGACGCTGAATCCCGAGTAGAAGATGGCCATCGTCCGGCGCGCAGCAAAAACAAGGGCCTCCTGGATACGACCCCGCAGAGAGGCGCCAAATTCACGGACCCGGCTAGCATAGCTTTGGCCAGCATCCGGCCCCTCGACGTCCACCACCGGCGGGAAGCCCCAGCTGGCGCTCAGGGTGTCGATGGCGCCGGTGATGCGGGCCTTGGCCGAGAGCGTGCCTTCAGCCAACGCGTGAGTTGACTTTGCGTACTCACGCGCGTCCGCCAAGTCCGCCTCCAAACCTGAAAAAGGACGACAAGAATCAAATACTCGATCAAGTGCTCGAGCAACACGTATGAATCACGCACGAAAAAAGGACTAAGGGACTCGAGCGCTTACCGGTGCAGCGGGTCGAGAGCCCTTGCTCACGTTCAAGCGCCCGCGCAAGCTCAGCCTCTTTTCTCTGGAGGGCGCGCTCGATGTCGCGTTTCTCCACGCGCAGCTCCTCGTAAGCTTTGCCGGCGCCCTGGATGGCGAGGTCCTTGTCCGTCACCACCTGACGGAAGTTGGCCACCTCCGTTTGGAGACCGGTCACCCGCTCCTTCTCCGCTTCGAGCGCGCTCGAGAGAGCCTCCTTCTCGGCAGCCTCCCGAGTGACCGTTGCCTGGAGCTCCTTCACGTAGGCCTCGACGCCGGCCTTCTCCTTCTGGAGCTGCTCCATGTCCCGGCATTTGGCCCTGTAGCCCTGCAGCGCCGTAGCTGCGTCCTTCGTGAGCTGCTCGAAGGTTTCGTGCAGCTGCGCGTACTTCTGATGGGCGGCCTCCACCTCCTGCGCGGCTCGGGCAAGCTTCTCGTCCGCCTCCCGCTGTGCCACCTCGGCCCCCTGCGCCACTCGAGCAAGCTCTTCCTGAGCCTTCTTGGCGTCCTCCTTGGCGGCGTCCAAGGCGGCATTGGCGTCTCGGAGGAGCCGAGTAAAGCGGTGCCGCTCGCCCTCAGCATCTTGCCCTATCCGCACATACCACCGGATCTCGTGCTCGCTCTCTTGCGTAGCACGGATGTGCACGGATTTCGCATAAGAGCGACTCTGCGTCGTCTGAACCTCGAAAGGGAAATGTTAAAACATAGAACGCAATAAACTAAAAGGGGAAGCAACCGAACTCGAGGGCACTCACAGAATGAAGCCGGGGCATGTCCTCTGAGACGAGCGTCAGAGCAGTCTTCAAAGCACTCTCGAGCCACTGCCGGCGCTCCTCGTCCTCCACGTGCGCCTCGAGCTCCTTCTGATCATTCATCACGATCGGAGGAGCCTCGTGGTCAAAGGGGTCGGAGAGCACTAGCGGCGGCCTCTCCCAAAGAGGAAACTCCTCCCGCATCTCCTTGTCAAGTGGAGTCTCCTCACCGCCTCCAGGTCGACGTCCGCCGTCACCACCCGCTCAGCCAGGGTAGGCAGGCGTTGCGGCTGACTCCAAGAAGAGGACGCCTCTTGGGCGAGCGCCCGCGCCTCGATACGCCTCCGCTCCTCGATGGAAACGTCAGTGGGCTCGGTGGGACCAAGGCCGACCGACCGCATGTGGCTGTCGACGATGGCGGCCGCCGTCTGCCTCCTTTGGGCCTCCTCCCACTGATCAGCATCGGTCATGACCTCAAACCTCACCTCGCCCGTCTCCGAGTCGGGCACGAGGTAAGGCACCAGGTCCCCCGACATCTGCAGAGGTTGCGGCGGCGCCTGGAACGGCGCCGGATGGAGCTCTGGCTCGACGTCTCGGCGCTCATCACCATCCGTGACGGAGGGTTGCAGCACCACCGGATCCGCCTGCTGCTCCACCAGCGCCGCCTGCTGCTCCGCTTGCTGCTGATGCTCCTCGGCGACTGTGGCGGTAGGCTGCACCGCCGGCTCCGCCTGCTGCTCCACCGGCTCCTCCGCCCTCTCCTCTTCTTGCGTGGCGGCGGGGTGCTCCTCGAGCGCCCCCTCTCGAGCGGCGGCTTGAGCCTCCCCCTCCTTGACCCGTTGCCCAGCTGAGGACTCAACCTCCATATCCCGAGCAGGGGTTGAGGCCCGGCTCGGCTGAGGCTCAGGTACCGGTCCCGCCTCCTGCATCACCACATCTTCCACCGGCCGATCAGTGGCTGCCAGCGGCTCCTCCTCCTCCTTCTCCCTGCGCTCCTCCTCGAGCTGGCGCAGGCCGACTGGCCAAGAAGACTTGGCGCCCGAGCTCGGACTCTCGTCCTCGAGCGTGATGGGCTGCTGCTCCGATCCAGCCCCCGTCGCCGGGACAGAGGCCACCGGCTCTGGCGTCCCCACCCCCCTGGTCGCCCGCCGCCGCGTCACCCCGCCGCGACGACGTCGGGGTCTCGAGCGGGAGGGCAGTCGAGGCCGCAGTGGTGGTGGTGGCGTCCTCCTCCCCCGTGGCCTTGGTCACGGCCCCGGCACCTGCACGAGACGCAGCTGCCGTCAGCCTCCCACGCCTAAGTGCATCCTTGGCCCGCTCCAACCAAATGGGAGTAGAGGGAGGGAGGGTCACTCCACCTGGCATCGACGGGGTGCCGCTCGACCCTCCTGCGGTCCTTAGCCTCTTAGTAGGCACCATAAGGGGGAGGGATGGTAAGGCTTGCAGGGGACGCTTGGTCCTGGAAGAAAGAGAAAAACAAAAAATCATTGTGACAAAATACTCACACGCAAACGAAAAGTGCAATCTGGGACAGGTCGACAAGAAGACTTACCCGCCCGGCTTGCTTAAAGCGCTCGGGGGCTTCTGAGCCCCAGGCGCCCCCCTCGAGTCGCTCGAGGGCTTGGGGACCTCGAGCCCGCTGCTTGCGCCGCTCGGGGGCCTCGAGACCCGGACGGCTGCCCCCGTTCCAGCCGACTCCTTGGCCGGGTCGGGCACGGAGTCCCTTGCGGGATCCCGGTTCGCGGGTCGAGGTCCGCTCGGCCCGGCGGTCGGCCGGAAGGAGCCCGACGTTGCTCGCCGGCTGCGCGGGACTTGAAGTGCGCACATTTGCGGCCTCATCTTTGCCGGGTGTGCGCGCCCGTTGAAGATGGACGGTGGCGGGAGGAAGATCCCCGCCGCGTCGGAGACGGCGCCCGCCCGCCATGGCTAGAAGGACGGGGCGACTCCTCCCGCCGCCCTGCTTGAGCCGGCGACGACGAGCGAGTGCGGCGGCTGGAGTGTTGAGACGCCCCACCTCGTTGCCTTGCTTGGGCCGGCGACGGCGCTCGAGCACCGCGGCTCGACGACTCCTCCTGCTGACCCGCTCGAACCAGCGACGAGTCGTCGCGCAGGAGGCCTGGCGCCAAAGTTGGCTCCTGCACGCGAGAGCGAGGAGGCATCAGGGCTCGAGCGGCGGTGGCGTCATCGCTGTCGGTCGCCTCATCATCATCCTCATCATCATCGTCCTCGTCCTCGTCGCTCGACTCGAGACTAGGGCTCCAGTCGGTTGGGTCCGCCGCCAGACGTATTTCACGCTCTCGGCGGCGCCTAGCCTTACGCTTCTCCTTATCCTCCAGCGCGCGGGCTTTCTGCGCCTTTTCCTCCTTCCTCGAGACCACGGCAGTATGTGCTCGTTCGCCCCTCAGGCGTCTTACCTCGCGGTCGGGCGCGTCCTCCTTCACCGGGGGCCTCGACTCCGCGTGATCGTTGATATTCTGAAAAGAAGAAGAGCAGGCCTCGATAAGGATCGCTCGAGTAACAGAAACAACGAAAGAGGGTCTCGAGAAAACTTACATAAGCCAGCAGATTGACGGCCGGACGCATGCGGAAGAGGCCAACTTGGTTCTCACCAAAATTCCTCCCACCGTCGATCGCGTCGCGCACTCGAGCCACGATTGTGGCGACCGGGAGGGGCACGTCCGACATCCTGCTGGCCGCGAGCGCCGCAGGATCGGCGTCCTCCGTCATCTGGTCGAGCCGCAGCGGGCGCTCGGCGAGCGGGAGCACCCGGCGGCTGTGGAACTCGGCAACCACATGCGCGATGTTGAAAAAGAAGTTGCCGGACCTCCGGTTGCGGAGGCTGGTGATGGCGTTGAGCAGGGGATCCATGCGGGGCTGGCGCGCCGCCGGCTGACCGTGCGCCCAGTTGAAGCCAGGCGCGGTTAGCACGGCGCCGGTATATTCCGGGAAGAGGCCCTCCTCGTTGCGGAGATAGAACCACTCCCGGTCCCAGTTGGCGTTGTTCGACGACCACGCGCCGGACAGCTAGCATTCCTTCCTCTTCAAACCAATCGAGCAGGAACCCGCTCGAACGTAGCGGCGGACCTTTGGTTTCACCACCTTCTCCTCTTCCTCCTCATCTTCCTCCTCCTCCTCCTCGTCGTCATCGTCGCCGTCGTCATCAGCGGCCTCCTTGTTCTTCACCACCTTGGTGAAGAGCGTCGCCTTGAAGATGTGGGTGAACAGGTCCCACTGCGGCGCCATTCCCAGGTACCCCTCACACACGGCGACGTAAGTAGTCGCGAGCGAGATGGAGTTAGGGTTGAAATGCTGAAGCTCAACCCCGAAATGGTGGGGGAGCGCCCGCATGAAGCGGCTCGGCCGCGCTCCAAGCCCCCGCCGGTGGAACCTGATGAAGCTCAGGATGTAGCCCGGCGGGGGATTGGGCTCGAGGTGGTCGTCGTCCGGCACCCGCCACACCGGCAACCCCTCCGCCGGATTGGGCGGAAGCAGTCCGCCATTCACCAAGTTGAGCAGCATTGCCTCGGTCACCGAGGACCGAGGCCACGGGAGCGCGTCCTCCATCACCACCGGTGGGGAAGGCTTGGCGGCGCCCTTGCCTTTGCCCTTGCCTTTGCCACCGGCGCCCTGGCCGGAGCTCTGGCCCGTCTTCCTGACTGACTTCTTCATGCCGGCGACGGGAGCGGGATGGTGGAGCAACGGCGGGCGGAGCGCGAGGAACGGTAGCGCGTGGAACGATGGCGCAGAAAGCAACGGCGGCGGCGGAGCGCAGGAACGGTAGCGGTTGCGAATGAGGGCAGCGGCGGATTGAATCTGGGAGCAAGGCGCAACTGGCGGCGAAAGCAGCGAGAAGGGCAAGAATGCGGGGAAGAAGAAGCAGGAGCCTACCCCTCCATATTTATAGAGCCCAAGCCGATCCGCGTGAATCGCATCCAACGGCCCAGATTACGCCATCCGACGGCCGCGCGCCCCCGGCGGACTCGACGAAAAACGGTAACCGCATTAAATGCCCTGACAAACCGCCACCTACCTCCACTTTACAGGGCGCACACGTCGCGAGACGGAGCGGAACCGTCGCCAAGCCACGATCACCACGATGCGCCGGTTTCCGCCTAAAAAGGCGCGCCACTTGCAACGGACAGATGCGCATCAAACGGGCACAATGACGGGACGTCTCGACAGACGGACCCTTACACGGTAAGAAACCCAGGGACCCCGGTCCCACAAGTAAGTCTCGAGGGAGCGGAGGCTGGCCCACGAACGGGTTCGAACAGCCGCCCTCGAGCACCCGAGTTAGGGGCGCCTATGGGAAGGAACCCTCGAAAGGTTCCGCTCGAGAACGAACCCTCGAACCCAGATGGCGTGTCCAAGGCAGGGCACTATGTATCTAAGAGATCCCGCCGACGGGAGGCACTCGAGCCGCCGGCCCCCTCGAACGGGGCCGGTCCTCTGGAAACTAAGAGCCCAGCTTTAATGAGAGCGCCCCCGGGCCACGAAGCCGTCTCCCCTCGAAAGGAGGCGAGCTCTCACTTGGACCACCCGCCATCAGCTCACAGAGAAGTATGGCGCTCGCTCGGTCGCGAGTAGTGTCAGACCTCTCACCACTTGGATCTGATCCAAGAGATCCAGCGAGGAACTGGATCACGACTCCAGCCCAGCCGTCCGAGGCTCGGGGGCTCAAGTCACCCAAACAACCTCCCTCGACGCGGGAGGAGCAGGAAATACTCGAGCTGCTACAACTCCAGTTAATAATACTCTTACCCAAGACCGTTCATCTCAAAGCCCCCAGAGGAATGCCTCATTCCTCTGGGGCCTCGGGGGCTACCCCCGCGGGGGACGCTCGCGCGCCCCCCACGAAGAAAGAACGAGATAACTCCTCGAAACACCGACAATAATCCCAATTCTAGGTACTTCAACTCCACTTCATGATCCCTTGTTTGAAGTTTCACAATCAAACAAGGGCTCGGGGGCTACTGTCGGGTACCTAGATTAGGGGGTCCTGAATCAGGTAGATTAGAGGAAAATAAGCCAACCCATTTTCACCTCTAATTCTCCCAAGAATTAACCAGAGGAACCCTAATCCTTCTCATACTGGGCCGGCCCACTACCAGGCCCGCAAGGCCTCAGAAACCTTCTGGCTCGAGCAGCAGCCACTGACCCGCTCGAGAGAGAAGTACGGAAACCGCTCGAGCGCGCGACTGCTCGAGACGGTGACGTAAACCGCTCGAGCAAGCGACCGCTCGAGCAGGGACGGAGAACGCTCGAGCGAGCAGCCGCTCGAGTCGGCCCGCAATAATTGCCTACCCAGAGCACGCACATGGCTACAGGGCTCGAAACAGTGCCTCTGTACACCCACTCCGCCTAACTCCATGGCTACGTAACCCGTAATAGTGCACCGTACGCCCGTCACCTCCATCATCACGCCGTCCACCCCGGATTCGAGGATGGCAGAAGCCGCTATGACACCATGCCGCGCACTGTGTCACGTGTGATATCCCCTCAGTCACGGTCGTCAGCTCTCCGTACCATCAAACACGCCGCCCCGTCCCGTCGCTCGGATCGTCGACCCCTCGAGGCCGGCCTCAGCCGCTCGAGAGATAATGGCGGATGGGACTGGCGTATGGGGCGCGCCATGACTTGTCTTTCCTACCCCGACAGCCACTCGCCAGGGTTTCCGGGCAAGCCATCATCGCCCATTCCACCACTACGTCAGCCCGCGTCAAGCAAGGACAAGCAGGGCGCCATCGCCCACGTTGCTACAGGCTTGGACCGGATCGAGGAGGTATCCACAGTTCCGGCGACTCGACTCAACAGCTGTACCTCGACGTCACGCCTACGACAGCCCTAACCACCGTGTAACCCTGCGCCTCCCCTTGGCCTATAAAAGGGGATGCCAGGGCCTAGTTTAGGGCACGTTACGTTACTACGCTTTACACCTTCACTCACACTCACCAAGTCTCAGGACTACCTTGTACTCACCCCCGTACAAGCACCCCGGTGCGAGATAATACAAACTCATCCCTCTCGGACGTAGGGCATTCTTTGCCCGAACCAGGATAAACGCTTGTGTCCATCTTGCATCACCATCCGGATTAGGGAGCACGCATAGAAATTTACTCGTTGGTGTTATACCCCCCGGGGTACGAAACACCGACAACTATGATGTTACTATACAACGTATTGATATATGTAGACACGCAATAAAGATACAGTATTTTTCTCTCACAACAAATCAGTGCGTAAACTTACCGGTCGATTTATCGCCTACTCCCTCCGTCCCGAAATATAGAGCGTTCTTGCCATTCTCGGAAAAAATAAGGTGGAGGACAATAGACGCATGTACCCCTTACTTAACTTCCTAAATTATTGAAATCGATGTATATCCCTTGATTAAAGGCTGCAAACTAAGTTTTCTTTTAGAAAATATGGAAATCACTCAATCACGTATTGTTATTTGAGGGAATATTATCTTCTTTGTTCCCCAAATGTATTATATTTGAGGACACCTCCAATACTCAGAATGCTCTATATTTCAGGACGGAGAGAGTATGATACAATATTTTTCTCTCATAACAAATCAGCGCGTAGTACTTTTCAGTCTGGCTTTTCAGGAAAACAAACCGGAACTAAGAGCACAAGTAGTTAAAAGCAGATCTGAAAAATTGTAGTTTCCTGATAGTAAGGCACACATAACCATAGTTATATGACATTAACTCCATAAAAAGATTTGGGGCAAAGAATCTTCATGCTAACTTTTTCATGTACATTTAATAAAAAGTAGTCTTGGCCAAAAAGCACTTTTATTCGTTTGTGCAGCTGTAAGCAGCTACAGGAGCTGCAGCCGCTGCAATAGAGTCCAGTTGCTAGAACCGAGATTCATGCTGTAGCTTTTTTTTTTTTTTTTTTGAGTGCGCAGGCTTTATTAAAAAAGAAAGACAAGTCTTACAATACAAAGGAAAAAACAGAAAAACAGTACAAAGAAAGAAAAAGATTCATGCTGTAGCTTTGGTTTGTAGGATAAAATAAATGGCTTTAAATATTCTTATTTTCTTTAAAATGAGAATATAAGTAGCCTCTATTTGGTCACAGCACCAGCTTCACGAATTTATGAAGGTACAAATAATTAGCTTAAAAAATCTATGGATTTTCTTAAGCTGGCTTACCAAACGGGGCCAGCAGCTGCAAGTGCAGCGCTGCAGCGGCAGCAAGCACTGCCGAACTGGAAGGTCTCCGCTCTAGTCTTTTCTGTCTTCTCCAGTCCTTCCCACCGGATCCCTTGTATTCTTCCCTCACGTCTTGCAGCTCGCTTTAAGCTCACCCTTTCCCTTTACTCTTCCCTCACCTCTTGCAGCTCGCTCTAAGCTCGGTAGCTGAACAAGTGAAGCAGCAGCTGCTAGATAGCGATCCAGGATCCACCATGGGAAACGCCCTCGGCTTCGGCGTCCTAGGCTTTGTCCTCGGCTTCGCCGTCAGCGGCTGCCTAGGATCCACCATGGGAAACGCCCTCGACTTCGGCGTCCTAGGCTTTGTCCTCGGCTTCGCCGTCAGCGGCTGCCTGCAGGTTCGAATCCATATCAGTGTTCACAAAATATTGCCAGGAACATACACTGTTCTTCCCTCGTCTCCTTGTCCTTTTCGTGTCCTGCCTGCTGTGCTTGTTCGGATACTGCCGGCTGCAGCGGCTGGTGGCCTCAATTCCATATGTCCCCATTTAATTTCGTACAGTAATCATAAGGTAAATTCTTGACAACATATGCAGAGCTCCACAGTCTAGATTGACATTTAATTCTTAGTAAAATTTTCCTTCCCTGGATCAAAGGTTGTGATTTTTTTTTTCTTCTTCTTCTTGACCAAGGTCATCCTCTGACAAATCGTGTAGATCGCCTTATGTGCGCTTGTCTTAATTTGGGATCTCAGGCTTTGACGACCTTCCCATGACAATAGATTTCTTTCTCGAAAAGAAACGGAAGAGGATCCTCGTGAACCAATCTGCTGTAGTGCTGTTACTGAGACAGCTCGTGCAATTTTTTCACTTAGAATGTTTTCCGCTTCGTGTGATATGTTCGGCAGTGCTGCGGATCCTCTGACGTACGGCGTCGGAGATTCGCTGACGTACGGCCCTCCGACGTAGAGTCACTAACGTGCGGGCCCCGGCCTCACGCGTCATGGACGCGGCAGTACGATCCGCCGCCGCCGACCGCCCGCTGGAGCTGCCCTCCTCCAGCCGCGAAGGCCGCCGCCGCACCCCGTGGCGGTGGCTCCTTCCCGGAACTCACCTCCCCCGCCGTCGCGGCTCCCGGCGGCCGCATCTCCGTCGTCGGATTCGGCTCCCTCCTCTCGGAGCGGCAAGGTGCTGCTGGTTCAGACACCGGACGCCAGGAGACGAGCAGTGGGAGTGGGGTGCCTGCCAACAGAGTGGTGGCTTCTCAATATCAGTACAAGTACGATCCGCCGCCGCCGCCGACCGCACGCCAATCAGCACCATTCGCCGCCACCGCGCTGGCGGACGAGGCGAAGGCGAAGGGCAACGCGGCGTTCTCCGCCGGCCGCTTCAAGGAGGCCGTCCAGCACTTCAGCGACGCCATCGCGCTCGCGCCCGACAAGCACCTCCTCTACTCCAACCGCTCGGCGGCGCACGCGTCGCTCGGGAGCTACGCGGAGGCGCTGGCCGACGCCGAGCGGACCGTGGCGCTGAGGCCGGACTGGGCCAAGGGCTACTCCCGCCTCGGCGCCGCGCGCCTGGGCCTCGGCGATGCTCCCGGGGCCGCCGAGGCGTACGAGAAGGGGCTCGCGCTCGACCCGTCCAATGAGCCGCTCAAGTCCGGCCTCGCCCAGGCGCGCCAGGCCGCGCCGAGAAGTCCGGTGGGCTCGGGGTCCGGGGCGGACGCCGCAGGCCACCCTGAGCTGTGGAGCAAAGTCGGGGCCGGTCCCACCACGCGTGGGCGTGGCTACCTCAGCCAGCCGGACGTCGTGCAGATGCTGCAGGAGGTGCAGCGGAATCCCAGCAGCCTCAACAGCTACCTTTCTGACCAACGGGTGGTTCAGGTTTCCACCCTCATGCTGGGCATCAAGTTCCACAACCAAGCCGCCAAGGCTGGCGGTGGCTCCTTCCCAGAACTCACCTCCCCCGCCGTCGCGGCTCCCGGCGGCCGCATCTCCGTCGTCGGATTCGGCTCCAACTCCAACCTCTCGGAGCGGCAAGGTGCTGCTGGTTCAGACACTGGACGCCAGGAGACGAGCCGTGGGAGTGGTGTGCCTGCCAACAGAGTGGTGGCTTCTCAATATCAATACAAGTAAGATGCTGCTCTTTGTTGCTTCTTCAGATTTTTAGATAATGAAAAGGTCGCGGCTTCCGTCCTCTTCAAATAAAGGCATCGATCCACATTTATTACAAACAAACCAAAGTTCCACACACACACTACACTAATAACCGAAATAGTAGTATTGTGAAATCTGAAACAAAAAAGGCCATCCATGATACGCGAACTGCATATCCAAACGAAATCATTCCTTTGGTCATCCGCGTGCTGCAACAGAGCCCAACACCGCAGCCGTGTGCTGCAACAGAGCCCAACACCACAGCCAGTGAGTATAAAACCTGCAAAATAAAATTTTGGTTTGCACTTATATTTCTCGTAGCCAAATTGCCCAAATGAGCGTCGCCAGTTAGTGAACAAATCTTCTGAACTGAGCGGCGGAGGAACACCAAGTATGACATAGGCGGCACGCCATAGAAACTTGGGCACTTGGCATAATGACATTCGAGATAATTGCGAGAAATTTCTCCCTGCTCCATCGATTCGATTTTATTGTCTTTGTGGCCACACTCATCTTGCTCTCTGTGTTCCTAGGACCGAGGACATCGACGAGTCGTCTGCAGAGATTCTGCGCGACTCATTGAGCTACGCCAGAGCCAACAAGATGCTGATCCAGGTCCCAATATTAGGAACAACCAAGAAATTCTGGCGATTATCTGACAAAGCGACTAGGATCAGCAGAAAACTTGCATTGATACTGAGGAGCCAGCACTCAGTTGGCAAGTACCTCACAGCTCCTCTGCAGTTGTCCCACGTCTGGATTGGGGACAATGGGATTGTCAAGCTCAGGGGGGTCAGTTTCACTGGTAAAGGCTTCAGTATTGAGCGTGTGAGAGATGACTACAAGCAGCTTTTCAAGGTCCTGACTACGTTGATTAATATATCGTCTCGGGATATCACCAAATTGCCTCCGGACTACATGGAATTCCTCAGGCTCTTGATGAGGGACACCCTTGCAATGAAAGATGAATTCTTGATTGTGAACAATGTTGCGCTGCTGCCCATGAAAAACCGGTAATTCTTTGACTCAGTGTTATCGACTTATCGTCTTAGTCGCCAGTCTCATTTTGTTACTTGTGTTCACAGCACTGAGGTATTCCTGATGCTACACGATAAAATTGTTAAATCTCTTGGCCGCACAGACACAGCAAAGAAGAAGAGGATACTCAATAGCCTCCCTTACCAGAACGACTGGTTGGATACTGCCAAGGCAAACACAAAAATCGAACAGTGGGTTGAGGGTGTCCAAAACGAGTACAAAAGGACTCCACTTGATCTACTGCGCCTCAACAGAAATGTAAGGAGCCACTTGCATCAGTACAATAACGACGACGACATTGAGGAAACTCTGTATTATGAATGGCCCGAGCTGCTCATGGTGATGGAGAAGATGTTACATTTGGAAGGTGAGCTCGAAGGCACTGACATTCAGAACAAGTTCGGCTAGTCAGTCCTACTGCAAAACATATGTATTCTACATTTACCGCGGTTGTTAAGCTACTGTTATTCGATCATCAGTGCAAAAGTTTACGGTGGAGTGATATGCTACATGGTTTATGTAATAGGCTAGCAGCTTTCTTCAGGTCTCACAACTTGAAGGTAAATTTGGATCAACTTTGTAAAACTATGCTGCAAAATATTGCCTTACAACTCTAAAACTATGCTGTAGAAACGGACTTGTCATTGAGTTTGCGTGCATCCTTTAATCCCTGATTCTTTTAACAATGCCTGGATTATACGTCAGTAAGCGACATTGCAAGCACTAGCAACGTTCTTCGAAAGCACATGCAGAGATATTAAGACCCTGAAAATAGATTATAGCAACTTCATGGTCTCCTTTGACGCAAATTTTACATCATCTTTGATAATGATGAGACATATGAGTGACTTCGGCAACCAGATCCTTCCGTGTGCCGGGCAAAATGAGAGAGACTGAGAGCCCCTCCACTCTCGCCGCCGGGGCGGCCCTGCGCCCCTAGCGCCGCCACCCGACGGCGTCCTCCTCCTCCTTCTCCTGCCTCTGCCTCCACCTCGCCGTCCTTCACCCTCGTCGCCGAAGTTCGGGATCAGATCGGGTTCTTCCGATTTCGTCTCTGGTTTCAAATTTGTTCGCCGTTGATCCCACAAGAACACACCAAAAGGTGTACATCAACGTCGACTACCTGGATCTACTCTGATCCACCTCGTCATCGTTGTCACTGCAAGAAGGACTCTGTCAGTCATCGTCGTCACTGCAAGAAGGACTCTGTCGCCGGAGTCATTTTCATCGGAGAGAGGGTTCGCCTACAATCTCCAGCAACTACTTCGACATAGTCACAAACCTCTTCTTCGGAAATCTCCAATGATAAGATCTTCGCTGCAAATTTGACTTGGATCTTCACTCCCGGGTTAGTCCTCTGTCCCAAGCACCTACTTTCTTCCATGGAGCTACCTGGTCTTAACCCAAGGCCAGAAAGGTTGTTGAAGCTAAAATTCGTCGCAAATTTGGCACTTCGGTTAGTCCAGATTCCATTTTTTCACGTCCTTTCATCTTGGTTGTTTCTTTTGGTAGATGCCGTTATCGGCTATCGGTGCTCTCTGTTGGCTTTATCCTCCAATCTGTCATTGGAGGTTCATCAAAAAATTTCCAAGTAGCTGTTCTTTCGATAGGGTTTTCAGATTCACAGTTTCTTCTCCGGATGTAGGTTTTCACATTCATAAATTAAAATCATTTGAATGTGAACAATTTAAGTTGTACTTCCATCTTTGGAATGGGGGGGGGGGGTCCAAACTTTACCTCTGAATTTCGTGGATCGGCTTGCTGAGGAAACAGCAGCTTGGACGAATGTTGCCCGCCCTCATTCAAAAAAGATGAATCCTCCCGCTACAAACAAATTGAATCCCTCACCGGAGCCAATGCAATTCCGGTGAGGAACCAGCGTTGGTCAACGTTTCAAAAATTTCCTAGCGGTGATCCTTCTCTGCGCCGTTTTTCTCGCTTCTCCTCTAATTCAAATTTCAATTTCAAAACTGCTCTGACACGTGACTGGGCCAAGGCCCGCAACGGTCAAAGGCCTTCTCCATCTACTCTTTTTAATCCTTTCGGGCCGGGTGTTCTAGGCTCTCTTCCAGCCCAACTAAGAAAAGCCGACCCAAAACGTAACCGTAATAATTGGATACCTACCAACAATAACGCGACTCTTCCTCCTCGATTCCCGCGCCGTTCAGTTCCACAAAACCGTAATCGCAACGCCCCTCCCGCTTCTAAGTCTCTGATGACTAGGCCCGATCCTCCAGTATTCCCTAATTTTGGGGCAATGTATAAACATTTTACTGGAATCACCCCACCGCCCCCTACTGTTGTACCTTGGACTCTCACTTGGCGTCTCAAGGCCCCGGAGTTCGAGGACGACGACGACGCCGAGGTGGAGGCTCATCCACCGGCGGCGGCCGTCCAATCACCATCTTCTCTGGCTCCGGTCCGCTTCTCCAGCCTAGGTGAGTATGCGGCGGCATGCCTCAAAGGTCCTCAATGTCCCCTTCCTGTTCGTCATGTTTTCTGGTATGAAAACCCCAATCCGATTCCTCCCTCTGTTTTGCAGCCTGACATGGCGTTTCGCCTCATTGATCCGGCTCCCTTCATGCCCATGGGAGCGCAACGCATGATGGTCAATGGGCGTCCAATCATGCGCAGAGTGGTCACCGGGCACGTCGCCGAGAGAAATCGAGACCTGGCAATCGCTAACTTTCTTCCGGCACCACTAGGACCTGCAAACTTCATGGCAATCAGAGATGCAATTGAGGGTTATCTGAATCAGCGTAACATTCCTTTCCTCTCTATTCAACCGTGTCCTTTTGGCCAGGCTTATGTCCGGTTTAGCTTCATCTTTGAAAGGGATATGTTGATTCAAGAGGGACCCCAACCCATGGCCAATGGTGCATCCATCTACTTCCTTGCCCAAAACAGAGCTTGGAACAATCGCACTGCAGTTATGACGCACGAGGTTTGGATAATGCTGCTTGGTTTGAATCTTGACCTCTGGACCCAACCCCTCCTGGAGAAGGCTGTCTCTTCTTTTGGTCAATTGTTAATCTGGGAAGAGGATTTTTTTCATCTTTCTAGGGCTGTTGTTAGGGTCAGAGTTTCCAGCCTGGAAGATGTGCCTTGGTTCTTTGTGTTTACTGAAGGCACCAACTTTGAATCAAATAGTTGGTGTGTGCAATGTGAAATTTTACAATCCAATTTATTAGGAGGTGCACCCCAGGATGAAGATCAGCCTCCTCCTGATGATGAGTTCAATCCCAACAATTTCCAGTTCCATGGGTATGGACAGCAGAACAACTTTGATCCCCCACCTCAGCCAGCAGTGCACCAATTCATCCCTAATCAAGAACTGATCAATGATTTGGGTATCAATGCTTGGCCCCAAGATGGAGAAGCTGCACATGCCAACCAGGAAATCATCCCTCAGTTGATTCCCATTCAAAATCTTAACATTCATCAAGATCCTGAATTTGTTCAAGCACAAGAAGAAGAGGTTGTACAGGTTGAGGGTGATGTTGAGATGCCCCTAATCCCTGAACCACAAGAACATGTGCTTGCAATGGATGATCTTACTGATTCAACTTCAGATGATATGCTTGCCCTTATTGATGATAGTGATGAAGAAGTTGACTTGCCACCATTCCCTAATGCGCAAAATCTAGAGCCTCTCATAGTTGAAGAGGTGCCTCTAGAGGAATTGGTAGCTTTTGAAGACTTGGCGCGAACAAAACCAAGCTGCTCTAGCCGGGCCGACAATATTAATATTGGCATGGTGGAAACTTTCTTCAACAGCCCAGATCCCCTCCAACATCTCAAGCTTGGTCTTAATGGGCCTTTTCCTCAGCAGGCTCAGTCCTTCTCTCAGTTAGAAAGCTCCTTCCTGCCAAAGACCCTCTTCAAGCAAGCAATTGGAGAAACAAGACTTGCAATTACCTGACTTCAATCTAAGCCCAGTTCTGCAGAATAGCAATGGACTAGATTTGTTGTTCCAAAGGCCCTCAGAGCCTCTCAATAATTCAGCTTCAGGCTTCAGTCCAAGTCCAGAGGCTATTCGGCTTTGGGCCAAGTTCTTCAACAACATTGACCAGACTCAGCCTAGTGTGGTAGTCCCCACTGAATGGATGAACTTCTTCACTCTCCTGCTCCTCAAGCAAGCTTCTTTTGAATGGGCATCTGAGTTTCTCCAATCCCCTGCTTGGGCCATGATTTCTGGTAATGTTCAGCTCTCGGGTTATTGTTTTTCACTTCCAAAAATTAAGCCTACTGTATCCATCTCTGAACTCTCTTGCTCCACTGATGAAGAAGAAACAAATGTGACTTTGCCTGATTTTTCAGAAGGTGAAGCTTACTCTGCTCAGATTAGCAAAACTCCTTCACCGACGGATAATCTGCTTTTAGATTCACAATCCAATCATGTAGATGTTGTTTATTCTCAACCGGAGGCTTCTTTAAATCTGACACCACCACTCACTGCTCAAATCCCTTCTTCAGCTCCCCCTGGTGGGCAACAAGGTAAGGTCACTCATATTTCTGAAGCTGGACTTCGTAGAAGCACTCGCATTCACAATAACACTAAGGGTTTTAGATCTCCAACTTGTACAAAAAAACATTGCCCCGGTTGCTCTTCTAAACCCCCAACATTATCTGCTTCTGTGGTTCGAAATTTAGGTGTGGCCTTCGCAAACTAAAGCCGAAGCAACCGGACTCGAAGTTTTAGCAGTCAAGCCAAATTCCAAGAAAGGTGCAAAGTGGGCCGGCCCAAGAAAGACAAGGGCAACTCGAGCCAGGACGCCAATTCAAAGTATCCAAATGGTGGGTCCAAGAGCAAGAAGCCCAAGAAGTAATTCACTTAGGGTCTCTGTCTAGCTTCTTTAGTTATCTAAAGTCATCTTTTTATCTTTTCATACGTTAAGTTTAAATGGCCGTTAAAGTTTGAAAACTCTTGTCTTTGGAATATTCGTGGCATAAACTCGGACAAAAAGTGGAATGCAATGCGAGACCGTATTTTGGAAACCTCCCGTGATATAATTTGTATGCAAGAAACTAAGCGTGCTAGTTTTGACATCAATTTTATCGAGACAATTTTGCCCTCCTAGTTTTGATTCCTTTGATTTTCTCGCCCTCCAATGGAGCTTCGGGGGATCAATTGTGATCTCGGAAAAGTGCACTCTTTCGGGGCCATTGCATCTTTCAAAATGATTTTGCCTCCTCTATCCTGTTCACCTCGGCTCATAATAATTCTAGTTGGATCCTCACTAACATTTATGCTCCCCGTACAAATCAGGGAAAAGCGTATTTCATTCACTGGTTCAAGAATATTTCGATGCCAGACACCATAGATTGGCTAATCGTAGGAGATTTTAATCTCTACCGAAATCCTGAAGATAGGAACCGGGATAATCCTAACTACTCTGACATGCTCCTTTTTAATGAGGCAATAAGTAAATTGGGCTTAGTGGAATTGCCGCTCAAAGGCCAAAGGTTCACTTGGACCAACAAACAACAACCACCCCTCTTAGAGCGTTTAGATTGGTTTTTTTCTTCGACAAGCTGGACATCCTCCTACCCTAACACTTTTGCCTCCACACTTACAATGGAGACTTCTGATCACGTTCCCTGTTTAATTTCTATCTCCACTGCCATCCCAAAAGGTTCTATTTTTCGCTTTGAAAATTATTGGATTCACCATGAGGATTTCCTTAACCAAGTTTAGTTGGGTTGGTTCTCTCCTTCTTTTCAACAGGATGTGGCTAAAAATCTAACTGCAAGATTTAAAAATCTAAGAAGAGTTCTCAAAGAATGGAAACAAACTCTATCCAACTTAAATGATAACATTAGGAATGTTAAATTAGTTCTCTCCTTTCTCAACCTCCTAGAGGAATTTAGAGATCTAAGCTTGATTGAATGGAACTTTAGAAAGTTGTTGGATGAAAAGCTAATTTCTCTCCTCAAACAGCAAAGAACTTATTGGAAACAAAGAGGTAATATTAAGTGGGTTACTTTAGGAGATGCTAATACTAAATTCTTTCATGCTCATGCCACTTCCAAATACAGAAAAAACCTCATCACTCAACTTACTAAGGAGGATGGTTCAATTGTCACTGATCATGAGGAAAAAGCCAATCTTATTTGGCTTCATTTCAAAGAGAGATTAGGGACTTCTAATTTTAATTCCATCAACATTGATCTGTCTTCTTACCTTCTTCCTCACCAAAACTTAGACCTCTTAGTCCTTCCTTTCTCTAACCAAGAAATTGATGCAAGTGGTCAAAGCAATGCCATCGACAAATCCCCAGGCCCTGATGGCTTCAATACAGATTTTGTTAAAAAATGTTGGCCAATCATTTGCACTGATTTCTATAATCTTTGTCAGGACTTTCACTCTGGTTTAGTCTGTCTTCAAAGCATCAATGGCTCTTATATTACTCTAATTCCCAAGAAAGATGATGCCACTAAAGTTAGTGACTTTAGACCCATCTCTTTACTAAACACCTCCATAAAAATCCTTACCAAGCTTCTAGCTAATAGACTACAAACTTTCCTTCCTACACTCCTACACAAAAATCAATATGGATTTATTAAAAAAAGGTCAATCCAAGATTGCCTAGCCTGGGCTTTGGAATATCTTCATTCTTGTCACCAATCAAAACAAGAACTCCTTATCCTCAAGCTGGATTTTGAAAAGGCCTTTGATAAAGTTGAACACAAGTTTATGCTTCAAATCATGCAACATAAAGTCTTCCCTCCTAAATGGATCAAATGGATGCAATCCATTTTCTCTTCAGGAACATCTTCAGTTATTCTCAATGGGCTTCCTGGGAAAGTCTTTCATTATAGAAGGGGAGTAAGGCAAGGTGATCCTCTTTCTCCTCTGTTGTTTGTGTTGGCTGCAGATTTTCTTCAATCTCTTCTTAACCATGCTCACAATTCTGGTCTCCTAAGTTTACCTGTTCGATTCAGGGATTCGATTTTCCTATTCTACAATATGCGAGATGACACTCTTATCTTCATGAAAGCTTGCCCTATGGAATTAAACCACCTAAATAACATTCTCACTTCTTTTGCTGAATCCTCTGGTCTTAAAGTAAATTTTAATAAATCTATGATGGTTCCTATTAATGTTACTCCTGAGAGAACTCAGCAGCTTGCATCTGTGCTTGGCTGCAATATTGGTCATCTTCCTTTCACCTACCTAGGCCTTCCTTTATCTCTTAGCAAACCCACTGTTGCTGACTTTTGGCCTCTCGACAACCAAATGTGAAAGAAGATTAGTGGCTTTCTCTTCTTACCTCAATGAGGCTGGTAGATTACAACTTACCAATTCTGTCCTCACAGCCTTACCAATGTTTGCTATGTCCACTTACCTCCTCCCAAAAACTATTGTCCACCAAATTGATAAATTTAGAAAGCACTGCCTTTGGAGGGGTTCGACATTAATAACAAAAAACCCCCAAAGGCAGCTTGGCCTATGTGTTGCCTTCCCAAGAATGAAGGGGGCCTTGGTATTCTTAATATTTCTACTCAAAATGAAAGTCTGTTGCTTAAACATCTTCACAAGTTCTTTAATAATATTCCCACCCCCTGGGTTCAGTTGGTCTGGACTAAATACTATTCTAGAGGCAAACTCCCTTCTTCAGAGGTTAATTTCAGGGGTTCTTTTTGGTGGAGAGACAACCTGAAATTGCTCACTAAATTTAAAGGCATGGCCATTGTGGTTGTTAACAATGGAGCCACATGCCTTATGTGGCATGATCTCTGGAATTCTAATGTCCACAGTCAACTTTTTCCTCATCTCCACTCCTTTGCCAAAAATGACAGAATCTCTTTAGCCACTGCTGTTTCAACTCCAGATCTACATTCTCTCTTCCATCTCCCACTCTCTAATGAAGCTTACCAACAATACCTACAATTGTCTCAAACCTTCCTTAATTTACAACTGACAAATGAAAACGACTCCTGGACTTATATCTGGGGTAATAATGTTTTTTCTCCCAGCAGAGCTTATAAGCAGCTTATTGGCAACCATAATCCCCATCCTGTTTTTAAATGGTTATGGCGTACGGCCTGCCAAAATAAAAGGAAACTCTTTTTTGGCTTCTCCTAAAAGATAGGCTCAGCACCAGAGCTCTCCTACATAGAAAATCTATGCATCTGGACTCTTACACTTGTGTTCTGTGTCATTTAGATGTTGAGGAAAACCTCCTTCATCTTTTCTTTCATTGCCCTTTTTCTCATTCTTGTTGGTGGAATCTTCACGCTTTAGTGCCAAATTCGTTGGACGTTTTTAATATAATTGATGCTTTAAAAATTCAGCTTCAACAACCTTTCTTCCTGGAAGTTATAGTAACTATGTGCTGGGCCATTTGGACCTCAAGAAATGACAAGATTTTCAGGGGAGTTGATAATACTATTGCTGGTTGTAAATTCATCTTCAAGCAAGAGTTTGCCAAGGTTATCCTAAGGGCAAAGAAAGAAGTTCAACCTTTTTTGTCTTCATGGCTAGAAGCTTTTGTGTAATTTTATTTATTTTCTTTGTAAATTTTTTTGTTTCTTGAACTTCTCTGGAAGTTTGTAATAGTTTGTTTTAGTTCTTTTTTAATAAATTCCAGTAGGGGATAAAACCCCTCCTGTTCCCTCAAAAAAAAATGATGAGACATATACAAAGGAGATTTGATCCATCTTGTTACTAGGTACCTGATAGCCTGGGATTACTGACGAAATCATGACATTGTCAAATTCGTTGGTAAGCAGCCTAAGCTGAGCTCCTATGTATTCTTGTTATAGAGTGGCATCGATTCCTTTTCGTCCTGACGTTGCCCTGCAATATTTGTTGGTACTAGGCTTAGTAGTAAGCTGGGCGGGTCACGACTCTTCTCAATAATTAAAAAAAAAAAGGAAGCTCAGGAAGTGATAAAATGTTTAGTATCTGAATCTTTCCGTTTCCAGAGTGAAGGGATAAAGTGCTTAAAATATGAATCCTCCTTTCACACAAAAAACCTAGAGCACGAAAAGAATCCGCCGTTGTTCTTTCTCATTCACACAGGGGAAACGTTGATACAAACAACTACAGGATAACATAATATTTATTCAAGATCCTACGGGTACCAAAAAAAAAAAATGAAACTACACATGATCCGGAGCTCTTAAAGCTACAGAAAGAGGAATGCTAACAAAAGACTGGACAACAAACAAACTTCAGTTAGTTATATCCAATCTTTCGGATTTATGCACGCGTCAAGAAGTTTCCATTCTTCAGTCCCTTCTTCTGGTTTCTGCAAACAGGGTTCCATACTTGCATGTTAGTGTTGAAGAATAGTTGCCCAAGTTGTCAGTATGATGCACAGTAAATACATGAGTTTTACTAACATAAAAGTTTCAGCAGTGCGTTTGTTTTCTTCTTTTCGTTTTTCAAGGATTCTTTCTCAAGGGGCAAAACTAAGGCACGTCCATGTAATTTGAGTTGGCTGAGCACGATGGCCGTTTAGCTTACATGATCATACTCCCACCGTGCTGTTAGTGGAAGAGACACCAGTATGCTCTCAACCCTTCCTCCAGTCTTCAGGCCAAATGTTGTACCACGATCATAGACCTACAAAAGGACAGTATATTAGAGCCAGACTGCCAGAATTCAGGTAACCAAGCAAGACATTGGCTATGTTAGCTATAAAACAACTTACAAGGTTGAACTCCACATAGCGACCTCTCCGCAGTTGCTGCCATGCCTTGTGCTTCTCGTTGAATGGAGTGTCCTTTCGCCGTTCTATGATTGGTATGTATGCAGGAAGTAGAGTCCGCACATTCTGTAAAGAAAAAAAAAATCCGTTTTCGTTTGTTATAACAATAAGGACGAGCTCATCAAACACTACACATCATACGGCAACCTAAACACTAAAAGCCTACATCTAATTTAACTATAGCTCATAAAAGGGGGACAGAAATTCAAAGCTGTAGCCGCCTGCAACTCCCGACTTATCTCACAAATGAACAATTCAGAAACCACTGTACCAAGCTACTTGAATACAAATAGGTCTGTATGTTCATTCTAGCAAAGGATCTCACCTGTAGCAAAGTTGAGAAGCATTTCTTGATCATAGTCATTTAGGTCATCAAAAAATATTCCACCAAGCCCACATCGCTCATTACGATGCTGCATTGAAAGAACAAACATGAGAACTCAACATAGGCAGAAACTTCAGGCAAAATCTCAAAGCAGGAAATTAGTATATTCTCCAGGATTGCCAATTTACTGTGGCCATCATAAAGACATGAGACCAATAACCTAATACAGAAGAAATGTTACAGATTCCTTGTTATGGTGAGGAACGTCTGCCAGCGCCGGAAGCTGAGCCATGGCTGAGAAATGGGCCACGCTACGACGGGCTTGAGCGCGATCACCAGCGCCCAAGAGTCTCCAGCGCATGCATGTTTAGTGTACATTTACTACCCCAGAATTCGGAACTGTGAATCAACCTTGGTTCTACCTTTTTCGGGCAACTCTAGTACCCTAATTAGAAGCATTACATTGACAACAACTCTAGAAGATTGGAAATTGAAAATATGATGATACACCTACGCAAATTAGCTTATGAGATGTATAAGTGACTAACAAATGCATATGAAATTACTCCGCGCTGACCATTGTAGAACTAGGTGGCATGTAGAATGCATCGTCGCCGCATTCTACAGACCCAGGAACCCTTAGCTCCTGATTTAAATTGCGTTGAAAACTACCCGATTTGTCACCACCAAGTCTCGCATCGCATGTCAATTTTCTCATGCATTTTTCGAAATCAACGAAACAAGAGCGGCAAGTTACCGATACCGGTGCCCCTGTGGCGCTCCAGGAAGCGTCGCGGGTCGAGGCGGGGGGATCCACCGCCAGGTGAGCAGGTCGCGGGCGTTGGCCTTGCCATTGGCGACGCAGTTCCAACCCTTGAAGATCACCTTGCAGGGTGTGGTCTTAGCGGAGCTAGGAGGCTGTGAGGGGGGTCACGCACCCACTCGCCGGCGGAGTAGTCGCAGACGCAGGCCTGGGACCGGGAGTGCTTGCAGGGGACGGGCCGAGGCGAGGGCGAGGAGGTGAGGTGGAGGAGGAGGAGCAGAAGGGGAAGCAGGAGGAGAGGGACGACGAGGGCGCGCCGCTGAGGCCCCGCGCGGTGGGGCCCCTCGCCGGCGGCGGCATGACAGGCGGGCGAGGTTGGTCAAGCGAAGCTGTGCGTTGCGCCGTGGTCAACCCAAGTGCAGTTTCAGAGCATTCCTCAACAAAGAAGATGAAATTCACAATTGTACTTGCATGTGACAAATTCCAATGTCTCAATGCGAATCTTAATCGATGCATTCATCATCCTGTATGACGTCTTTTGAACCATCAATGAATCCATGCATATTATACAGTTGGAAAGCTAGGCAAGCTCCAGATAATCGACTAATCTTTAATAAAACAATGACGAAATCCTCCGCGGAAAAAAAGAGAGTAGCAATCCTTCACAAAAAAAAAAAGCAATCTAATCCAGATAATTGACGCCTCAATGGATACATATTAATCAAAAACTTGAAGATGATCTAATTGTACAAACTAGCAACAGTTTTAGCTGATCAACACAATCAGTCTAAGGTCTAACTAGTAGAAGAGCAAATAGTTCCCAACGGCAGTGTACTTGGGCGACAGTATTGCAGATGACATGCCTTCTATATAGTATTCCACACCTGACACTGATAGCATTCCAAGTAGTAGATACTCTACGAGCTGCCAAGTTCACAAATGTCGAGCAGACAGACATCAGCCACCAAAACTCTACCCGCTAGGCATAAGCTTGAAGCTCATCATTTCCAGTTCAAGTTGATATCAGAACAAAGCTTAGTCATGAAATAGATACTGATCCCAAGCTGCAGTTTGCCAAGACAGTATCTTCACATAGTAAAAACAGAGATGCTGTTAACAACATTGTTTACTGTCTGAAGGGGACATGCCCAAAAAAAAACAGAGTATTTATGAGGATTATATCAAGCGATTATCCAGCACTGTTTTATGATACTAACTCAAATGTTCATGGCACCCAATGTTGTCTCTAGGCAATTTCTTCATGAAAGCTGTTTCACTCAACTCGTGGAGTTGGCCTAACAAAAGTATCCTCTGCGGCAGTGCAGAGTTTCAACTAAGTGGACATGCAGTGACATGTCTGTTATGCCTTCGATTAATATATCAGTTTATTCAGTTAGTTCTATCCATTCTTTGTTGTGAATGCCTCTAATAATCTGTAAGATGACTTTTTTACATTTGTGTTACCGAGATATTGGTATTATTTTGGTCTGTTTTTGACATATATTGGAATCTTTTAACTAGAAGTTTTGATCTAGGACCAACTAGATACAGGTATAACATATATTTGTCTACGGTCAATATTTTTTACTTTTCATATGCCAGCCAGTGCAAACTATTGAATTTAACATAGTATATCTATCAAATGTGTTACTAACGTAGACCTGACAGTATTTTTTGTTTCAGGAAGTTTAATTTTGCATTCCATTCATGGTGTAGTTATTGGAATCTTATGCAAATTTTGAAAAGGAGACGCTGAGGAAAACTTTTTTACTTTGTAGCTGACCATTTTATGCAGTACATAGGATTAGTTTATGCCAAATAAAGTAAATGGCTTTAGAATGTTATTACTTTGTAAGGTGGGCATAGAGTGGTGTAATTGCTTGGCAAACTTTGCCTTTTTTGGGTATCACTTACACTAGAGGTTCAAACTATGAATCCATATATAGGATGACAGCTGTAGTGCTATGTCTGGGTTTTATGTGGTACAACTAATTACTGTATTTTTTGTCTTGCTTTCAGATTCAGATGATGATAGTTATGTAGGGCTGCTACAAATGAAATCATCCATATCTTTTCATATTGTATGTATATTCATATGAGCTCATTATACTGTTATTGGCAGGCACCTTTTTTGACATATTAACAGTTTCAAAACCATCCTACAGCTGCTGCTGCGTGAGTTCTTGTATGTATACACAGTAGCTGCTGAGATGGCTCGCTGCAGCAGTAAGCAGAGCGCTGTTGTAGCAAGCACAACCGAACAAACCCGTTTTTATTTAATAAAATCTGACAAAAAGTTCTCCTGTGTTTTAACTGACTCTCTGTCGGTCTATCAAACCCTATTTGATTTGATCTGACAAAAAGTTCCAGATCAAATTATCAACTACCGCGAGGGAATTATGTAAGCAATAACAGGTACCAAATAAACAGTAACTGGTTGTATCCCTCAGATGACAATTGCATCCAGTTTATTTATGCCAATCCAAAAAGAGCAAATACGTGATCAATGCTTAAATGACGAGCAACTAAGATTTTGAAAATAAATAACAGTTGACATATACAAGCATGTCATTATATCCCCTTACCATCACAGAATAGTATCAATATACTTTATAGAAACATAATTCATACTTATCATACTTACAAGTAAAAGACATATCATGCATAACCATTTTTAAAGTGGGCTTATTGTACACCATAGAGTAGATAAAATTAAAATGAACAAAGACATACAGTAAAAGTGATTGTTAATCTTAATAAGGTTATCCAGAAAAAGATTAAAAAATAGATTCATTCAGTTTCTGGTGAGATTGAACTTGTCACTATAAGCAATTAATCAAGGCTCTTCCATAAGTGGCAATATCTTCGTTATTTCACCAGGTAAGAATAGAGCAAGTCACGATTCAAGATTTTAGACTCACACAATCATACCAAGACTCGTATAGAGAAAATGAATTGTCTAAAAACAATGCAATTAACTCTAATCTAGGTTAAGAAACACAAAAGGACTTGCAATATTCAACAGGTCAATTATAGAGAAAGAAACGAAGCTTTTGGTAATACTTGCAATGTAAATTCATGTAATTACCTTGAGCATATCGATTCTTGAATGGATGGATACACTGATCGGTAGCAATGCTGGTTTCGAAAATCTTTTGAAACTCCATTGACTCAAGATCAACCATGAAGACGCCTCTATTTGTTGACACAAACATGACATTATCATCCCCTGCAAGCCAAAGTACTCTCTGGTACTCCCTTGATCTCAAAGAAATAAGCTTGTCCAATTCAATTGTTCCACCATGCATCCATCGAGCAACTGCAACACCATCAGAGTCCAGCGATCTCTCCCAGAACCAAAGTTGAGCTTTGAGTTTGTCTGACATGACTGTTAAGCTAAGGCCACCACCCTTTGCTAGGGTACACAAGAAGATGCCCCAATGGTCTTCTTCAACCGGCGGCCCCTCTATCACATCCAGGTTCTGGCTATCCAGATCAAACTGAAGGATGCGAACCTGACTGCCAAACAGAATCCAGTAAAGGGTATTCCCAACCAGGACATTTCCATAGCCAACACTGGGCAGTGGCTCGATTTCCGCGGAGATGACATCGCCCCACACGCCAGTCTCCGACGAGAAAACGCAGATATGCGCAATGTTGTGGTGGATTTCGTTCCACGCCAGAGCAAACTTGAAAGGACCCTTGTCGTCGCCGGAGGCACCGATCACCGCCCCTTTCATATACGACCCATTGTGGTTCCGGACAGGATGCACGAGGTGCGAGATGTCCAGGTAACGGGCCTCGCCGGTGACGGGGCTCCACACCAGGAACTGGCGGATGCCTTGGCCGGAGCGACCCCGGTGGGCCAGGACGACGCGGCCATGGCGGCAGCCGTGGAGCTCCCAGGTGTGGCTCTCGGAGGCGTCGCGCAGCACGCAGACGGAGACGCGGTCGGGCGGCAGGGCAGGGTACTGCGGGTCCGGGACGAAGCTGAAGGAGAGGTCGTCGTTGCCGCCGCCGCCGCTTCCGCGCCCACCACTGGCGGCCCCTCGGCGTCTTCTACGGCGGCGGCGGCGGCGGGTGACGGGCTGAGGCTAAGATTTTCACCGGAGCTAGGTCGACGCGCAACCGCAGGCGCAGCCACGCCTGTCGTGCCGAGGAACTTTGCTGGGCTAAACGAAGAAGGGATAACTACCGGGCCCTAACAGGCTGAATTCGGGCTGGAACGTAAAACATTTGTGTGGGCCAATTTGGTGAGCAAACTTTTTTTTTCTCCGAACGTTGACAAGACGTGGCAGAAAGAAAAATGTTCCTACTCAATATTCGTTGTATAAAATGTGTGTAATCTTAAAAACTATTACTGTCGAACAGGGTATTTCATTTCAGTCTCTGTAATGAAGTCAATAAGTCATGTTACAGTTCCCGGTATGTAGTACATAAGTTATTGTGCACCAAATACGTACTCCCTCCACCCCAATTAAAAGTGTCGTTTTTTTTTTTACTTCCAAACTTCTCACTTGACCCTTGGTCTTATTCATTTTTTTTACGAAACTAATAAAACAAATAAATCATTATTAAAGTATGTATATTATAAAAAACTGAATAAGATGAAGGACCAAATAAGGAGCCTAAATGGACATTTTCATTGGGGTACATGGGGTAGGTACCTAGAGTCATAATCAAGTTATTTATTGACCTCGAATTCTCGATCGCAATGCTTTGCTTCAGAATAGTCGTACGGAGTAACTTGTAACAAGCAAGCCCTGAAGAGATATAAGCTGGAGTTGTGGAAGCAGAGGATGGTTTGACAACTGGCCGCCAGAGTATGGTACCGTACGTACGGTACGGCAACGCAATGCAACGAGATGAAGGCAGGCTAGAGTACCGTCGTGGTAGCAATATACTTTTTCGAAAGATCGTGATAGCAACATACTGTACCATCATCGTAGAAGGTAGGTGACATCTCATCCAGTGTCGTCATGCCTACGTACGCTTACGCGCGAGATAAGGAAGGACGGGCCACGACTTCGAGTCTCCGACAACCTCGCGGCCCCGGCCAGCACCAAGCCGTTGAGGACATGGAGCACATCCTCCGACATGCTAGATGCGAGATCCGCCGTTGCCGCGCGTGCAGGTGCCGTGATTCGTGGCCACCGATGCCCCATGCCCGGGGCAGCGCGTGGAAGGAGACGAGATTCGTGGAGCTATGGCTGCACGCTGGCCGATCCAACTGGTGCGCCATGCAAAGCACCGGTGACTAGTGCACGGTGGCCATCAGTTTGGCCGCGCGCGACGTGGATGGACGCGTCCTCGGCTTGCACACAGACCCAGCCAAGGTGCCATACTGCCATCAAGCGTGGTGCGGAGCCCCGCGGCGACGGTTTCCATGTCCTGTACGACGCCGAGCCACGCCTGCGCCTCTGCGGCCTACTGCCGGACCCGCTCCTCGAGCTTCGCTGCACGGTCCCCGGGGATCAATCCGCTTCCAGCACTCGCCCGCGCGCCCGCTCCAGCTCCTCGCTCATGCGCTCGCATTCGACCTCGCCGTACTGCGCCACAGCTCCGACGCCAGCGCGTCCGCCGGCGGAGCCTCGATCTGCCGGCCGTGTCCCACAGATAGCATCCCGTGATCTGCACAGTCCCGTGAGTCACACAGTCCCAAAAGAAACTTGAGCTGACGTGTCCCGTGATCCCGACCGTCCCACAGTCCACTAAACAGTTGTCCGAATGTTGTTTGCTGACAAGTGGGCCCAGAAAATACAAAGCACCATGGGGCCCGTATGTCGGTGACATTCTGCAATAGCGAAGCTCTAGGCTATTTTAGCATGAGCAAAGAGGAGCCAAGGGACGCTTGTTTTCTCCGTACTCAATCGGTCAATCCACTCCATTTGCAGCGTGTTTATCAATGATCACGGCGACTACACTGGTGCATTAAGGAGCACATAAATAGTTGTTGTTCCATGATTCCATCGTCCGTCTCCCGTCGTCTGATCACCTGTTGAGAGGTGAGTTCCAGACCCTATGGAGTGTGGGACCCGCCCGTTTAGTGAAAAGAGTCAACAAGCTGCGAGCGAGGACCTCCTGGTGCGATCGTCATAGCATGCAGCAAGGACAAAAAGTGCCAACGCTTTTCAAGCAGAAAGGAACCCGCACGCCCTGTGTTCCGTTCCGCTGCAAATCAGCCCAAAACCCATCACTTCACAAAATCAGCATATAACTTCTTGGAAGCTACTTTTGCAACTCTGGATCCTCTAGTTCATTTCAAATAATCACTTCACAAAATCAGCATGTAACTTTTCGATAAAAATAAAACTATTTGGCAGAGGTTCTTCTGGATTTAGCCTGGAAACTATCTTGGGAGCTCGATAACAAAAAAATTTGGTAGAGGTTGTCCTGGATTTAGCAGCATGGAAACTATTTTGGGAGCTCTACCGACCATACCCTTAAGAGCAAGAGCAACAACTATGCACGAACAACCACAGTACCTTCTTCCTCACATGGTCGTTTCATTTTTACTCTAATCCTTTGACACTGCCTCACTACACCACCAGTTGGCCGTGCCACTAGGCTGCCCACGAAGACAGAGTAGGGGCGGCAGCGAGCAACAGAAAGGATAACAGGACGGGCCCGCGAGGTCAGCGAGGACAGTTGCCGGTGCACGCCATCCGGCTGAGGCAGGTCCCACGCACGCTCAGTCGAATCCCATCGCGTGGCCAAACCGTCGGCCGCGTCCGATGTCGCATCCGGGTCGCGACGGTGCCCGTGGGACCCACCACCGAACCTGCTGCATCGGGCCCCGGGCTGATGTACTTGTACGCACGTGCGTGTGAACCCGGTCGGCCGGCGACGAGCACCACGGTCCGCCCCCGAGGATTCGCCGCCGCCTGCGCGCGCATGCTTGGTGCACGCTGAATCGCTGATCGAGATGCACCCACCCGCACGTGTCGCTGAATGCAAGCCAAGGGATTTTCAGTACTCAGGCAAACGGAGATGCGCCCACGTGGGGGTTGTGCGTGGCGTCTCCTCTGCTCGGTCACAGGCAACGACGAAATGAGACGCGGCCACGTGACACCGCGCTACAAGATTTTTTTTTATTTTTTTGATGAAATTGGGTGCTTGCTGCATCGGCAATGCGTTGGGTCAAGCCCAAACAGGGCCCATGGGTAATTTAATTTAAGAAAACATTCCATTAGTTTTAAATTAATTCTGCTAACAACTTAGTTCTAAATTAATTTAAGATATGTGCACAAGCTTTTGAAAGATTTGCCGGAGCTCAACTCTCATCTTTATCTCTATCTTCATTTTTACTCTCTATTTTTACTTTAACATTAAAGAGTGAATCAATACGTTTTTATTCTAAAACTGACCCTATTTTCCTTAAAACCTCGCAAAACTTTCTTCGTCCATCATATTCAACTTCCTTCTTTTGTCCTTAGTCTGCCGTTCACACCCACACCGCCGAGGCTTCGGAAGAGCATCGTGCACGCTGAATTGTGTACGGATGATGTTGATGCTGCATCGCGTCCACGTGGGAGTGTATTGTGCCAGACAGAGGGATATCGTGACGCGCAACGACGAAATCAGACGTGGCCACCACGCTTGCAAAACGTACGGATCATGAATTTAGGTGCTCGCGGCATCGGCAATGGGTTGGGTCAGGCCCAAACAGGACCCATGGGTAATCTAATTTAAGAAGAAAATTGTTGCATTAGTTTCAAATTAATTTATGATTTGTAAACAAACTTTTGAAAGATTCGTCGGAGCTCAACTCTTATCTGTTGTTACCCTTATCTTTACTCTTTAACTTTACTTTAAATTAAAGAGCGGATCATTTCTTCCAATCTGTTTTATTTATTTCAAAACTACCCCTATTTTTCGTATAACCACGCGAAACTTTTCTCCACACGTCATTTTCTCTTTCCTTCTTTGTCTTAGTCCCGTAGTCACAAATATTCCCATGGACTCAATCTCATGAAACCCCAAACCTTTTAAATGGGGATTTGGTAAAAGAGTACAAACACATTCTCCACGGTTATCCATCAAATCCCATCTTTGACAAATGACAAAAAGAGAGAGAGTAATTCATAGCTCTGCTTCAACAGTTATATGACCACGCGCGAACCTAACAACAAAATTCAGTTGACACTGCAAGTCCGCAACAAAACAAAGTACAAAACTAGGAAGATTTCCACAAATCAAGAACCTCGCCATTTAAATTGAGTTGGGCAATTCTAAATGTGGAACTCATAGATCACAAGAGTGGAGAGAGCCATGGCAGGATCCAAAGGCTGCAACTCGAGTCGAGTGGCACAACCTGCGCTTGGTGCACTGCACGGTGCACGCCTGCCATGTATGGCCCACCAACGGAAGCGAGAAGCGAGAAGGAGTTACCGCCTGCCATGTATGGCTCCACAGCTCGCTCCAGCACTGAGCGAACCCACCCACATCTCCCTCTTCATGGGCCCACTACTCCACAACTGTGTTGCAAATGGGCTGCCGGCCCATCAACACACTAGCACGCCCGCGCTATCGCTCCGCTCTATAGTTGGCCACCGTGTCGTGCCGTGCCGGCACGGCGGCACTGCGTGCCGTGCCTGGCCGTGCCATGGGCCAGGCCTTCGGCCCACGGCATGGCACATGGGCCGTTTACCCGTGCCGTGCCGCCCATGGGCCACGGCTATTTTCGCCGTCTTGGTGTCGGCCCATCCGTCAAAAGATAGACACCTCACCATTTTCACAAGTGTTCTAAATTTTTCATCATTTTCATCAAATTTTACAAGTCTTCAACTCTTCATAATGTTCATCAAATTTAAAAGTGTTCTCAATTTCTCAAATTTCAAACCAAAATTTAAAAATTGCGCCGTCTTACCGTGCCGACCGTGCCGGCCGTGCCGTGCCTGGCCGTGTCGCGTCCGGGCTGGCGGCCCATGCACTGCACGGCCTTCGTGCCGTGCCGGCACGGGCACGGTGGCCGCCGTGCCGTGCCGGCCCATGGGCCGTGTCGTGCCGCCGTGTTTCGTGCCGTCATGGGCTGGATGGAAATCTATACTCCGCTCTCATTCCCTGTTGCTGTTGCACACCCTTCGTTAGTACCACATCGACTAATCGTAGTTGGATTGCGCTGATTAAAAACCATAACGGACAGGCTGTCTCGAACTCCTCTAGCATGACACTTGATACAGCTTGAACTCGTCCGTGATCTCTCTCAAACTGCGCTGATGGTGGCCGGTCGAGCCAGATTTGTAGGCTCCGCTGGTTGGGGCCTCTGGCCTAAATCAGTTGTGGGTTGTTGGAGTCACAAAATTTTTACCTTTTCAAAGTTTTATAAATAAATTATAAACATTTCAAAGTTTTAAATAAATTATAAATATTAAAATAATAAATAAATTTATGAAGTATATACTACTTATAATAATTCTTGAGAAAGCATCCAAAGTTACAACCAATTTTTTTGTGACAACGTACACGCACTTTTTTACTATTAACAATCACACTATAAAATAATAAATCGTTTCTTCTAACTCGATTATTTTACTTCTAAAATAAGTCCACGACCTTTCTCCACTTTTTTCTATATTTATTTCATTTTTATCTTTTCCTTTTGCCCATCCGCATGATACCCTATTTTTTTCGAGAAGACATTGTTTTCGTTCTTCCATTTTTTGCCAATTTTTGTTCTATTTTTTGCCCATCCGTCCGGCGTCTATTTTTTTCCCACCCTTTTTCTTCCACATAATAAGGGATAATTGATGATCACACATACAAGCACAAACAGGTGTGAAGCATTTTCCGCAAGCAACTGGTGCTGGTGGTGTGTTAGAGCTATACTGTAACGAGTCATCTAAAGTTAGAACAATTGAAATAACCGAAATAGAGATCTACATGCAATTGATAAACTAAAGCTTATTGATAGTCAAATTAGGAGTTTATTTTTCTCTCTCTCTCTTTTTTTACCGGTAGACAGCCCTCTTTCTCTCTCTCTTTTAGTTTGTTTTTACCGGAGTCGAAGGACCAAACCTGTCCGGGTTGATTGAAGAAGCGCGTGCGCACCAAAATTACTTGTGTATACAAAACACCTAAAGCCTTGTGGTAATAAAAAGTACTTGATCCATTCTAATTTATAAGATGTTTGACCACTGCCTTATTAAAAAATTGTATAAAAATAGTCAAATTTAAATTATTATTGAAGAACTTTTATTAATAAAGTAAGCCATGTCAAAAGAAATGATATTTTGAATAAGATGAACGGTCGAGTTTATGTCAAAAATGTCAAACGTCTTATAAATCGGAATGGAGGGAGTAGATAAGTACATTATGAGGTGGTCATAGTGCTATAGGTAGCTTTTGTTGTTTCTTTCTTATATTATTATGGGATTCCAGCTATCCTGTATTCCCTCCATGTTCCTAAAGAATATCATTTTTTGTTTGTCTTAAGCGAGACATTTTAAACTTTAAACTATAAATAAATTATTCTAGTTTGAGTCTAAAAAAATAAAAGTGATTTAAGTAGGTTTATCTCGAAATGTAGTTTTATAAAAGTATGTATTGACAATATTTAATAAATATTTTTATATCAGAAAAGTAATAGTTAAAGTTGTTTTTGGGGATCGTGTCGATGTCCAAAGCAATATTCTTTAAGGACATGGAGGAAGTACTGAACATTAAACTCCTATGGATTAACATTATCGTTGCTCGGAGTTTAGAGTGCACATATATTCCTTTAAGTTTTACCACTGGCCTCATTTGCTTTATTTTGTACTTAGGTGGTGGGCACCCTCGAAATTTGATCCAATACGGTTACCAATGCCCTTCTTTGAGAAGGGGAGGCCAATTATACCTCCTTTAGTGCCACCTGGACTGGATTTGGCTCTTCAAAACATGGTATGCCTAGCCTTGTCTCTTCATGTTACTGAAAGCTCCAGTTTAGAGTGCTCATGTTACTGAACGGATAGTGAAAAATCCCTATCTATCTATGTCTATCAGAATGGCATTCAACTTGCCTTTCTCATGCTCTGAATAAATAATCTCCATCAGATAATGTTTATGAACAAAGCAATTAGAACAAACACAGTGAAGGTGGATCTTGCCAATGTAACCAGCCCGTGTCGTCAGAAGAGGTACTGATATTAAATACATGAAATGATTAAATAGAAAACTTGTCACATCCTCATGCAAAGCTTTCTCTTATTTAATTTTTCTTCCAATATCGTGCATAATATGCTGACATGGATGTGGGAATGTGACTAAATACTTGTTTCATAAGTTCCTGTGTTATCTAGCAGGACAATTGTCATACAAAGAATGAGCAAATGGTTATTGAGGATAATATAGCTGCACAATAGTTGACTTATTAACTTAGTTCTAAGGTCAGCTGGGCATGTTACCCCTTCACCACATCTCTTTTATCCCAATGGAAACAAATAAGAAACCACTATCCTTTTTGTATGAACTTGGGACCTTGCGTTGCAGGGATCTGATCTTTTTCATGTTAACATGCCAGTGAAAACAAAATAATGCATCTTTTCATATTTTATCTGCTGTTATCAGTTTTTGAACAGAAACAGAGCATTTCCATACAATCCTCCACTAACTGGCAGACAAGCTAATCCCAACTTACGGATTTCATCAACATGTTGGAACAGTGCCCTGATGCTGAACCCTTATTCAGTTTCTTAAGGTTACTGGATCTGAATGGCTAACTGTTTCATGGTTTCTGCCAATATCTGTATTTTTTAAAAGAAAAGACTAACATATTGAGGCAAACCTATTCAGGTGGATGAAATTTTCTCTTTGGACAATAACAGCACCAATGGAGAAGCACGCTTGGTAAACCAACACTTGGTGAAGGCTCTTGAACATCTAGTTTCAGAGTTCTGGACATCACTCGCATGAGTGAATTCAGAGCTGATGCTCACCCTTAAACGACTCGCGGGAAAAAACACGATGATTGCTTGCATTGGTGTTTGGCAGGACCGGACACATCAAATGATTTGCTAGCGTTGAGTCTTGACTCTTAAGGCAGTTGAGAGCTAGTTGAGAAAACTCAAGAGATCTCCTGACAAATTATGCCTAACTTTATTTTTTTCAGGGTGGTATGAGTATGAAGCATAAATCCACTGGTAGAGTAGAGCTTTGGTGAAAGATGTTTTTAGGTCTTTTGCTGCAGCTTGTTGCATATAGAGTGCAGCATTTTCCCCGCTTGTACTCGGTCACTGTAGAGTTCCACTTATGATATACGAATGTTGTAATGGGTCGAATCTATTTTGTTTGTTTGAAACCAACATATCGATGGAGCATGTTTTGGTCCAGGCAACATTATTGACATTTCATTCTGTTGCATTATTTTTCTTCATTTCAGGTGCGACCAGCACTAGTGTCGACCCTAAGTTAATATTCTGCTACCAAGTCCACTAATGTTGTAGGTACTCAATTACCAAAACGAACAAAATACAGTTTTTAAATAACTCGATTCAAAATGTAATTGACCGGTTTCATAAAAGTTGGCCTGAAAGTCTTGTAGTGAACTAGATCGGTGTAGTCTCTCATTCTTGTTTTTAACGATCTGATCATGGGGTACTACTCTTGTTGTTGTTGATACATCTGTGTGTGGTATGCACACTTAGCAAAAACGATCTGATCATGGGTCAGATCCAATGTTAATAACTAAGTCGTCGTTTGGAATTTTTATTGACAACATTAATTTAGTTGGGGGCTACTATATGGTTAGTTTTGTAGAACTTTTATGCCACCAAATGGTTTTTCAAAAAGAAAAAGTTATTTACGCCTCTACAATATAATATAAGCTTAAAAAGGTTTTTTTTGGCAATAATGATAATAATGAATAATTTTAATGGATTGACTGAAAAGGCCACGGTGGGCCCACATGTAAGAAGTGGAGAAACGGGCTGGCGGTAGCGTGGGCGTGGCGCGACGTCGATCGGAATCGGAACCCGAAACCGCCTCCCCTTCTCCTTCTCCTTCCCGGCTTCGTCTCCCCCCACCCTGGCGGCGCAGGCCGATAAAACCGGCGCGCCGCCCCTCCCTCTCGCTCCCCTTGTTCTTGCACAACATCCTCATCCAGATCTGCCTCTGTTCTCCTCTGTTTCGAGAGCTAGAGGTACAGGGAGATCCATTCCTACGCTCACGCCTGCTGTGATGGGCGCCAAGAAGCTGCAGGGGAGCTCGTCGGAGAGGAACGAGATGCTGTCGTCGCAGGTGTCCGAGATCCTGAGGGCGAAGAAGGAGGCTTTGGCTGCTGTAAGCCTCCTGCGATTCAAGCGTGTCCCGGGCGGCAGTGAGATGTGGATGGATGAATGGCGGAAGATGAAGGCCAAGGCGGCGGAGGAGGAGGCCAGGCCCGTGAAGAAGAGGAAGAGGGTGCTCAAGCAGAGGCTGCCCAAGGCGCTCATCGATCTCATGGTGGCTAGGCCCTTCAGGAGCGTCGAAGACCTCACTCCTGCTCAGCTCGCAAAGCGTTCCACTAACTTCCGTCAGTTCTATCCGCTCACGACCTTTGTCGATGCCAAGCTCCGTGAGTACGAGCAGGCCGTCATCCGCCAGTACAACGCCCAAGGCTATGCCGAGGGAGAAGTTGAGGTCACTGACAGCGAGTCCGAGGAGGAGGATGCCACGGCGGTGGAGGACCAGTGAAGGAAGCAAGCAACCAAAAGTCTCTCTGTGTGTGAGAGAGAGCTAGCTAGCTGAGTGGATGTCACCAGTAACCTGGTGTAATTGACATAATTTTATTTGCTAGCACGTATTCATTGTTGTGTCTCAAAGACCATCAC
The DNA here is from genome assembly GCA_018135685.1 of Themeda triandra. NCBI lineage: Eukaryota > Viridiplantae > Streptophyta > Magnoliopsida > Poales > Poaceae > Themeda > Themeda triandra. The sequence goes on along the minus strand of JAENPR010000418.1, from coordinate 53,836 downwards.
AGTGCTTGTTTGATTCCATTGCTGCATATCTGATAACGTTGGTGTTCTATATATACCTGTATTTGATTTTGTCCTCGAGAAGTTATTTTCAAAACTAACACCTTGAACAAAAGGTTCTCATAAGTAGGCAAACCGTCAAACATGGAGCATATATCTTAGGATATGTTGGCATTACTGGAATTCGTTCTCTTCTTTTTCATGATCAGACAAGTCATAGGAAACTGCCTGCACCTTGGTGAGAGTGAGAATCAGCAAGCACAAGCTAAAGACCAAGAGCAAGTTGAAGGAAGCCCTCTCCTCTGCCATACCCAAAATTAGGTCAGCTACATGCCTAATTCTTTGTTTGTCTTCCCTATGTCTTGATCTTGACTCTTTCTGTGCTTATGTTCCTTCAATACTAATATGTCAGGTGTAAGAGTACTTCTGTTTGCAATATTGGACTAGTTAGTGGCTTTGAAATTTACGGAAATCTTCTTCATCCAGAAAAAAGCATTTTAGGATTGGAAACCCAATCTTATATTACACTGAAAATTCCAATGTCATGAAACAAAACTCTATCTTCACTTGAGTACTGTCATGTAAACGCGTGGATTTCTATATTCAATGCATTTTTCTGAATCTGAAGACTGAAAGAAAACTACAGAGGATTAGAAATTCCTTGAATTGGAAAAAAAAAACGTGAGGAAGAAGTCTTTCAGGTCAAAATCTGTCAGTCTATCCTAGATGTTGGCATTCAGGTAGGATTTTGTGTAGAAGAATATAGCCAGCTAAATTCAAGATGTCCATTTATAATTACGATCCTGCTTAATATTTCCAGGCAGGGAGCTGGGAATCAGGGAATTGGGGTTAGCTTCACAAGTGGATGGGGGTCATTGGTACCTCAACAATGATCTTCTATTCTATGGAATTTACTAGAAGTTCAGTGAGGTCAGCTGAACCCATTAAACCAAATTGGCACCTTTCCTGTTTCCTTCGGCACTTATACTAATTTTAAGTACACAATAAACTAAAGTGTAGTATTTGATAGTGACAACGTGGGTTTATCTGTTTTGTGATAAGTCCTTCAATCTACATACACAATTCCAACTAATTATGAAATTTTGTATGTGGTTCTAAGATATTAACTTGTGTAAGATTTACCCTTCATATTGGTGTTTTTTAATGTACTGTTCATATGTGCCGCCTCTGGAGAAGAAAGAACATTCCTTCAGAAGTAAATTGATCTGTGGAAACCGAAAAGGTTAAGGATTATAAAATTAAAGAAAAAGAATTGAAATCAAGTGTGACTTTAGAGAAAATGCAGTTGTCAGTATTACATTTGTAGTCATATATAAGAATGTCATACATAATCGTTTAAAGTTGCAGATTTTCTTTGCTTGGTTATTCATTATTTTATTTTTTTTTGAAAACTTTACCACTCAAAGGCTTGTAAAGAACAATGTTTGTTTCCTCATTTTGTTTTGGTCAGAAACCAACCATGATTTCATGTCTTATACACATAAAACGTGAATGAGTGCCCAAATAAAAGGATTGGTGAGCTTGTATGTCTAGGCATTGTTTCTAGACTATGAGTTGGGAAATATATGTGATTCTCAGCCTTTTTAACTCTTCTTATTTGAAAGTCCTTATTTGTTGGAGCTGGTATTCAGTGTCTGAATAAAAACCATCTGTACGAGATACAAATTGAGCAGCTATCAAATTTTCAATTGTGAGGTATCATATTAACAAGGATGGTATGGATGCATATGCCCAAGGGCAGGCAGATATAAGCTGATTAGAAGAACTGGGAGTGTTACATTATTGGTACTCATTCTATTTTACTCTTTTATGTTAAAGTTTTGCTAATAATGATATTGATGTCAGAAATAAAAGAGGAGAGATCATGAAGCTCTTGATGAGTTAAGATGGGTTCAGGATATTGAGGGGCAATAATGATATTGATGTCAGAAATAAAAGAGGAGAGATCAATTGTGAGGTATCTTAGAAAAAAAAATCTCCTAGCTATCCTTTGTTGTTTCAATTGATCCCAAATCTAAAAAAAGAACTTCTTATGTCAACAATTAGTGTTTAAATGGCATCTATCATCAGCTGGTTTGTCCTTTAGGAAAGCATGTGAACCTTGTGTGATGTTAATAAATGTTTGACGGATGAGTTCAGATTGTTCTTGTTCCCATTACTATGAGCATCATAAATCTTCTTTTATACCCATTTCTGGTTCAGAACGGTGTGGAATTTATTCAACTTTCTGAGGACCAATGAATCAATCATTTCTATTGACTGAATTTTTTGTGGGGGTGAAAAAAGGTTTTATTCTCATGTTAATCAGGTGTCACTTCAGCATGCTTCTCTGTGTTAGAGAGGGATCATCTTCTGATGTGGTGATGCCCACAAGAACTCTGTTGCTACGGAGACAATTCAGTAGTGAACGGTAGAAAGTTGGTGAATGATGATAGTGGATCTGGAAGTGGAACTAGAGTATCTCATTTGCATCCTACATCTAGGCAGATATACCATTTACAGTATCATGTGCATGAATATATCATTTGCTTCAGATTTGTGAATAGTGCTCTGATTATTTAAGTTTTTTTGTTCGTACTGAAATATATATTGTTATTACAAGAACAGATGAAGAGTTGATTATTGGGGACCATGTGTTGTCTAAAATGTTATATGTTCTGAAACTGTGTAAAAGCTGATAAATCCATGCGTGCATTTTTAATGAATGAGCTTAAGATAACCTGACCTCTTCTGCGTGATTTGCTAGTCCTTGCTTTAGTCTGAATGTAGCTATTCTAAGGCATTGCATTATTTTCTTCGAGTATACTTGGATTGATCTGATATTCCCAATGAACTTGGATGCAGCTAGTAATGAATAAAATGAACTTTTCAGTGTCATGTCTGACGACCATCAGATCAGAGTGCCTGTTTTATTCCATCACTGCATACTTGTTGGAAGTTTTAAGGTTATAGTACTTATACTTAATTGTACTGTTATCTTTCTGAGCCTCATTTAAACTTCACTTTTTGTTTGCCTGCTGACATTAGAAATTAACTGCATGTTCATACATTTGGAAGGAAAGAATGATGGACATTCTCTCTATACCGAAAGCAGTCCATATAAGATTTGCATTTGTGTCCATCCTTTTTCTTTCTGAGACAGCATTTGTTTCTGTCTCCACAGCAAGCCAGTACAAGTTCGTTGTTGTCCTGTCCCTCCGGTCATTAGCAGTTGCATGGTTCATAGGCACCACCCATGGGCTCCATGTTCAAGTCTTGAACCATTGCTACCAACTTCTGTGTGGTGAGGTGAGTTATCTGTATGCCCTTTTGGAAATGTTACATGCTTTTAGAATAAAATCATGAGTTAAAAATACCACCTTATTTTGCTCTTAGCTATCTGATGAATATTAGCTGGTCTTAATGACTCAGAAGTGAAAACACAGATGATAGGATAGCAAATGCTTTGACTGAAGTAAGGAGTACTCCATCCGCCCCAAAATAAGTGTCATTCTCACTTCCTGAGAAAAAGTTACCGGTAATTATATATTAAAATATATTAATATTTATGCTAAATGATTAGTATCATCATAAAGATCTTTAAGTCTAGTTTTTTAATAAAATTATTTGAAGATATAAATGTTGCACATATTTTCTACAAATTAAGTCAAACTTGCCGCGAAAAACCCAAAACGACGCTTATTTTGGGACGGAGGGAGTATGATGAAGTGATATGATGTAGGATTCACAATTAATAGATGAAGTGCTTTGTCTGAGGTAAGGAGTATGGCTATTGTATTTTCTCAATTGATATGTCTGCCATTGTCAGGTACGCCAGTTCCTTGACTATCTAACAGAAGTCCAGCTTATGGGGATCAAAATGCGTTTTTTTTCTTTGTTTAGTTGAGCAATTTCAAGATCTAGGTTCTCCTGAAAGTGCCAACCTTGCAGCCAATGAAGATAATACCACTGCCATGGAACAGTATCTAAATGCATAGGACAAGCACAAATCTCATGGCCATTTGAATTAGCTTTAGTGATTGATGACTGCAAATGGAAACAGTCGCCCATTCTAACTATCTTTCATCGTTTATGGTGCTCAGTTTGTCGTCTAACCTTCTCTTCACTTACAACTGCACTCAGAGGCATTTGGTTTGAAATTGCTATTGTAGCTGTTGTCCCCCACACCTAAGGAATATCTTCAGCAAACATTTTGAAGCCTACTTTAGTTGGCTGGAGGTCCTTACATTGTTTTTGTTCAAAGTGATTCAATAAAAACAGGATATTCAATTAGAAGCTTCCTATGTATACAGTATTTCATTTTAAGATTTTCTTTGTAAAAGATATGACTGCCCATCATGAATCAACATTTTTTTCTCGAATACGCAAAAGATTTGCACATCTTTGTATTTAAGAAGAAAGTTTTTTACATCGGCACCGTAGCGCGGTTGGGAGGTTAAGAAATTACATGAAGTGCGTCCTCCCTATTCGGTATGTTCTAAACGGACTACTCACGCACTAGACGACTTAGTTTGCAAGCCCCGGTATCGAACCCCCTAGTCAGCGGATTGCTTGTGGCTGCCGCGTCGCCTCCGCGTTCGCTTGCTGTCGGGAGAGAGCTCGCACAGAGCCTCATCGTTGGAGAGGCCTGGCTTGTACATAGATTGGTATTTCTGTCTCGCCTCCTCGATCGATCTGTCTTGAAGGAGTCCAAGATGCTGCATGACAAGTATTTCTCCTCGTTTGGCGATCGACACTTTGGCCAGTGGTTGTGCCGCAAAACGCATGCTTCGCCATAGGAGCCATAGGAGCGATGGAGAGTCATAGATCTTGGTCTGCAGCAGTGGCGTCTGCAGCAGCGACGTGGAGGCCTTTTTGAGCACTTTCTGCGCGAATCTCTTGAGATGCCCGGTTAGCCGGCGACGGCGAGCCTTTGCACGCAGTTGCCCTCCATGTGTGTGTCGTTGCATTGAGTCGACACCGCAATGGGAGTTTGGCATGGCTCCTCGTCATCCGGAGGGTCGCGCGGTGCACACTCAATCGCAGCCGCAAGTGCTGGCTTCTCCTCCCGGGCGTACGCGTGGCTGTCGGCGCAATCTCGGAGTTGCCGGGCACCGACTCGAGGTGTAGGGATAGAGGGGGTGTTGAAGGCCTCCTCGGAAGTGTCCACTACAGCTGCACATCAGTGTCGGCATTCGTATTGCTTCAACGGCGTTGGCAATCGCGGCATGTCTAAAAGGTCCTAATTGGCTAGAGGGGAGGGGGTGAATAGCCTATTGAAAATTTCTTGCAAAGCACTAAACCAACTGATTAGTATTTAAGATGGCGAAGCTCACTAGCACTAGCAAGACTAAGCTATGCAAGCCACCTAAACAATTCTAGCAAGAAGCTATAATCTCTATGCCCACCACAAAGCTAAGTTGCTAGCTTACTCCTAGTGAAAGAGCTAGTTACACTAATTACCACTAGAGAGCTAAGCTACCAACTAGAGCTACACAAGGCAATTCTAGGAAGATAAGTGCAAGAGAGGGATTGGATGATTATACCGATGAACCAATCACCGTGAAGACAAGCAAAACAACCACAAGAGGAACACCTCGGCAATAAAAACGACACAATGATTTTTTACCGAGGTTCACTTGCTTCCCGACAAGCTAGTCCTTGTTATGGAGATACACCCACTTGGCGATGTGCACGCTAAATTAGCTATCCATGCCAAGCCCGCAGCGGGCGCCGCACTATTGACATAAGTTGGGGATCCTCCAAGCCACGTGCAATCCACTAGGGTAGCCAATTGCGATCTCCCGCGGGGAAGACTGAAGAACCCCTCACAATCTCCACGGGTGTGGCCTCGAACAATCACCAACTCGAGCTCAACACCTCCGCTGCTACGGTGACAGGAATCACCGAAGAGTAACAAAAAATCTGCAGCAATCACGAAGAACAAGTGCCTCTAGATGCAAATCACTAAGCAATGCACTTGAATCACTTTATCTCACTTAGAATCCGATGATCAAGCAAGGAGATGAGCGGGAGGAAGTCTCTCTAGCTCAAAGGGTGCTCAAGTATGCAGGAATAGCCAAGCTAGCCCAAGGCTGGCCATCAAGTATTTATAAAGCCACTCTCGAAATCCAACCGTTACTCCTCGGGGCGAGAAAGCATACACGTCGGACGCGTTCTGCGCCGTTCAGCGTGACTAGCCATTGGAGCTCATCTTCAAACCTTGGCACCTGACGCCGCATCCGACGCCGTCCTCGCCGCGTCCGCGTCCGCCGATTGACCCAGCTGTGACCCTCTCCGGATAGCGTTCGTCACGCGTCGGACGCACGACGGACGCGTCCGGCGAGAGCCATGTCAGCAACTGCCCGGCCGGAGCCAGCATACGCCGGACACTGGGATCCACTTGACCCTACGTCCGACGCAACCACTCCGGACGCGTCGAGGCAGGTCGTCGAGATGACGTGTCCAGCGGAGCAGGCAAGCGTCGGACCCGCGAGTCCCACGGACCCGCGTCCGATGCTCGACTGCCGGACGCACCAGCCAGCACGTCGTGCCGAGCCGCTCCACAACGTGCCGGACGCTGGGCGAGCATCCAGCGCAGCTTCTGATGCTCCACTTCATCGCCGTGTCGACCCAAATATTTTGGTCCAAGTTTCACCACTTGCCTTGTGTGCCAATACCAGTGTATACATCTCAAGTGTACGTGTGTTAGCATTTTGAAAACCATTTTCATCGGCAACAGGTTCGTGCTCTAGGTTAGAATGCATATGCTCATGACAAGACCTAGAGGCACTCGATCAACATGGTAACCGTGACTTCCCCTCTTGATAGTACAACTATCTATCCTAAATGTGATCACACTCTCTATAGTGTCTCATTCATCATACCGGAAAGCCCTATCAAGTATACCTTTGCCTTGATCTCCATCGGCCTTTCCTTTTCTCTCGAAGCTCGACCATGCACCAAGTCCATCATGTCCATCTCCATGGTCTCCAAGCTCTATCATCACCTAGGTTGCTAATCTTCTACATACACTTAGCAAAGCCATTAGCAACTAGGTGTGTCATCAATTATCAAAACCAAACAAGAGCTTTCAATGTCCCACCCTTGGTCGCGTGCAACTGGGGTGTCCATGGTCATGGCCAACATCCATGGGTTGCCCCCCCCCCCCCCGGTCGCAGTGGATTCCGCGGCGATGTGGCTGTACTCCTTTGCTGCTTCCAGGCCCTGATGGTCGGCCAACTTGGCCGGCGCCGATGCGGGCTCACGCAGGGGGTGCTGAAGTGGCGCTTGTTCAAAGTCCGGCGGTGGAGCTACGTTGTCGTCCTCAACATTCCACTCGCCATCCTCGCCTTTGCCCGGGCCGTCCCGGGGAAAATTAGAGGCCCCGTACGAAACTAAGAAATGAGGCCTATTAGCCTAGAAAAAAGACTAAATATACGATATTATAAAGCATGCAGGTATGTTGCAATAAAATATATATCAAGATTCAAGAATGATACCTATATTGCATAATCTTTACTTGAATAACATCATTCTTTTTAGCGTTCTTTGAAATGAAGTGTTGGATTATCGAGACGACACTTGTGACTGTTTTGTAACAAATCTATCCATAGCTCCTTGCTGAGATTGGACTAATTCCTCTATTCTTTGTTTCTTCTTACGCTTTTGACAACCTTGATTCAAATTTTCTAGAACGATTTGTAGAAGACATGGCTTCAATCTTTGAATGCTATTCCAGTAGGTGTCTAGATCAAAAGATAAAAAGAACAAAGTTTAGAGATCGATCAACTACTTATTATTGTTCACGGCTACCAGTGAATGAACTGAAAAATAAATATGAATGATTTATATTACCTTCAGGGCCTTAGCGCCTCGGCTGTTGCGGTTGCAGCTAGATCGTCACGGCTCACGCCACATCCTTTGCGAAATGCTGCCGGCGGCCGGTACGGCGTCAGGCGATGGCGGCGACAGGAGACGAGAGGTAGTAGGTGAGACCTAAGATTTGCGATCGATTCGGTTAGGGGAATTGGGATCGGCAACATTGCCAACTGAACAGCGGCCGGGCAACAAGACATTGTTTATTGGGCTTTGGGCAATTGCTGTACACGTCGCTTTGCTAATGGGCCAAAGGCCAAAGCTACTTCTGTACGTTCTTATTTACCAGGCAATACATATATACATATATATACTCTATATATATTTGGAGGCCCTGAAAATTGGAGGCCACATGTACCGTCGCTCACGTTGCACATGCTGAGGGACGGCCACGGCACTGCCCGTCGGAGCTCGTCGTGGCCTCTGTCAGCCGCGGAGACAGGGCCTGCGTGTCGTCGGATTGCTGGCAGAGGTCCCTCGAGGATGGTGGCCCACGTGAGTAGCCGGGCCTGCTCCGGTGGGGCTGGGTGTGGACCGGCCGGCGGAACTGCCTCCCGAGGCTCCTTCCATAAGTTAGCCTAAGTTTTGCATATTTTCTATTGCGCCGGATGCAAAATGGAGGCATATTTTCTATTGCGCCGGATGCAAAATCTTGGAGAAAACATGCTAACCCTGGAGCACAAGTTGGTATCTTGTTGGTTAGCAAGTTGGTGCAAAGGTTGAAGAGAAAGCGCGACGGGACGACGAAAGGCGTGCTGGTGCACTACGTCGGACGCGTCCTACGGGGCTGCGTCGGACGCTGGCCCTGCGCGTCCGACGGGTTCGGACGTTGGCTCGTGTCTGGTAAGTGGCCTCGTCGGACGTGGACGCCGCTCGGCTTGGAGCGAAGCTGCACAGGAGGAACTAGTCACTGGCGCCGGACGCTCGCTGGACACGTCCGGCCCGGACGTCGGGCCAGTGAGGGTCGCGGGCGAAGTGTTCTGTAGACGCTGGCGTCGGACGCTGAGGAGTTCCCGACGGACGCGTCCGACGTGTTGATGACGAGCGAGGCTGGAGTTAGCCGTTGGAAGGCAACGGTCGCCTTTGAACGGCTAGGGACACGTGGCGCCCGGATGAGGGCGTCGGGCGCTAGAGCGCGTCCCGGCGCTAGGCGTCAGCCGCATCCGACGCCCCCGACTTGGGCTGCCCGAGCACCCAACGGCTAGTTAGCCCATGGGGGCTATAAATACTTGCCTTGGCCGGTTGCTGAGCACACTAGGGCCTTAGTGGCTTGTGTTGTAGTGCTTGGAAGCCCTCTAACTCATCCATGCTTGAGCGTGTTCATCCACTTGAGTTAGAGATCGATTCTAGTGCGTTGCATTGAGAGATTTGCATCGAGTGACACTAGGTGATCGTGTTGCAAGCTGGTGTGCTTGTTACTCTTGGAGGTCGCCACCTCCTAGACGGCTTAGTGGCAAGAGACTCCGTCGAAGCACGCAAGGAGATTGTGCGGTGCTCCGGAGGAGGATTTGTGAGGGGTTCTTGAGCCTTCCCCGTGGGTGCGCGAATTGGCTACTTTAGTTGAGCGTGGCTTGGAGGATCCCGGTCTTGTGTTGATTGGAGTTGGGGCTCCCCGGTGGGGTTTTTGGCAGTGAGCCAAATTGAGCGGCCATCTCATCACCAAGTCGGTGCATCGCCACAACTGGACGTAGCTTGGTGGCGACCAAGTGAACCAGGGGAAAAATCGTGTGTCGATTTGTGAGTGTGAGGCTTCGACCTCCTTTGAGCTTGTTTTGCGGGTGGTTGGTCTCTACGCCGGTGATTGGCCATCGCCGTGTCATCGTGTCCACTCTTCGCGGTGGTTGCATCCCCCTATCGCTCAAAAGCTTGTATTTACATTCCTAAATTCATAGTTGGCTTGAGTAGTTGCTCTTGTGCTCTATTGCTTGTGTAGCTAGTTGAGCACCTTCTTGCTTGTGTAGCTAGAAGTAGAGTAAGTGCTTCACTTAGCTTGTGTAGTTAAGTGAATTGCGCTCTTGTTCGGCTTGTGTAGCCTTGTCCTTGAGCATTTAGTGAGTTTAGGTTGGCTTTGTGCTTTTGCTCATTAGAATTGTGTACGTGCTCCCGGTTTGCTAAAGTATTAGTTGCTTAGCTTTGTGTGACCTTGCAAGCTAGAATTGATTAGAGAGCACTAGCTAGATTGGCACCTTGATCACTTGTTTAGGATCTTTTACAAGGTGCATCTAGAGTTATAGTTAGAGGGGTGTAGTCTTGGCTAGACCGATAGTTTTAATTCCGCATTTGTTTCGGTTAGCCAGTGCGATAAGTTTTAGAAAGGACTATTCACCCCCCTCTAGTCCATCTCGACCCTACAGCTGGGCGAGAGAGAGTGGGCGAGAGAGAGAGAGAGAGAAGGGGGGCGCAGGGGTGGGGTGGGGTCGTGCAACACACGTGCGGAGCGGCCGAGGCGCATGTGAAATAACACTTTTACCCCAGCGTGTGGCAAAATTATGCTTTTACCCCTGTCCATTTGCTGGCCCGGGTACGCGAGCCCCGCCAGATCCAGCAAAGCCGGCACGCCGTGGGCGGATAAGCTCCCCTCCCCGTCCATCGCCACCCTCCACGTAAGGTCGAGATGGCGAACTAGAGTGGGGGTGAATAGTCCTTTTAAAACTAATCGCTCCGGCTAACCGATATAAGTGCGGAATTAAATCTATCGGCCTAGCCAAGACTTCACCCTCTAACTATCACTCTAGATGCACCTTGTAAAAGATCCTAAACAAGAAAGCAAGGTGTCGGTCTAGCTAGTGCACACTAAACAAGTCTAGCTTGCAAGGTCACACAAACCTAAGCAACTAGTACTTTAGCGAGCGGGTGTGCACCTACACAATTCTAATGAGAAAAAACACAAAGCCAAACCTAAGCTCATTAGGTGCTCAAGGACAAGGCTACTCAAGCCGAACCCAAGAGCTCAATCTTACTCAACAACACGGGCTAAGAAAGACAAAGTACTCTACTTCTAGCTACACAAGCGAAGAAGGTGATTAACAAGCTACACAAGCAAACTAATCACTAGAGCAAATACACAAGCTATATATGAATGTAAACTAAAAGGATCAAATGTCATCGTCACCGCTCGCTAATGACCCCCCTCCCGTAATCCTCGCCCCGCACCGTAACCCCCTCCCCTAAAAAACTTAATCACGACCACGTAAATAAAACGAAAAAAGAAAATCGCCTCCCCGGTAATTACCCTCCCCGCTCCGTAACCTCCTCCCACGCATGGCCGAGGCAGGCACCATGCATGCCTCACAACCGCACCTCCTTCAGATCCAAGCCGCCTTCCCGAGCCACGATGCCTACCTCCGCATCTCCCCCACGCGAACCACCGCCGGCAACCGCCCCGCTCCTGCTCCGCTTTCCGAGGCCAAGGGCGGCGCCATTGCCGGGATGAACCGCCGCCCGCCCACGCACGACACCCATCTCCCCGCCTTCCACCTTCCGGCCAAGGATGCCCGCACCGGTCCCGTCGCACACCATCCCACGCCGCCGGGCACCACGATGCCGCCCTAGCCAGCCGTCGAAGGTCGCAACACGGCATTCGCCGGAGCACGTTGACGCGCCGCCCAGCAGCTCGCCCGTTCTAGCGCCCTGCGAGCAGCGGCAGCCCCCGACCCACCCGGCTTTAGCCACTACCCCGGCCTGAACTCGCCTCGTCAGGCCTCGCCACTGCCGTGCCGCCGAGTTCGCCTGGCCTGCTCCATTGCCAGGACACACCACAGCTCCATCCAGCCGGTTGGTGTGAAGCAGCTGCAGCCCTGCAAGAACTTGGCAAGGTGAGTCACCGCCCCAACTCTGTTTGTGTGTGTGTGCCCCACTATTTCAGCTAAAATATGCTTGTGAAAATACGAGTTCAAGATTGGGTTATTGACGGTTCAAATCTGCCTCTACTAGGCTTGTGTGTTTGCAATGTTTTTTACATATCAAATCGTGCCATACCTGGTAATGGATCACTTCTTCTGCTCCTATCGTTACTATTACTAAAACTGAAAACCAAATATGTTCTAAATAGCACATAGTTTCATCTTGTTCTGAGCCCTTAACATCAAATCTGGAAAAATTTTCGTTCGTGTTACATTTCAGAAGACACCTATGTGTGCTTTCAGAAAAATAGGAACATACCTTTGTGGCAGTTCAGATAGAGTTTAGCTATGTGAGGGGGCAGAAGAACAGATGTTTTTCAGTGGAAGAAAGTATCCACCCAGCTTCGATTGGTAGAATTAGGGATGCTTTGAAGAACAGCAGAAGGAAATAAGTGAGAAGACTTGAGGAGAGAGTGGATTTCGTTTCGCACTCTCAATATTTTGACACATGTCTGAATCCATCTAATAGATGTTTCATCCTTGCTATTTTCATCGAGCAAACGTTTTGTCATTTGAATATAAGTAAGCCATGTCAGTTAAGCTACTCATAATCCCTTTCTCTGCTAGATCAGGTGATTCATCAAACTCGGTTGCCAACAGATCAAGTCCAGCCCTAAGTCTCTCAAGTGTTGTAACTCCTTTGGGGCTTTTCCTCTCTGAATCACAATCTTTGTGCAGCCACCTAAAAATTGTATATGCTAATTTCAGTATACTGTCATTCAGTTAACCTATACCCCTGGAGTCATCTTTGTATCTTGCAGCTAAGCTGACCACTTAAGCTAATTAGTTAGCTAACATCTTCTTCTCACGGGCTACACTGTTGGCATGCTGCAACTTGCATTGAGTTGCCATGCTGCCACTTCTGCCTATGCTGGTTAACAAGCCGCAGCCCAGCCTCGATCGTGCACTCGGAGCGAGGCTTCGGTGGCCACATCCAAATCCCCCTCCCATAGAACTTATTTTTTAAAAAATTGCAATGCGCTATGAGCGCAGATAAGTATTGGTCTAGGATCAACCAATAGCTAACAAAAATCAGAAACATGCCATGTGTTGGAGTATATAAGATAGAATGCATACGAATCTTGGCTTCAAACTTTTATGACATAATTCCATTTTTTATAATACATAGCAGTACGGCCTCTCATACTGTTTCCAGAGACAGAGAATGAGAAACTGCATCCATGGTCCATATCGACAATGCAAGAGTTGCTTCTGCAGCCGCCAAATGAGATTGATTTGCATTCAAGTTTCAAGATTAGAAGTGGAGGAATGATACTACAGGCTAGAGTCATGATAGGTCAAGCCACATCAGTAATTGCATCCAAGCCATAAAACCACATATGGACGATCTGATTGGGGGTTTGGATTGAATCTTTTATGGGTGGTTTTGCAACACGTGAAGACTGACTCAGCTCGTTGAATTGCCAGGGATCACACAACAACAAGGTTGTAGCCGTGGTAGATGTCAAGGTAACAACTATTATTTTTACTGATGCCTAATAGAATCATCTCTGTTTTTATATCATGCCTAATAGGATGTTCATATACATGAGTGTTCATTGATCTACTTTGATCTGAATGTTCCCTTTATGATGTGTGAAATATAAGTGTATACATGTAGACATGGTGTGCCAATCTATGAATAGAGAGGTCACGAAGGGAGATGATGTTCTGAATTGCATGCCATTGAGCATTCCACACAGCTGCAACATGCAAGTATCTAATTAGAGATGGCCCTCGCCCCCTCTCATTCTCTGTTTATTTTAGTGGCTACTATGCCTAGGCAATCAGCTCGATCTTGTCATTTCCAGAAAATAGAAAAGCGGAGAACACGATAGTACTAATGCAACTGCAAACTTAGCCATATCAATTTGGTAAGCTCATGGCTTTCGAATCAATTTGGTAAGCTCATGGCTTTCGAAGGCTTCAAAAAAGCTAAGTTATTGGTTGTGCAACTAACAGGGTGAATTCTGGTGAAGAATCAAATTGTACGAGTAAGTCGCCTTGGTTGCTGTTTTTTTTTACCGAAGGCAGAAAGGGTGATTTTTTCCTTGGTTGTTGTTCAAAGAAAAAAAACAAATACTATGGTTTCTCTGCTTCACTAATATGCAAAATTATGAATTGACATCCACACCCTCTATTTGTTGCATGAACCGCCCTGTAAGCCAATTTCCCTGTACGTTGAACACCCGTAGCAACGCACCGGGCACTTAACTTAGTATGAATGTAAAGAATGTAAGTACAAAGCTTGTAGAAGGGATTGCAAACCACCGTGAAGTGTGGACACAAGATGACTCGGTGATTTTTCACCAGGTTCACTTGGTTGCCCCAAGCTATGTCCTGTTGTGTCGACCAACACCTTCGATGGTTCCTCCGGTCTTTTCACCCGAGATGGTTCTTGGTGTGACCCCTCAAGTCACTTGCCCCTCAAGGCACGCACCGCAAGGCATCGCAAGACACCATTCTCAAGTGAGCCCCTCAAGGCATCGAAGCGAACCCACACACACACAAGTGTGGTAACTCAATGACACGCGCAATCTAATAAGGCTACTCTTCGCGATCCCCGCGAGGTGAGCACTAACCTCTCACAATCTCTTCTCCGGAGCACCGTATCTCCACGCGTGCTACCACGGAGCCTCTTGCCACCAAGCCGTCTAGAGGTGCCAACCTCCAAGAGTAACAAGCTCTCCGGCTTGCAACACAACCACCTAGTGCCACAAATACAATCTCACAAAGCACTCACACTAGAATCGCTCTTCTCACACTATCGGATGGTCACTACCAAGCATATGTGAGCTAGGGGCTCCCAAGCACTACCACACACGCCACCAAGGCGAAAGTGTGCTCGGCAACCGGCCACAGCTGGCCAAACCACTTATTTATAGCCCCACGGGCTAAACTAGCCGCTGTTACTGCCACCTCGGGCAACCTCCACGCATGCGCCCCGAGACGCGCTAGATGCGTGCCGCCGGACGCGTCCGGCGGCGCACCATCGCTTCCGCTCGGCCACCTGTCTCTCACGTTTGATTCTAGCCGTTCACGCCCAACGGCTACTTCAGCACACGCTCGGTCACAACGCACCGGACGCGCGGTTGCGCACCGCCGGTCGCGTCCGGACGGTTCAACGATTCAGCACCGCGCGCCGACCGCCACCACGCACCGGACGCGACATCGCAGCAATGCCGGACGCGTCCGGACCCCACCGGGCCGCAACCCAGGAGCGTACCTCGGGAGGGCACGACCGCCGGACGCTATGCCCCGGATGCAGCTCACCGCCGGACGCGCCTCGTGCGTCCGGCCAAGTCCAACCTCGTGCGCGGGCTAGCAGACCAGCCAAGGGCACACGCGGCCCGGACGCGCGAGCCTAGCGTCCGGCGCCCTGCGCTGACGTCCGGCGCTTGAAACTTAGCCGATTTCAAGCTCGCGACGACTCCAACTTCTCCACCATACTATCCAACAAGTATATCAACTTGATCACCGAGAGATAGCATGTTTTCAACCACATTTTGCATCCCGGCGCAATAGAAAATATGCTTCCAATTTTCCCGAGCGTCGAATCCCGCCGAGCAAGCTCGGTGGGAGGAGAGAGGACCCAAACCCAATTCAACCCTGCAAACCACAACGCGAACATCGCCACCTTTGCAAATGTGCCAACATGTACACCACCAAGTGCTTGTGTGTTAGCAATTTCACAATCATTTTCAAAGGATTTTTCACTTCAACTCACCACGCCACTCGATCCTAGCACATCGCAATGTTAGATTGCTCAAGTGGCACTAGATGACCGATATGCAAACAAGATCACCCTCTTGATAGTACGGCCATCTATCCTAAATCCGGTCAAACACTTCTCTACTCAACCTTAGACCGGTGAAATGAAATGAGGTTATACCTTTGCCTTGCGCATTTCCATCTCCACTGTCTTCCTCCATTGTGCCAATGCACCGCATGCACGACACGATCATCAAATGATATGATCCACTCCATATCATCATATGACACTCTTAGTCCATCAATCTTGACCTCACTTGCTCTTCACCGTTGCGTCGATCCATCAGCGCCAAGTCTTCCCCAAGCTTCACCATCACATGGTCCTTCGCTTCGCAGCCTCGACTTGCCCTTCACACTTGCAACCGGTCCATCAAGCCAAGCCTCGTCTTGATCTTCACCCTTTGGTCACATGACTCCATGTCATGTCTCATTTGCAATGAGCTCCTCCATCAACTCATGTGTTGAGCCTCACAATATTTCCAAGCCATCTCCACCATGGCATATGTTGCTCACACACATGTACACTGTGAACTAACCCGTATCTCAATCATCACATATGTTAGTCCACCTAAAGTTGTCACTCAATTATCAAAACCAAACAAGGGCCTTTCACCTCCTTCGCCGAAAACCTAGGCCGCCGCCGCAGGATCCCGCGATCCGCGGCCGCTGTCGGCCATGGGAAGGAGGGAGGCAAGGTCGCGAAGAGGAGCTTGCCGCCGCCATGGGGAGGAGGGGGAGGGAGGAGTGCAGGAGGTGGGAGAAGCTCGCGGCCGTTGTGGGTGGAGCGACGAGGAAGGAGGAGGCGCCACCGTCGCCGGTCGCCGTATCTGAAAGAGAGAGGGAGGGGGAGAGAGAGAGAGAGAGAGAGAGAGAGAGAGAGAGAGAGGCGGGCGCGGGGGTGGGGGGTCGTGCAACACACGTGTGGAGCGGCCGAGGCGCATGCGAAATTACACTTCTACTCCCTGCGCGTGGCAAATTACACTTTTACCCTTGTCCATTTGCTGGCCCGGTGCGCGGTGGTGGACAGTGGAAAGGTGGGCTGGGCCGTTTGCTTGTTCTACCAGTAGAATGTTTTTACGCAAGCATTATCAGATATGAAATGAAAGATACACACCAAAATCAAGTATTTTTTGTTTCTAGAAGTGGTGCTCGTGCTTATTTTTAGATTTATAGGGAAAAATCATTGTGGCCTTATGTTTTGTTTCTAGAAGTGGCGCTCCTTATCCCTAGATTTACTTTTAGGGAAAAAAACATTGTGGTCTCTAGTGTCCATGACTCATGAGTGAACGACGCAGTATAGCCATTCAAACAAAACTCAGATTCTTAGACCAAACTTCACCGATCGGTATTGCAAAAGGATAAAAATGCAATACTACGAAAAGGTTCAATCCAAATGTAGACTTCAAGAAACATGCTTTCTAACAAATGACGACGTCCTTTCTTCATGACAATTTCTCTTTTTCTTTAGATATAGTACATCCTTCTGAAAATACTTGTATAACGATTTTAGTTTTTGTCGTGTTGAAGACACCAACATCATTTCTACGCAACCATAAAGTCCAGCACATTGCCACCATACCCATAGAGAAACTCTTTAACCAAGAACCAAACAAATGGTCTCTGCACAAGCCGGTTGTTGAACATTAAAACTAATAAACACTAAGTTTACATGAATGTTGCAATATGACAATCAAAGAAGAGGTGCTGGATAGTTTCCTTCCAGCCAACACAACAACACTTTGTGTACCCTTTTAAATACCAAAACTACACCTCTTTTTAAATACAAAAGAAAAATTTTAAACTTTAGAGGTGGCTTAGCGCCTTAGCCCTCCAAAACAAGTTTCCCCCTCTAGGATCCTATAACTTTACATAATATCTTCATACAAAGATTGCGTCAAAAAGGGGCATTCCTAATTAATTATTGCCGTCTAAAAATAAAACACCCTAGTTTTCAATCAAAGTGGACAACATTACTATAGATACTAAATTAGGCCCCACTCAACTTTTTGCCCATCAAAGCCCTTCTAAACGAGACATCCAAGGGTGAAGCTTTCTTCTCACAATTTTATAAGGGCATACTTGGATGGGGGTTGGGATAGGAATAGAGAAATGGATTGGGATATAAAAGAAGAGGTCATGGAATGGGTATGCTAGTCTTTAAGCCCTGTTCTAATGGATTTTTCGGCTAATTTTGAATGATTCAATAGTGTCTTATGAGAGGAATAAGTCGCATTACGGTTGATAAGCCTTACAGAATCCTTCTTGGTCACTACTATTAACAATAAAAGTAACTTTTTTTCAAAAAAAGGTCTTTAACTTCCATAAACCCAGCCCAAAAGTGAGAATCGCCTGGTTGTCTTACTACTAGGTCGGCTAAAATTTTAATTTCATGCAAAACTAGACAAAAACAAAGAAGCAATGAAACTGTACAAGGTAAAGTGTGATGAAATTGGACAAAAACGAAGCAATGAATAAAATAAAGAATATAGATGTTTTTTTTCCTCTGAGCCCAAGATTTTGAATGTGAGAGCATGAAAACAACAGTTAAGTAGTAGCTAGAGATGAGACTGCAGGTTTTTTAGATTTAATTATTATTGTACCTAACAGTGAACATACTTAGGATTCTAAAATATAGGTTTTGTCTGTATCATAGAGGAGTTCATGGCAGTGAACATACTTAGGATTCTTATATTAAATATACGTTTTGTCAGTATCATATAGAGGAGTTCATGGCAGATGGACAACTGAGCTCCCATCTCTCTATAAGGCATACACATTTATCTCTGAATAAATACAAAAATCCATTTTGGTTGAAAGATAAACAGAGATAGGTTGAATGATCTACATTACCACGTTTTCTTAGTTCTCCTATGCACAAGTAAGATAGTATATACTACTGCAGTACTGAATATTCTATTTTCTTGTTGTGGTTTATTCATTTCAAAAGCCCAGCCATTACCCATTATATATTTGGGAACTATTAGCTAGTAATAGAATTTGTTTTTAGATTGAGTAACATGATATATCCATTAATTGAGCCAAGAGTTCCTACCACGTACGACCACCTGAAAGACCAAAGAAAATACGCGGGGATACATATTGAACAGAGAAGAGATCAGAGCCAGCCAGGATGCTCTGTATCTTGCGTGCCTGATTTTGAGAATGCAGTGACAAATAAATCTCAGTCGCCTTTTCACCTTCATGTTCATTCTCACCGATTTCATTCAGCATTGTAATATTATTTTTTTGAGAAATAACAGACCACCTTTCGCCTGTCTCTCGACATCTCTCATGTCTTGTTAAGAAAACAGTAACAGAGTATCACATCAGTTCTAAAATTGTTTACATTTCCCAGTTCACATATACTCATAATCCATATCCCAAGGAAATTAGCACAGATGGAGGGACTGCAGCAGCCGGAATTAACCCTCTTTGCTTCCATCGATCTCCACCGCCATGTCATCGCCGTCGTCATCCTCGTCGTCGGTGACCTCCCAGACGGACTCCGCGTAGCCATTGATGAGGTACTGGTCGATGAGGGCCTGCTCGGTCGGCGGTCCACTTCTCGCGGCGAGCCTTTCTTTCGGCATACTTCGCGCGGTCCTCCTCGGAATACTGGGCCAGCCTCTCGTCGGGGATCTCGTAGACGGGAGAGGAATGCACGATCATGATGCCGATGAGCTTCTCCGACAGCCTGTCCTCTCCACCCTTTTCCTCTTCTCCATGGCATTCTTCTTGCCGGCAGCGGCCGGCTGGGACCCTCCTCCTCCGCCGCCGCCGTGGGCTTCGTCGCCAGGATGAGTTGATCCTTGTTATCGTTCCTCTTCGTCAGATATTCTTCGTTCCTCTTCGTCGTGCAGAGTCCGCCGGCTCCGGCAGGAGCGCGAAGGATGCGGCGGCGGCGGCGGCAGCTGGGAAGAGAGATGGATCGAGGAGGCAGGTTCGGATTCCGGATGTTCGAGATTAGAATGCGGTTCCCAGGCTAATTAAGGACGGAAAAAGTCCATAATTATCGCATTAGTCCAATTTACCACTATAAATTATAAAAAATAAATATCTTCAAAATAGGAAAATATAAAAAGTGATTTTTAGACTTTTCTGAATTTTGAAACCATCAATTTACTTGTCTGAGAGAGTTTTAACTTACATGGTGCCACATCAACAAGGCAAACCGGATTTTCACGATAATTAAGGGAGATCAATTAGACTTTGTTTAAAATTACAAAAAAAAAATCCAAAAATTATCCAAATATTGCTTCGAATAAACAAGCATTTATAAGAATACTAATATGAAGCATACAAACCAAAACAAATCCTTAGAGACCGTAGCGTGGATCACACCATGCAACTTGTCGTACAAACTATAAAAAAATATTTTTCTCAGCAACAATGTTTTGCTTAGCCTTTGAAAAATACAGGAGAAATTCCAAATAATTGTGCTCTTTTGCTTGTGTAGCTAGTTAAGTGTTGGCAATTCTTACGCACACCGACTAGAGTAATTATAATGTGACGAGGGTGGCGCTAGTAGCAATACTCACAAAGAATCTAGGACTACTACTAAAGAGAGGGTGTCACAATTCCTCCTCTGGCAATGACCCTAGTATTACTAAGCAAAGCTAACTCTAGTGATGACGCAAGTATACCAAATGGTAACTCTGCAAGCCTACAGAGACCGGTGTAGCACTTCCCTAGGATGAGTATTCCAAGGTTTATATCGAACCCAAGGGAAAGCTTGCTATAATCGGATGTAAGGATGGAGATCCTATCTAAGGGCAACTAGTGTAGTGAAGGTAATTGATATGGTAATGGAAGGGTTAATGTGGTTCTAGGTAACTCTAAGATAACTAGTGTAGTGTAGCTAGGTGGGAGGACAACGAGTGAGTAAAAGACTCCTATGACTCTACTTCTACTTCAGTGAACTAATCTAATCTAGTAGTGGAAACACACTAAAACCACTAGTCTTGTATTCCCTGGTTGCTGGAGATATGACTGACAAATAGGAGTGTAACGTTCCCTCCTGGAAACTAGCTCCTATTCCAGCGATACCTTGGATTTACTGGGCACCTATCGGCCTACCCGACGCAAATAGATATAACCGGAAGGTCAAGCCACAACCGCCCCGCTAATATACGTTGGGAGTTTGAAGGGTACTATACCAATCGGAGGCGAACATCCACCGGTAGGTTTAGTCTCGAACACCACGCTCACACTAACGCCTACAACTTAAGCTAAATATACGTCTTAGCCTAAGCTCTAGTCCGTCAGACCAATGCAATGGAAACAACCGGACAAGGCTAATTGATCTAATGAACTACTACTACTAAATAGGCTAGAACACTATAATACTACTACTAGAGTAATACTACACTAAGCAAGTACTAAAAGTAAATACTCGAAAAGTAAAGGAAAAGTAAATATATTAAATACTAAAAGTCTTACAAGAGGAAAGGTAAAGAGGAATACCGAGACTCTCCGAAGATGACTCGAGACTCGAGCTTCGCTCGACTCAACTCTAACTCCCACACTAGACTAACACTAACACTATAACTGGAATATAACTAGAGTGGAATCCACATTGATCTCTGAATTGGTGTCTAGAGTGGGTGGATGCAGCTGGTATTTATAGGGAGGTGGAGTAGGGGCTACTCCACCGCCATGTCATCAATCCGCGTGAAGTGGCTTCTCCACCTTCGGATCCAACCGACCTCAAACCGCCTTGAATCAACGTCCGGATGTACGGGAACGTCGGTGGAGTGAACCGACCCCGAGCTGGGCCCAACCTCCGTGTCGGCCGACTGGGGTTCTTCCCCGATGACACGTGGCATCTTCTAGAAGCAAGGAAGGTCGGTGGAGCATGGGCGACGGGGGACCCACCAACCCCCGGTCGGCCGACCACGACCGGGTCTCGGTGAGGTGGGCCCACCAGCCTTGTTCCTCCTCAGTCCACTCGTGTCCTGGAGTGCTCTGCTTGCTGATTCGAGTTTGGTTCTTCTTGATGGTTTGTGGAGCTTGTTTCCCTTGAAATACGAATGTACCTGCAATCCAAACACTAAGAGTACATGTGGAACTTTATTAGTGGTAAAATGCCTATGCTATTCCAAATTTCCTCCGATTATGCCCAGTTGACGAGATTATGAAGAGTAAAATATGTAGCTTAATCCTCGTCAACATTAAGCACCTTCTTGCTTGTGTAGCTAGAAGTAGTGTAAGTGTTTTGCTTAGCTTGTGTAGTTAAGTGAATTGCGCTCTTGGGTTCGGCTTGTGTAGCCTTGTCCTTGAGCATCTAGTGAGCTTAGGTTTGGCTTTGTGCTTTTGCTCATTAGAATTGTGTAGGTGCTCCCCGGTTTCCCAAAGTACTAGTTGCTTAGATTTGTGTGACCTTGCAAGCTAGAATTGTTTAGGAGAGCACAAGCTAGTTTAGCACCTTGCTTCTTGTTTAGGATCTTTTACAAGGTGCTACTAGTGTTGTAGTTAGTGGGGGTTAGTCTTGGCTAGACTGATAGTTTTATTTCCGCATTTGTTTTGGTTAGCCGGTGTGTAAGTTTTTAGTGAGGACTATTCACCCCCCCTCTAGTCCATCTCGACCCTACAGACGTTATGGCGTACCCCATGCTTTAATAAGTATTGCTCGAAACACTTGTCGATGAAATGTGATCCTCCGTCACTTATGACTATCCACGGGACACCGAATCTTGGAAATATTATTTCCTCGAACATCTTCTTGGAGCTTGAAATATCTGCCTTTTTGCATGGCAGGGCTTCGACCCATTTGGACACATAGTCCACTGCTACAAGGATGTATTCACATTTCTTCGACGGTGGAAATGGTCCCATAAAGTCAACTCTCCAAACATCAAATAGCTCGATCTCGGAGATTGTTGACGAGTGGCATGGCATCTCTTGAATTAATGTTGCCATGTCTTTGACAAGGACTGCATCTCCAAATGAAGTCTTTTGTGTCTTCATACATTGTTGGCCAGAAGAATCCACATTGCCAAATCTTCGCACATGTACGGAACATCCCATAATGACCTCCATATGGTGATGAGTGGCATCTATCAATAATTTTGATTCCTTCTTCAGTGGGCACACATCTTCTGAGCGGGCCATCAGAGCATACTCGGAAGAGGTAGGGTTCATCCCATATGTGAGTACGACTCTCCTGGATAAGTTTCCTTTTGTTGCCTCCTGGTGGTACGTAACCTGTAACCATAAAATGAACAATATCTGCATACCAGGGGTCAGATCTGTTGATTCCGTAGAGCATGCCATCCCGGAGTGCGTCGTCGATGGGTAGTTCCCGTGGTTTCTCAAACCGCATTCTAGACAAGTGATCGGCAACAGTTTTCTACTCCCTTTTTATCTTTTATTTCTAAGTCAAATTCTTGGAGTAATAAAATCCATCTTATCAAACGAGGTTTAGCATCTTTCTTAGTGAGCAAATATTTCAGGGGCAAAGATGATCGTGTAAACAATCACTTTGGCACCCACTAAGTAAGATCTAAACTTATCAATAGCAAAGACAACAGCTAGAAGCTCTTTTTCAAAGGTAGCATAATTAAGTTGAGGTCCTCAAAAGTTTTGCTAGCGTAGGCTATTGCATGATGCTTCTTATCCTTAGTCTGTCCTAACACTGCTCCTACAGTGTAGTCACTTGCATCACACATAATTTCAAAAGGTAAAGTCCAATCAGGGGGTTTGTGGAGGTATAAACTCCATATACCCTCACGGCCTAGTTTGGGCCGACACGCTATCACCAGGCCGGCCCATCAAGCTTCAAGACCGATCGGCTCAGCCGGCCTCGGACAAATTAAAACAGCAAGAATATCGAAGACCGACAAGGAGGACAAGACATAGCCGAGATAGGAAAGTTTAGACTTGTAAAGTATATAAACTTAGTACTGATAGGCTAGTTCCGACTTGTAACCTTGCTCCCCGCGATATATAAGGAGAGCAAGGACCCCCATGCCGGAGGACGTAAATCTGGCATAACGCACGTACTCATACATCCACATCATAATCGAAACAGAGCAGGACTAGGGTTTTACGCATCTTTGCGGCCCGAACCCGGGTAAACCTCGTGTGATTGCTCCCCGTTTACGTCTTGCTCGCAATCTCGTGCGCCTTCCACCAATCCATTACGGCCAGGGCATACCCCGGTCGGACTATCGCCGATATTTCGTCGACAGGTGGCGCGCCCGTAGGGGGTGCGCACCGAGATTTTACGTCGATCAAGATGGTTTCTTTCCCGGCTTCCATGACTTTCGAAGCCGGCCTCACCTTCACCATTGGGACGATGACCTGACAACCGCCTCCGCATACACCTCATACATCGAGAGTCCGCCCTCGATCCTAGCTCCACAAAGCAATGAAGGTACAAATCCTTTGCCTCCTCGGTACGAGGCATCATCATCAAAGCTCGAGTTATCAGAACTCCAGCCTTTTCTTCTAGGCATCAATCAACCACCGCACGAAAATTGGGCCGATCTGTCGAAGCAACTCATGATCAACAGAATAGGCTCATGGAGTTTTTTGCTCAGTTTGGATCTATCCAGATTGAATCAAAGCAAGAATCACCTACTATCCTTCAACAGACCGAGTGCCAACAAAACGCCCAACAAAAATCGTCGGATCGCAAGATCCTAGATCCAAGGGTTGTATCACCGTTCCCGTATGGGTTGCCGAACACCGCCGACCTATTCAGCCACCAACTTTTAGCAGATTACCTCAAAGGCTACAACTGAATCCCTGATCCGCGTCCAGATATGATCGGCTACGCCTTCGACGCACCCGCAGGACATATCGTCAACCATGTGCGCCTCAAAGAAGTCACGGACGACCAATCTCCGAGAAAACACGTGACGTTACTCCGCACACGCCCGACTCGACGATTACTACAATATCTTAGAACTCTCGGATCCGCCCATACGATGGTCTACTCCGACAACGAAGAAGAGGTACAATCTGCAAATAACAGCACCAAGCGTATCGACACTACTCTAGATCTACAACTTACCGTGTTCCGACCAGAGGAACATGAGGAAATTCAGTCAGAAATCCATAACCCGGCCAAATCCGCTCAAGAATTACAGCAATTCCCATCTTTCCCTCCCAAACCTAGGGAACGCAAGATGTCATGTTAGTGACAACGAGGTCACCATCAATGGAGAAACCGACGAACAAAGGCAACAACAGAGGGTCGAAACGCAGCCCGGGAACAACGGAGACAAAACGAAGCCGCAATCCGAGTAGCCGCCGACCAAGATCGTATGGTCGGACGACGCAGGGGTTTTCGGCGAAATCTCGCTGATGATTTTGACCTTGTAAACGAAAGACAAGTTCACACAACCCCAAGTGCTAATCTGGCAGTTGCTATTGACCGCCTCAAGACGGCCAATATTCCTCAAACTCCCCAAATTGAGGAAGCGATTGATTTTCTAGTAGCCGCTAAAGCTCAAGTGAACCATATGAGAGAACAAGCGCGCCCCGCATCTTCTCGAAGCCACCGGCCGCGTAGTTTCTTCAAAGAATCAAATCCCGACTCTAGAGAGGGAGGTGCTAACAACAACAACTACGAAGACGATGGAGAGAGTTGTGGGAATTTTCCTCACAACAGATTTCACCGAGACACAATGATAGAAGACAGATCAACCACGTAGACAATAGAGATTATGGTCAACCCTTCAATCACCATCATGATGAACAATATGACGACAATGACCTCCGAGCAGTCATCAACAACCGATACCGAGCTCGCATGGATGCCTCGGGCCAAAGCCTTATTCGGCTACCCTCGAGAGGTAGTCTCGGCCCAAAAGTTTCGGGATACCGTACATCAAAACGTACGATGGCAAGGTCGACCCCGAGCATTGGATCCTCTTATACGAAGTAGCCGTACGAGCAGCGGGAGGGGATGAACACGTCATGGCCAATTACCTCCCTATCGTACTGGAACGTTCACCTGGACTTCCAACTCAAAGAATCGCTACTACAACTCTCACGCCCGGCTATCACGCCGACAATGGCACCAACAATGGTGGCTGCGCCAAACCAGATCCAACTCATCCCGGTGACCACCATTGCAGTCCCAACCAATCCACCACCGATAGTTGACGGCACGGCGTCAACACCTCCGACCGGTCCTAACCAAAGGAGGCATGTCGCAACACGGATCTACTCCGTTTGATCCATCAACAAGACATGAGGTTGACAAAACCCATGCCAACTTTGAGTCGCTCCGACGACGTGTCGGGGCCGCGATCTACAAATCGCGCGACAACAACGAATTCCTAATCTATCGACACGAAGGCGTAACAACCATCGTAGAGTCACTTTTGGGCGCTCCGAGCGGCCACGTTTGCAGCCGGTGAATCTACAACGACGCGTTCCAACAAATCCTCGTGGCAACCATACACGGCCGATGGCGGCGAAACCACAAAGCTCCGACCACGGCCGATCATCGTACGCGGTGGTCGGAAAGGCCAGCCAAGCAACATACGGCAGAGAATCCTGGCCGATATCCAAGATCTAAGAACAAGGACTTCACAAGCCTCACGAAGCAATAGCGATCCGGTCAAAACGACACAAGCCGGCCGCAAGCTACGCCAGACGGAGCTACGTATCAACAAACCCATCACAGAATGCACGCCGCAACGAACGGCGGAGACGTCAGCGGAAATCCGACGAACTGGTCGGAACCCGCCAACTGCACCTACTGCGGCAACGCAGCAAGAACGATCCCCACAAAACAACACATCTAACGCCCGGTTGTTCGCAGAACGCACCGAGCTAGCTGCTGCCCTTCATCGTGATGAACAACGGAGGGAAAGGCGACGGCAAGAGATATTGGCCGCCATGGCAACGTCAAACGCGACAGAGCAAAGAGCTGAACGACCACGAGCACGTTCAACTCAATCCCCTCCAATGACAATGGCGTCGGCACACAGGGCCAGGGCACTTGCGACCGACACCAAGATGTAGAAAAGAAACGGAGGGAAGCACATCGAAACACATGGCAGCAACCGAGAGAATCGCCGCGCTTTGGCATAAGCCCATTAAGGGACGACACAAGGGATTCACCTAACACGGATGAGCCTCGTTGTTGTACCCAACCCATACGAGACGACCATACGTATACAAACGTGCTCGAGTCCTCCTCCTAGACGAATGGTTCCGACTGTCAAACAAACCGTAATGGTTTCATCACTCCCTTCTTGGACAATTTGCTGACCGTAGAACCAAACCGGAGGCTCCCCCAGTCCAACTCCTCCCGAGGACGGGATACCTCCGCACACCGAGCACATATTCCCTAATCCAATAAACCCAACAATCTTCGGCGCATCGAACAGTCCGATCACTGTGGCGCAAAACATCCGAAGGCATGTTCATAAATGGCGAGTGGTATGAAGTAGTACAAAAAGGAAGCCGGTTGAGAAGAACTCAAGCTCCTTAGATTCTTTTACGTATGTACCTTTTCCAAAAAGGACAATCTCAATACTACTCGGAACGGGATAAGTATATCCGACCACGCCAGACGCAGATGATCAAGCCCTAGACGATGACGACCTACCGCTCGTACCGAAGAAGACCCACCATGGTCCACGACTTGGAAGAAGGCGAAGCGAGCCGAAAATTGAAACAACAAGAGATGGAATCTTCTCTCTTATCAAGACAAGATTTTCTTTTCTAGGCTATTTTCCTTTCAAAGTTAAAATTAGCGTCGATCGTACACATCATTGTAAGTCATTCGATGACGAAAAGCAATCTAATGTGTACTATGTTATAATAAGAAGTCAAGTTTTCGTGTCAAACATTTGAGCACATGGATTTTTCTTCCCTACTCAAAGGAAAATCATTCCTCAAAATGACGCATCACGACATCCTCTGACGCAACAAACAGAGGGCTCTAAGCCCCGAAATAAAAATCCTACGGCAAGAACATGATACAATCATGAAAACGGATCCACTTCTTTCATTAAAATTTTTTTACAAACGGGGGACTGATTGCATCTAAAGCAATCTAGTCATCCCCGAACAGCTTGCCGACCACCAGGTCGACAGGAGTCGCGGCGACGACGGCCTCCGCAGCCCGGTGAACTCGACGGCGCCGCCCTCCATGGCGTCATGCGCCGCCACCGACAGCTCCATCCCACGGACATCAACACCCGAGATGGCGTCAACGGTGGCATAAGCGGCGGAGGCACCATGACGAACGCCATGAACCGCCACCGCGGCCACCCGGCCGGGATCGCCGCGCCCGCGCGACCACGTCGCCACCCCGGGCGTTCACCGCGTCCGCCGCGGCATGCGCGGCCTCCCCGCAATGCCTGCTCCGCCTCCGTCGCCCTCTGCAAAAACAGAGTAAAAAATTAAAAATGCCAAGACGAGAACAACTCAGGGCATATGAACAACGGAGAACTCGCATTTACCGCCGACCCGATGTCGGCGGCCTCGCACCGCCGGGCGCGTGTCCACCCGGACCTTGCGGGCCGCCTCGTCCGCCGCCTCATAGACAGCGGCGTTAGCATCGGCGTCGAAGTCGGCGGCCCGCTGCTTTTCCGCCGCCAGCTCCTCCTGGGCGGAGGAGAGTGCCTTCAGGAACAGGTCCACATTCCCTCCGCCGCCCCCTACCGCTTGGTGGCGTCGGAGTAGAGGTCCCCGACGTGCCGCGCCGGCGCCCCGACGCCGCTCGAGCGCAGACGCGGAGAGTTCACCGAGACATTGCTCGGCCGAACGCGGCGTGGAAACGCCGGCGGCCGCCGCCACCTCCTCCGCCACGACGGAGCCACATACTCCGGGCCGCAGCAACGGCGGCTCCGGCCTCCACGACCCGTAGCCACCCGCTCGGGGCCGCAGCCCCCGTACATCCCTCCGCTCCTCCGCCGCCCTTCTCGCCACCTCGGCGGCGCCCGCGGCGGAGGTGCCTGCCGCACCTCCAATGGTCAGGAGGGTGTACCTACATTGTGAACGAAAAATAGCGGTTACACCCAAAGAAGAAAACCCCAAGATTAATCAAGGAAAACTCCAATCCAAGCTCACCTCCTCCGCGGCCTCACCTCCCTAGGGGAGTTCACCGACTCCTCCTCCGCCGGGCGTTTACCGTGACGGCGATCCATCTAGGAGGCGGCGGCGCGAGTTTGGGATCTAAAACCCTAAGTTTGCGGAAGCAGATGGACAAGAACAAGAACGAGAGAATGCGCCGTGCAATTCCCGACAGCCCCGATTTATAGAAGAGCTCGGAGGAATCAAGAAGGCAACCGATGAGATCGTGGGTAATCAAACCCCGCGGCCCTCTCGTTCCCGAGAGCTAGAAGCGACGAAAACCGCTCCACTAAAGCAATATGCATTTATACGTTTCCCCCGCCTCGGAACCCCGCACGCTCGCCGACTCGGGTCATCGAAGGTGGAACGATTGTGCCACCGACACAAAGGACCCACCACGCCAGAAGCATTGACTCGACCGAATCTGAAAATTGTACCCGGGATTTGACGTGACATCCCGGTCGCGATGCACGGTTGCATTAGCAAGCGAATATTTTTCGCCCGCACGTGATCATGACGCGACACGACGGTTGAAAGATAAGTATCTCACATCCTTAATAAATTTTTTATTCATCCTCTCCATTTCAAAAGACCACACTTTAGAAAAAACAGTTTTCACAAATTTCTTACCTCAAACACGAAGCAAACCAGAATGCACTGTCTCGGTCCCACTCGCTACGTGTTAACAAGATCACGCTCAAACAACACAGAGTGATCCAAATGTCGCTCCCAAAGGAAAAGGGCTCCAAACATTCCGGCACCGTGCTTTGTTTGTTTAGGATCATCTAATCCCTAAGGACTCGGTCGGCTCTTGAATGAGAAAGAGAAGAGTGTTGCTGGCAATTTTTCTTCCAAACTTGCAATAAGCATGATTTACCCTTCGCATAACAGAATTTTACACACCATATCACTATTCTTTCGGGAACAAAGGCATGATCAAAGCCCGCCACGGGAAGACGGTGGCTCACAAAGAAATACGTATAAGTGCTCTATTAACCTAACATACATGCCCTCACCAATATTTTTCCACAAAAGATTTCTTTACACGAACTACTTCAAAGTACGTTCAACACATATTTACAAAGCTAAAAACATCCTCTTTTCTTTGTATCAAATGGCCAAGTACATCACCCCTCCAACAGAAAACAATCAGCATGCACTGTCTCTGATCAATCCCGCTACGTGTTCACAGCTCCAACGCTATACAACACAGGGATGACAGCGGTCGCTTCCAACGGAAATAGGGCCCTAAGTGATTCGGCAACGCGCTATTCACTATAGGTCATCTACACACCGAGGACGATTAACTCTAAGGAGAGGCGATTACCAAGACCATTCTTAAATAATACATCCCGATACAACTTCGTGTCATAGATTATATCAAATCAATACGATTCAAAGATACCTCATCAAAACATTCACTCATACCAAATTTTCTCTTTGCAAAGAACAACTCGAAGAACTGATTCACAAGTTACAGTATAGCATCAGTATAGCATCCATATTTCAACCCACACAATCCGACAGCTGAGCTGGGATTTTTTGCCAATGATACCGGTTATTCTAGCACACAAATAGCTAAGCTATTTCATGGGTTTAGATTCAAAACCATGGTCTCACAGCCACGCCCCGGGGACCGAGTTAAGTAGCAAAGCCGCCTTAACTTAATCATGACAAAGTCATGGCATGGTTCAAACCGACCAGCCCAAATGAAATTTGGCCTGCTTTCGGTCTCACTCAAAGAGTGGTCGAAAACACATAAAGCACGATATAATTGTCTTCTTTTTTAGACCACGACATAACGTGTTCCACCTCATCTCGTGCACGGGGACTACGTGGGCCCACGTCACCCGAGAGGTGACATGGGCTAGATCCTTCTTTTAGAGCTTGCCGCAACATATACTATCTTACAAGAACCTCGGGACTACGTGGGCCCACGTCATTTGCATGACTCGGCTCGATCCTTTCTCTTTACAAAGAAGTTTAGTTCAAAACTAAGCTAAGGCAACAACCAATCACGACAGATAACATGTGATGGCAGGCATCACATACTAACGTGGGCCCACGTCTCCAGATTTGGGACCCTTTTCAAAATTCTTTTTTCTTTTCATGAGCATCATAGATCTTTCGGTCAAAACCGAAAACGTCAACCAAGTGTAAGCAAAGTGTGGTCGAAAGCATTAGACGGTCCTCCAGCCCTGCTCGGACCACATGTCGAACGTGTGTCCGGCCACCCTTTCTCACTCAACCAAGCAAGACGGTGTTTTTTCCCTCAAAGATCCATGATGCTCGGGGACTAGCCGTGGAGGTATAAACTCCATATACCCTCACGGCCTAGTTTGGGCCGACACGCTATCACCAGCCGGCCCATCAAGCTTCAAGACCGATCGGCTCAGCCGGGCCTGGACAAAATTTAAAAACAGTAAGAATATCGAAGACCGACAAGGAGGACAAGACCTAGCGAGATAGGAAAGTTTAGACTTGTAAAGTATATAAACTTAGTACTGATAGGCTAGTTCCGACTTGTAACCTTGCTCCCGCGATATATAAGGAGAGCAAGGACCCCCATGCCGGAGGACGGAATCGGCATAACGCACGTACTCATACATCCACATCATAATCAAAACAGAGAGCAGGACTAGGGTTTTACGCATCTTTGCGGCCCGAACTCCGGGTAAACCTCGTGTGATTGCTCCCCTGTTTACGTCTTGCTCGCAATCTCGTGCGCCTTCCACCAATCCATTACAGTCGTGGCATACCCTCGTGGACTATCGCCGATATTTCGTCGACGGGTTGAATGATTGGAGCGAGATAAGCGCTTTCTTAAGGATCTCAAATGATTGTAAGCGAGGCATCATCAAAATCAAAAGGAACATCCTTAGCCAATAAGCGGGTAAGAGGTCTAGCGATGAATTAAAAATCTTTTGTGAATCTACGATAAAAACCAAAGCATGGCCAAGGAAACTTCTAATTCCTTTCACATTGATAGGGGAGGCGGTTGCTCAATTACTTCTATTTTGGCTCTATCTACCTCGATGCCTCTTTCGGACACTAAGTGTCCTAGCACTATTCCTTCTCTAACCATGAAATGACACTTTTCCCAATTAAGGACTAAAGTGTTTTTCCTCACATCTTTGCAAAACTCGATCTATGTTCTCAAGACACTCATCAAAAGTTTTTCCATAAACAAAAAATCATCCATGAAAACTTCCATAATCTTTTCAATCATATCGTAAAATATGGACATCATACATCTTTGAAAAGAAGCTGGCACTTACATAACCCAAAAGACATCCTACGGTAAGCAAAGGTTCCATAAGGGCATGTAAAGGTGGTTTTGTTTTGATCATCAGGATGGATAGGGATTTGATGATATCCAGAATATCCATCAAGGAAGCAAAAGTAAGAATGGTTGGCTAATCGCTCTAGCATCTCATCGATGAAAGGCAAAGGAAAGTGATCTTTTCTTGTTGCCTTATTAAGCTTCCTATAATCTATGCACATTCGCCATCCTGTGACGGTTCGTTGAGGGATTAACTCATTCTTCTCATTTTGGACAACAGTCATGCCTCCCTTTTTATGCACAACTTGAACAGGGCTGACCCACTCACTGTGTGGCACGGGGTAAATGATCCCGGCGTGCAACAGTTTTAAAACTTCTTTCTTTACAACTTCCCTCATCGCATTATTGAGTCTACGTTGCGGTTCTCTAGATGGTGGAACATCGGGATCTCGTGGAATGCGATGGGTACAAAGGGCAGACTAATTCCTTTGAGGTCCTAGAGTGAGTAGCCAAAAGCTTTTTGATGTTTTTCTAGGACAGCCATTAAGTGAAAAGTCTGCTCCTGAGTGAGAGTATCACTTATGATGACAGGAGACTCTGGATCATTTCCTAGAAAGGCATATCTAAGACCGGGCCGGTAAGGGTTTGAACTCAATAGGAGGCCTAGGTGGTAAGGTAAACTCATCTAATGGTTCATTCTCGTAAGGGTCGCCTTCTTCTTCTATGAAGAATCTAGCTTCGTCTTCTAATTTCGATTTAACTAGGAATTCTAGAGAAGTGCTCTAAATTCCTCCAATGGATCATAATGCGGATAGGGCTCGGTCCTAGCATTTAAAGAGTGTGAAATGGACATTGCAAATTGGAGTTTCTTGCCTAAACAAATGTTTAGTTTCCCAAATTTGTCCTTCATAAAGAAGTCTTCTAAATGGTTGTCCTATCAACAGTGGACATCCCCTATGTCAAAGACATAAAAGCTTAAGTGGACAGGGGTTTCTTCTACCCGAGTGGTAGGACATGTAGGATTCCTAAACAAAAGAATTTGTCTTGAAAGATTTCTTATGAATTTCACCGTTGGGGTTAATGTCATGTCCCTTTGCAAATATTTTGCTAGTGTAGTAGACATGATATTTATACCCACAACTGGATCGTAGAGAGCGTCTATGTGATCTTTGTTAATCATGCAATGAATGGGGAGAGAGAATGAATCCAAATGAATTATTTCGGAGGAAAGCTCTGACTCTTCTAACCATTCATTGCTCATAACAGACACTAACTCTCCCGAGGTCTTTCCCCGTTGGAATATCCTCATCAATGTTGCATGGCTTGATTGGGTGATATTT
The DNA here is from genome assembly GCA_018135685.1 of Themeda triandra. Lineage (NCBI taxonomy): Eukaryota > Viridiplantae > Streptophyta > Magnoliopsida > Poales > Poaceae > Themeda > Themeda triandra. Next base: position 20,624 of record JAENPR010000418.1, on the reverse strand, counting down.
GCCTTGTGGCTTCTTCACCGTGTGATAGTTGAAGATGTTTCCAAAATCGAAAAACAGATCAGTTCAATATCTAGCATAAAATCGAAAGTGGAATGTCTTCCTTGTCTTGCTCAAGACATGGGTTAGCTGAAGTTGATGGTGTATCTGGCAAAGGTTTGGCTTCAGCTATTTGAGGTTCTACTTCTAGGAGGTTGTCTAATTCACTGGATAGAATTTGGTCTAGGATTGATCTTGCTTTCTCGCAGAGATATGCAAGAATGATCCTCCCGAAGTTGTGTCGAGTAATTTTCTACCGTCTCTACTCGACCTTCATAAAAATGTTGTAAAAGAATGGGATCCGCGGACTAAGGTCCGGGCCTCGATGCTAAAAGTGTAGTAAAACGATTCCAGGATGAGGCCAAAGATTCTTCGTGTTCTTGCTTAATAGTCGAACCTTGACTCTAAGGTCGACGATTTGGGAGATGGGATAGAAATCTAGACAAAAGTTGGAGCGTAAGGATCCCCAATCCCCTTGTTGCTTACCTACAGCTTTATCATACCATTGTCTAGCTTTTCCCTTTAATGAGAAAGGAAATAGCTTCCAACGGAGGGTTTTGTCGGACATGCCCTCTATGCGAAGACAGTCACATGTTTGCTCAAAATCTCCAATGTGAAGGTAAGGGTTTTCGTCTCCTCCTCCTGAAAAGGATAGGCTTTGGACCAATGCAATCAACCGCGGACTCGGCCTATAGCTAGGTGTTTGGATAGGTTGTGATGACTCATGTGGCACTAGGCCGGTCTCCGTGGGTGCGTAAAATTGAAAGATAGGAATGGAATTTAAATTATCCATAAGGATTGAAAAAGATAAAATGTACGGGAAAGTAAAGTGACGAGGAAAAAAAAGTAAAAGTATAGGTACAAGATAGAGCAAGATTTAGGTTATCTAAGCATCCGTCTTTCTCCCCGGCAACGGCGCCGTAAATGCTTGTTGACACTAGATACGCACATGAAAGAATCAAAGAGAAATAATCCGCAAGCGCACGGATATCGGTGAGCACTTCACCCGGGAGATAAGTCCTGAGTATCGTATTTGTTTTTATCCGCTAGGAGAAAACGTGCAATAGACTAACCCGATCTTTACCGCTACCCCGGGCTGCTAGTCAAGTGAGAATTAAGCGATATAGAGAGAACTCCTTCGTCGCCTTCTTCTAACCTATGGTAAGCTTTGAGACTATTGTTCTAAGGGGTACCCGAGGAAAAGACACCGCAGAGGATGCTAAACCGGGCACAAAGGACCTACCTTACCTACCAACGGGAAGTGGATTACAAACGTAATAAAGGGATTGTCACTTCCTCACTACTACCACGGTTCCTACGAATAGGGAGCATCTACAAGTGAACCTAGCCTAAGCACCACGCTTATGCTAAAGAACGATTACTCTATTCCCAACGCGGCTTAATAAAGTAAACTTGTAAACCGAAGAACAATAATAACAACGAACTTACTAGTATTAAAAGTTGAATTGCCGAATGACCCCGAAACCAAGCCTCGGGTTAGGAGACTTGATCCCACAGTACACCGGAGAGGAGACACCGATGCATGCCGGGCTTCCTCCAAATCTACCTCCACTCTATACTCTCTCAATCTCTCTTGATACTAATACCCTATAGAGATAGATCCATTCGAGGGACCCTTCTCTAGCTAATTCTCTCTAGAAAATATGAATTAGGGCTTCTAAACTCGAGGTTCTCTCACTTCTGAATCAGAGAATGAATTAGGGTTTCTCCCCGGGGCCGGGGCTCGAATATATAGCCCTCTAGAATGCACCACAGCCCTCGGATCAAACCAACCTAAATGGACGATTATTATTCATCTTCAAATTCGGTGGAGGCAGGATCCGCGAGACTCAACCTGATTGGTCCAGGTGGCGGGGCGGCCGACTCTGGCCTAGGGGCGGCCGCCCCTGGTCTATGCCAGGTGGGCCCCAGGCTTCAGGTGTCGCCTTCTGGAGTCTTCTAGATTATACTTTTTCACCCGTTCGGTCTTTCTCTCTATGTAAACCCGACATGTGGACCATCTTGGGTAGTTTTCACCGTCACCCCGCGAAATAGATATTCACCAAAACTCGTGGAATTCTCAGTGGTAACCCTATATCTATTAAGTATTTATAAATAGGTCCATTTGCATGCTGAGTTGACGGTTAATTTTATGAGTTAACAACCGTCAACACTGTGCCAATGCAAGACATGCACCAACACCATCATCAAATGATATGATCCACTCCATATCACCACATGACCTTTTTGGTCCGTCGATCTTGACCTCACTTGCTCTTCACCGTTGCGTCGGTCCATCGGCGCCAAGTCTTGCTCTACCTTCACCCTCTCATGGTCCATTGCTTCAACCAGTCCATCGAGCTAAGCATTATCTTGATCTTCTCCACCTTGGTCACATGACTCCATGTCATGTCTCATAGCGAGCTCCTTCAACATCACATGTGTGAGCCTTGCAACATCTCCAAGTCATTTCCACCACCATGGCATATGTTGCTCACACATATGTACTAATCCATGTGTATCTCAACCATAAACACACTAGCCCATCGATCCTAATGTTGTCGCTCAATTATCAAAACCAAGGGACCTTTCAAGCCCGAAGCATTTCCTCTAAGTTGTAGAAGTTTTCGACACCACCCTCACGTGCTTCACCATCATTATTGTCCACACCACCAATGTCACCATCATTATTGTCGACACCACTAGCATCATCACCACCTGTTTGTTCATTGGCAAAGTTACGATCCATTTGTGCATCAAACACGCCTGAGAATTGAGACAAGTATTGTAGGGTTTTGGCATCGTCTTCTTGATCATCATCATCGTCATCAACAACCATGACCTCACCATGATGAATACATACTATGTATAGTCCGGAACAAATCCTCGCATAATCAGATGTGAACTGATATGTTCCACATCATAAATGCTATATGGTTCTGGCAATCTTTGCAGGGACAAATAGTTATACCATTATTCTCTACCAAGTCATTGCATGCTTCTCTGCGGCTTTAATAAATTTGTCCACCTCTGGATTATAGCCTAGTGAGAACATAAACGAACCATACATCCTGGAAGTCATGTCCTCCATCTTTAAAAACAAAGAAATAAGTAATTACTTGAGAATAATTTAAAAAATATATAATTAGCTGCATACATAAATCTTTACAAAAATATATATATATATTAAATGGAATATATACAATTTCAAAGAGAACAATTAGCAACATACATGAAATAACTAGGCTGTAATCTACACTAATAAATGGTGTGAACTTATTTCTCTAAGTGTAATTATTAGTAACAATTATTAGCAACAATTATTAACAACATTTTTTCTCAGGCAGAGACGATGAAGACTTGAAAGAGGCTGTCTTTCTCACCGGCCCTGCTTCAATTTCTCTCTGAGTAGGTATGTTTCGAGTCTCAACTGACGGACTGAGTGCGGACAAAGTCTAAGTAGATCATTGCAATTATGTTTATGTTTCTCTCGGCATATACTATGTTGGACCTGACTAAAACACATCATACTTTATCATCAATGAAGACCAAAAAAATAAAACAGCAAGACCTACCCTCTGAACCATCGACAACAAACCACAAGGATTATTTTATTTCCTAAATATTTATATTATTAATAAATAAAAGGATTATAAGAGACGGTCAAACAACTTTTATTTTAAGTACGCCCGTATAGCAGCTGTAGATGACCGTTCTGTCGGTTCGGTAGGTCCAGACGCCTAGACTAACCCTTTCTTTTAGACGAAGACCTACCCTCTGAACCAACAACAGCAAACCACAAGAACTATTTTGTTTCCTAAATATTTATATTATTAATAAATAAAGGGATTAGAAGAGGCGGTCAAACGACTCTTATCGTATGTACACCCGAATAGCAGTCGTAGATGATCGTTCTGTTGGTTCGTCACATGCAGGTCCAGACGTTTGGACCAGACACTTTCATTTCTACGAAGACCTACCCTCTGACCCAATGACAACAAACCACAAGGATTATTTCGTTTCCTAAATATTTAGATTCTTAATAAATAAAGGGATGAGAAGAGGCGGTCAAACGACTTATATTGTAGGTACGCCCGTATAGCAACCGTAGATGACCGTTCTGTCGGTTCATCACCTACAGGTCCTGACGCCTGCACCAGACCCTTTCGTTTCTACGACTGTTCTGTCGGTTCGTCACCGCAGGTCCAGACACTTTCATTTCTACGAAAACCTACAACGATTATTTCGTTTCCTAAATATTTATATTCTTAATAAACAAAGGGATGAGAAGAGGCGGTCAAACGGCTTATATTGTAAGTACGCCCGTATAGCAGCCGTAGATGACCATTCTGTCAGTTTGTCACCTACAGGTCCTGACGCCTGCACCAGACCTTTCGTTTCTACGACTGTCTGACCGCAATACAATATCTGAGTCTACATGCAATGCAAAACTACCCGTCACGAATAATCTAAAAAAAAATCTCCCTTTCACGTACGTAGGGAATAGAGGCTTTCTTGGTCGTCAATATAACAATATTTTATAAAACATTGTTTTATAATAGTACAGTAACTCAAAATTGAAATATCCAATTCATATTATAAAATATAAAAAAGAAATAATTTTATAAAAAATGGAACCGAACAATCAAATTCATTATGGTTCACGTTTCATATATTGTATAACCAAATAACTTTAATCATGTCAATATCAAGATTGCTTTTAAATTTTTATTAATAAGAAATTTCTTCTAAGTAAAATGACACATGCATATCACAAATGAAATGATCTAAATTATTTACAACGCATAAATATTGCCCACAATTTGTCGCAATAAGAATAAAATAATACCATGCAACACATAGTCTGCTCCGTTCGTCTGAGAGGTGTGGCATTCTAGTGGCCCCCGGTCCTGCGATATGATTGCCATTGGCTCGCTGGCGGATCCACAGGGATGGGGGCTACAGCCCCCGGTGGCCAAAAAAATAGGTGCCATATCTTTATTTTTGCCTACTTTTAGTATATAATTAGTGTAGTTTTATATTTTTTTCTATTATTAATACATAATTAGTAAAATTTCTATGATTTTGTCTATTATTAGTACGTAATTAGTATAATTTTTAGCCTTGTAAAATTGTTTAGCACCCCCTGGTCGGTTTTTGGATCCGCCGCTGATTGGCTCTCCCTCGGGATCCATGGCACCACGGACTGGTAGGAGAGGATATATCGGCTTCCTCACCTCCACGAGGACTGTAGGCAGAGGAGGACATCATTGCATAACATATATATACATATTTGTAAGGAGAGGAAAATCACTCAAGGCTAGTGAAAATTATAGGGCTTCCCTCAAAGCCATCCAGTTTTTTCTTGTTCCCTTGCTGACTCCAAATGATATATCCATTTCCATCATTGACATTTAGTCAAGTTGACACTATGTTTCATACAGTTATCTTTTTCATCCAATTTTTTCATCCATGCCATAGATATCATTATTTTGAATATTTATTCATTCCAAATCAACCACCAAAAATATATACAAATATATTTGACAAGAAGAAAATGTAAAAAAAAAAATGCATGCATAACACAAATGTGTGGTTTCCCACAAAGATAGCAACACAGCCACACAACCGGTTGTGGTCTGTGTTGCTATCTTTGTGGGAAACCACGGATTGATTGCCTCCTTTGCCGGCATCATCGAGCTACACACATTTCTGGCTAGCTCTTTCATTCATGTGTTTCAAACGGACCGGGTTTGCTGTGCTGTTGCCATCCATGTTGTGCGCGCTACTATATGCGCTACTATATGTGCTTTGATATGGATATGTGTCGAAGGTACTTGTGGATATGTGGATATGTATGTAAACGAACCAGTTCATTTGAGAACGATGGCCTCTCAAATGGTTTGTCCATTTCTTTTCTTGCCTCATCGACGGACCGTGATGACGATGACTTGTCTTTCTCAGCGAGTACTAGCTCACTCAGCTGGGCTGCCGTGAATTCTTGATTGTAACATATTCAAGCCCACAATACACTCCGCTCAGCGATGCTTCATTTGCCACAACTGCTATAAAGTTAAGATCCATAACCTGTTTCTCGTGATGTGGTGAAGCCACGTCATCCAAAACCCCCATAGCCATGGAGCAATCACTCCGCTCAATGTTGCTTCATTTGCCACAACTCCTATAAATTTAAGATCCACCACCTATTTCTCTTGATGTTGTGAAGCCACATCATCTAAAAGCCCCACAACCATGAATCACTCCTCTCGGCGTTGCTTCATTTGCTACTATGAATTTACTATTAGCAACATGCGATTATCGGTGGCACCTTTAATTAATCACCCATGCACTGACTCATTCTCCTCTTCCACACTTTATGCCCATCATGCTATCTGGGTCGTGCTCAACCCACTTTCTCTTCGTTTCTACGAGGCTAGTTTTAGTGGAGGTTTCATGGGCGTTTCATGCACATTTAATATAGCGACACAGCAGCATAGAAGGATTTTTTGCATGAAATGGAGAGGAGAGAGAGTAAAATCATTTCACCATGGTGAAACGCGGTAGCGGTGTTTCCAATGTCTTGGTAACTGGGTGAAACGAGCATTGAGGCATTTCATGGCTATTTTTGGGTGAACTGAGCATGCCTACGGTTGGGATAGGAGAAAAAAGAGACGCATGGGCCTATGAAGGGTAAAAATAGTTCTATGAATCTGTGCAATGAAATTTGTATTGAGAGAGGTATCCGTTTCACAATAAGTTTCATGTTTTTGAAACGTGGAGATGAAACGTTGCATTGAGACTAGCCTGAGTGGAGCTAATCCCACTTGGCTTTCCGATTACACTGCCCACTTTAATATGAAGGAAAATAAAAGGACGTCGAGCAGAGGAACTAGATTACCAACACATCAATATGAGAGATTGTTCTTTATTACAGCTGGCGGTTAGACCCTTCTGCCGCCTGGGTTGCCTCTCCTCTGTTCTACGCACAAGCACAAACGACGTCCTCTGCACAGCTACACAAATGATTTTGTGAGACAATGCCTTTTATTAAGGGAGTCGGGCACAAAATCCATCTGCCTCAAAAAATGTTGAGCAACTAACGGTGGTCATCTTTTTAACGGAGGCGGTCAGAAATGCCCATCTCCAAAAACAATTTATGAAAGCAGGTTTTTTTACGGAGGCGTTAAAGAATGCCTACCTCAAAAATAGATTTATGGAGGCAGGCATATTAAGAGAACCTCCTTCTTCAATTGAAGGCTCAGCCGAGAGCCCTTATCCAATTCTAATTAATCAGGCTTATTTATACGGGGATATTTAGAGTTTCTCCCACACCTCTCCACCACTCCAACTCTCTCTACCACTCAGATGCCCGAAGTCACATCGTTACACACCTGACAGAAGCGTTTGTGGTCTTTCGCGACTTACAAGGGTGAGGCGACACCGACGCCCCTCCTCCTCCCGCACACTAGCGCCCTCTCCCTCCTCCCTCACACCAGTGCCCCCTCCATTCTCCTCCTCCATGTCGCCCACAACGGCACCTGGCGCGAGATGCGGGGCCAAGGCGGATATGGCTCGGTGGGAGTGGAGGCTAGATCTATATCCACCTTGGTGGTTGTTGACGGTAGTTAAAGTATGTTTTGACACCATCAAAACACCGTCAACATGCCTCGGTTACAAGGAAGATTAAACATTCATGAACATATTTTATCAATAACTAGTTCCACTTGTACTCTTAGCTTGTGATTTGCACAGAGTGTAAAATGACACAAAACTCGCAGGATTGGACCCATAGAGGGGGTTTAGGGTGGCCAGGTGGCCGGGGTGGCCAGATTCGCCGATGAGCCGCTCTCCCCTTCCCCTCCACCTCCGCATCCGGTGGCGGGCGTCTTGATCTCGCTCCGAAATGCTAGATCCAGCGGCGACCGTCTCAATCTATCGGTCCTAAGGTAGATCCCAAATGCAGGTGTCCGGATCTAGCAAGGAGAGCCAAGACTCGAGCGGTGCCCGCGGTGCTTTGGTCCCGACGAGCGGCTTTAGCGACGACGGCCCGTGGATGGGCTTGATGGGCCCTTGGATGGGTTCGACGGGCCTATCAATAGGCTTTTGTTTTTTTTTGTTTATTTTAATTGATTTATGGAGGTAGGAAAATGCAACCACCTCCATTAACGGTGGCGGTTGCCTTTGCCCACCTCCAAAAATCAAAAGCGACCACCTTCAAAAATATTTGTTTAGTAGTGTTGAAGTCACACGTAAGCAGATCCTCCCTTTATATCCTAGCCAGCTCACATCAACGATGTAACACCCCGAGTGTTGTCACCAGTTAAGCAGTGGATATGAGGTCAAACATGATAGGTAAAGTGGTGACCAGAGTATTAAGATCAACTCTTGGAAAGAAGATTTCATGGAGTATGGAATCTAAAGTCACATAACTTTTAACCTTACTTAAAAATTTCTTCATCAAGTGAATGGGAACACATGAGTTCAACCAAGTCTTGCAACCTTGCCCAAACAACTCTATTCAACTCACGGACAAAAGATACGAATGATTCATGTTGGGCAAATGTCAAAAAATGCTTCATCAATAGATCAAAAGGCACAATTTAAGGTTTATTGTGATGCTGCTTTGCCCAAAGAGGGACTTTAGTTTCTGTACCTGTTTGGAGATTACTTAAATAAAAAGTGAAGTTTAGGTCCAGGGAAACAAACTTTGTTTTTTTGAACCCAAGTCTATATCTTTCTCTAAGCTTGCCAAACAGAGGCCACAAGTTTAAATCTGCTTCTATTTTCAAGCTTAGAAAATTGACTAAGTCTCGGATTATAGTAGCAATGAAGGTTGACATGCCGTGCTCTCATCCTTTCATTAAGTAATTTGAGTTGGCTCAAAAATAAAAGTTGAATCTAATTCATTTGAGAAGATCATGCCAAAAGTTAGGATTAATTTAACCAAGATCGACCTTCCAAAACTAATAAACCTAGCTCCAATTTGATTGTCATTTAATTTATTGACAATGCTATTTTGAAGCTTAATTAGCCGTTAATCCGTGGATCGAATGGCTAAAGTCTCTGAATAAGAACTGAGGAGCAGTATACATTAAAAAAAACGGTAATGCTCTCATTAAGACGTCTGATTAGTCGGACGGTAAGTTTTGTGGGCTACGGCCCACTAGAAACGAACGGACGGACACGCGCCACCAGCGCCGCACATCGCGCGCGCCTTAGCGCCGCACGTTGCTGAGTCGCGTCTGCATGTCGATGTTTTCACTCATCCCACCGAGGCAGGAAGCTGACCCAACATTTGAAAAAAAAAAAAAACTGGAACCTAACCCCTCCCTAGACGCAACACGTAGGCATGCATGCCTAGACAGGCTAGTGACCGTGCAGCCTATTTCACGTGCGCTAGGCCAAGCCTAGTGTCTAGGCTGCTGCTTGCCATGGTTTTTGTTGTGCTGCTACTATGCTCTAGCAAGTAGTATGTTACGGTACATCGTCTACAGCTAGATCGTTACCAAACAGTGCTACCATTTTCTAAGTTTCCAGGGATGTTTGAACAGATGTTTTTTTGGTTGTTTCATCTCGTTTTTTAGGTTTGTTTCAACCAACATTTTTTTGGTGTTTTCAACGAAATGATTTTTTGGTGTTTTCAATAGGTAATTTTGTGTTGTTTCAATAAAAGTCTACGGATTGTTTCAACATATGTTTCCGGATTGCTGCAAGTATTTTTAATGGGTGTTTCAACAGATATTTCGGATTGTTTGAACAAGTATGTTTTGGTTGTTTCAATATATATCCCCAGGATGTTTCAACCGACGATTTTTGGGTTGTAGCAATAGGTATTACTACGTTGTTTCAACATATGTTTCCGGGGTATTTCAACATATGTTTTTGTATTGTTTCAAAACTAGATCTGCTGTATATCCAGATGAGATAAATATTTTTTTAAAAAAAGTATCAAAATATATCCATGTGGGGTCTTATTTTGAAGAGCTTATTGCGAGAAACACGATGCCGCAATCAGATTTTAATTATAATATTTTGTTTATGAAATATAACTTATTTTCATTACATAAACATGAGCAAAAGCAAGGCACAGCAACAGCACACTAACAACAGTAGCCGACGAGCAGGTATAGGCGCGTCACAGCATCATGCATGTGGGGTGAGTAGCAGACGTGGGCCCAATCTAAATTTAGACTTGTGGGCCGGATTTGGGCCACGCGTACGGCGTCCTACATCTAGGACGTCCGAGCGGCAGCTTTACCTTAAAAAAAAAGAACTGAAGAGCAGACCGTGGTCATAAATTTTTGTTTTGGGCCTGAGACCAATTCAGCCCGTAGCCGGCCCAAAAGCGGAAACCGCCCACCTTGCCCACACGTGACACGTCCGCGGCTCGCGCGCACCTCCTCCCAGTTCTCAGAAATCTCTAGAACTTCCCCCAAAAAAAGAAGTCTGGAATACTCTTCTGGCTCCTGGCATCCGGCGGCGGCTGGGCTCCTCGCTCCTGGCTGCGTCGGCGGCGGCGGCGGCTGGCCAGCGGCGACAACCCCAGTAATGCATTACAATTCAGTGAACCGCCATTGATTCTTGTAATCCCAGTTGTAATGCATTGTTACAGTAATACTCATCTGATCTTTGATGTCTCCGGACAGGGTCCTTGAAGGATCAACCATCTGCCCCGGTCAGCTGCGCCCTGATTCTTGAGGGATACCAATCATGGCTCCAGTTGAGAGCCCGCAGAACAACCACCTCCGGAGGCTGCGGAGAGGTGGTGGCGTCGAGCGAGAGGACAGCACGCCCAATGGACGAACTGATGTGAGTTGAATAGTCCTTGCCAAACTAATGATTGTTATTATTTGTTGTGTTGGTCACTTTGGCCGTTCATGTGCATACTCCGTATATATATGCCAAAAATAAAAGCAGCTGTACCGTGGCCGTACCTGATGGATCAGTTATTGCTTTGTGTTGTGGACTTATCAGTGCGCTATTGTTGGGTACTGACTGCAGAAGTGAAGGATTACTGACTGCCATGTTAGACTGACTGGCTTAGCAAAAGGAATGTTATGCTATGTCAGACATACAAGTACATTGCTGCCTCAATGGACAGTGGTTGTGCCTTTGCTTGGAAGTGTTTTCAATTGTTTAGAATTTGGATCTCGATGTGCTTTAGCTTTAACTAAGGCAAAAAAAGCACAACTTGTACTGCATTTTAGTTTACTGTTTAGAAACTCTTTTCAAGAAGTTGCATATCCTTAAAACAAATCTGAATCCAGAGAAAAATAGATATATAACTTAACGTTGGTACTTGTACTGCCATTGAGGTTTTCCGATGGTGACTAATTATAGGGATAAGTGCCCAGGGCACAGTGACTTTCACCAAGTTTTAGTTGATTGTCTGCGTACAAAAGGCATTATGAATTGCCTCAGGTTATTTGCTCAAAAGTTGCATTACGTTTGTCTACATACTGCTTTCATATCACTATATCCTTCATTATACAAGATAATAAATTCATTTTCCCCATCTCTCCAAGGTAATGTCCGTCCTAGCGAATCTGTGCAGCACCTCTTCTGTGCTGAGACCTTGCTTAATTGCTTTCCACCATGTCCATGTTTAGTGTCCGAAGCCTTTCCCGACACTCGAGATAAAGAAAAAAAAACTTGACCTGGATGAGACTTGAGAGACGTGCCCCTGGTGTTGTTCTCAAGAAGTTTGTGTCAGCCTTTGAACTTGGACTGCCGATGGCGGTTTCATCGACCCTCAGACTTCAATGGTCTAACCAGTGTAACTCAGTAAGTTGGCCTAGCACCAATAAGATGGACAGTATTGTCCAGGTAGGATGCCTGATGTATCCAATGTGTAATCTGTATCTGGGATTGCTTGATCAGGCAGAAGAGTGGGACCAAGGTCAACCCCTTTAAACTGGCTTGGGCAACACCTCTTGTTTTTTACAAGAGTTAAAATGTCAGCATGATTGCCCACTCCAATAGCTTGCAAGTACATTCTCATGTTCTTCTCAAAATTTTCGAACATCTGGCGCAAATCGCATTTTACTCAAATTTGCAATTTGTTACTGAATGTAAGTTTATTTAGTTACTACACATGGTAAACATGTACAGCTCACCATATGTGCGCCCTTTTAAACTAGTTCTCTCTTAGTTTCTTTATTAGTTAACAAAACATTTTTTATATTCATATTCTATGGATGATGTTGATTCAATTTTACAAAGTTAACATAAATCTTCTTTGTGTAGGAGATGATCTTTGTGCAATATGTGACGATGGTGGTAATGTAACATAGTAGGTTCATTTAAAATCGATTTTAATTGCTTGTCTTCTTTATATGTGCGATTATGATAAGTGTTTCACTAATGTAGTCATATTGTCACTATGTTTCCCTAAGAATTGTTCACATTTGAAAATTTAACCAGTTATGTTAACCACTTTCTTTCATTGAATACTTTCTCCGTTCCAAGATAAAGTCGTGGTTTGCTTCCATGTATTCTCTGTAAACTAAATTTTTACCATTAGTTTCTCTTTTAGTTGTTACATCATTAAAAAAATCACGACCGTGCCCTCAAAAAGAAATCATTGCTGTAGGAAAATAGTTTGAAATATGAACCTCATGGTATTTTTTTTTGTAAGAAAAAACATACTTAAATCATGATGTTTGAATTCTGAAATGTATGGACACTGTAGTAAAAGAAGCGGGGCTGGGTCGGTTGTCCTAGTGTTAGTCGATGTTTATTTACAGATTAATGGAAATTGTTTTCATTCTTTGAAGCTGTAGGGAAAATGCTAGACCAAAATTTTCATTATTTCCATATTTTTTTGAAAGGAAAGGCAGGAGCTCTGCCACTCAATTAAGTAAGGAAATAGAGGTTTATATACACTTGGCATTCCCCATGCCACACAGAATGGTCCTAAGACCAAAATGAATCGTTCTTTCCATAATATGCTTCTAAGTGCTAACAATATTGTATAATTAGGAAAGAGTATATTTTCAAATTACTAAATAAACTAGTAGTAACAACTTAAACACTATGTCAGTTTCCATTTTTCCTTGCAAGCCTTTTTACTTCCAAGCAAGTTTGGTATAGACTAGAGATGAAACCCAATAGCGTGGCACATCAGCACATTTCCACCAGTTGTCTGATTTCCCTTAAATCATTGGTACACCTAAAAAAGGCACAATAAATACTTTACATTGTCCAGATTCTAGAATGTGTAAACATGTAAATATTACCACCGCAACGGCATCAATGTTTGAAAAATTCTCATATTAGATCAGTTATAAAGTATCCACAGCAATACATGGGTGACTCCTTGTCCCATGCTTAATGCAAATGTTGTCTTACCAACTTTAAAAAAAGGCACAATAAATACTTTACGCTGTCAGATTCTAGGATGTGTAAACATGTAAAAATTACCAGCCAACTGCACCAATGTTTGAATTTTTTTCTCATATTAGATCAGTTATAAAGTATCCACAGCAATACATGGGTGACCCTTGTTCCATGCTTAATGCAAATGTTGTCTTACCTTGAACTTTTTAGCTGTGATGGTGTATGTCTGAGGTCCTTCCACCTAGATGATGGAAACGGTGAAAGATTGAGCTGCAGAGAAATCCTTAGGTTAAGTATTGAACAGGCAAAGGTATTTTCTGACCAAATTGCCTGTTCAAGTTTTCTGTTGCTTCTGAATGTCTAAAAAATTGACATATCTCTTTGTATTTCCATTCATAACTCAGATGATCCTTGCTCCCGATAAAGATTTTATATGCAAAAACTGCAAGTATCAGGAACATCAGTGTTTTGCTTGTGGAAAATTGGGGTCTTCAGACTTGTCATCAGAAGCTGAGGTAGGCATGGCAGAATCATGTTTGTTTTGATCAAGAATTATTTTGAAAGTTTTGGAGTTAAATGGCTTATAATATTACTTTGAGATTAGGTAAAAGAAAAGAGAAGGGGACCTTTTTCTTTTTGTATAGGAAAATATTACACAAACTATCCCAGGATGCACCAGAATGCACATATACTGAAAATGTTTGAAAATTTTCAGTATCTGCATGTTGTCATTTGAGTATATTTAATTATTTGCCTTTCTGCCTGATTTGGCAGGTGTTCCAATGTGAGGTTGATGATTGTGGGCACTTTTACCACCCAAAGTGTGTTGCTAAACTGCTGTACCCAGATAGTGAAGACGAGGCCACACTTTTCGAGGTCCAAGTTGCTGCCAGAGAAAAATTCACTTGTCCTGTGCATGAATGTATTATGTGCCAGGGAGGAGAGAATAAGAATGATAGGGAAATGCAATTTGCAGTATGCAGACGCTGTCCGACTACATATCACCGGAAGTGCTTGCCAAGGTATTCCTTCATTCTGGAGCTGCCTGTGCTCCCTTTCTTGTTATGTTCTGTTGTGAAACCAGGATTTTGTTTCTTGACAGTTTGTAATTTTTTTCCAGTAACATCCGGTTTGAAGCAAAGGAAGGTCCCAATGGCTATCCGCAAAGGGCGTGGGATACGTTTAAGGGACCTGATGGACAAGTCTTTCGTCGTGATCGAATTTTGATCTACTGCATGTGTGTTAACTCACTCATCTTGCTCCTGATTGGCTGTTGACTCCAGTTACCGCTCTAGATTTATTGTTGTCTTCTGTTAAAATCTTTTGCAGGAAGCATCCCATCATAGAAAAGTTGAAAACTCCCAAGCGGAATCACATCATCTTTCCTGATGTCAAAAAAATCCGTGTACCAAAAGTGATTGTTGGTCCAGACATTGAAGATGATAAACCAGAGGAAGAAGAGCCGCTGGAGCCTGAACCATCACGATCTCCTCCATCTGAGTCTCCTCCGCCCGATGCAAGTGATGAGAATCGGTGCTCCTGTTCTAGTCCCATCCACTCATTTGCACCAGGGTCCTTGTTTACGCATCCACATCCAGGCACTTGTGGTTGGCTTGATGACTGACCGTCTGGCAGCATAACTCACTCTTCTTTATTAATAATAAAGCCAACAGTAATAGGTCCTTTTGCAAATTACATGTAAATAATAAGTAGCTTGGACGCGTTTCAATGCCTGAATTTTGTTATTGTAATTGTATGAAAACTGGATTTTATAGCTTGTATTAGCACACATGATTACCATCAGTTGAGGCAAGATATAACTGCTAGTTGTTGTGTGCTGCTACTTTTCTTCCTTACGTCGCAAGAGCCAGGAGTAATGGTGTCTGGTTTTGCCCATCTCCATTGACGAGTCCGGCCACCTAGGAGTTCGCTCATATTTACTCGTTGAGGCATTAACGAGAAGTTAATCAGATCTTGCATAGTTTATTTGTGGCCACCTAAAACATGAAGTCATTTAAGTTCTACCTCAATTCACTCCAACTAGGTGGACTAGTATAATGCCCGTGCTAACGCTACGGCTCTATCTTCAGGATGCACATTAAAACAACCAATGGTTTTTTCATATATAGTTTAACTTTTGCACAATTGTATTTGAGATGTATAATAGCCAGAAAACACTTCTGCATAAAAAGACATTGGGGTAGAATCAGTTAGAATAGTAAAGAAGTAAGAACTGGGATTGGTTCGGACAGAGGCGGTTTATTCGGAGAAACGTACTTCAATTACAGATTTCTTGTCCTTCCCTTAGCACACCTTTAGGTATCTATACTACTCTATTTCATGGCCTCAAGCCCAAGATCAACACAAGCATATAGAGTTCAAACTCCCTCCTCGCGGGCCATTAACCATGTTCTGCTCCTCGCCTTCCTATTTGGGACCTCCTATAGGAACCGGCCTTGCCTTCGGTTTCCTGATAGATGCTTCCAGAGAAGCCAGAAGAAACTGAAAGTTTGAAACCCAAATATCATTTAAGTGACGGGCCAGAAGAACGTGGATGCAACAGAAAATAAATACCATATAAGACGACTGGAATCTATATTTTGAATGAAGAAACAAATATCGCTAGAAATCCTCGAAAATGGAACTGATTATGAAAATACAAAAAAACCGAGGTATAGTAAATGGAACAGTTTCATAAATTTTGAAGATTGTTTGACTGAAAGCATGTCCATTTCCGAACCTCAATAGGCACGTCTTGACTAATCTCAAGGTTGATCAACTCGATCATTCAATACCTTAGAAAGCAGTGGGGGCTATATCATCTAATTGTTTCCCATCCTCGATCGCCACCTCCAAGATTTCCTGAAATAAAGATAGTGCAATGATTACCACGAGTGACACACTACCCAGTACCCCCACCCCCACCGGCCCACCCCCACGTTATTATTCGTTTAAGCAAGAAACAAGCAGTCCGAATGCAAAGAAAAAGATTAAGCCAACCTAAAGACTTTTTTGACGAGACAACCTAAAGACTGAAACTATTAATGCTTAGAACATGGGGCCAAATTCTTTTTAACAAATCCAATTCTAGGAGTTTGACTATGTCGTTTCGTCAGCTCAAATTACTTTCAGAAATTCTAACAAACTCTAGTAGCTTGCTGCCTGCTATATAAGAACTAAAACATGAAGTCATTTAAGTTCTACCTCAATTCACTCCAACTAGGTGGATTGATATGTATCTGACTACATCTAAACAATTCCATTCTCAATTATTTGACATAACCATTTCTATTTTGTTGACCTAGGTTTCTGTTTTTGCATCTATTTCTAGGTGATAATACAAAATCAAAAGTGGTTTAACACTTTTCTAACTATTTTATTCCCTACAAAATATAATAAAATATGTTTGTTCTCATCAACCGCACGTATTAACGGGTGTGGCCTTCCTTAGAACAAGTATTATAAGCGACTCGGAGCGGGTGATGCCCGACATGGGGAGAGGGAAAGCAAGAGAGAAGAAAGCCGACATGGGGGAGAGAGAAAGCAAGAGAGAGAAGAAAGCCAGTAACTCATGAAATGTCAGCAAAAAGTGGGCGAGATGCATTGTTGTCACTGCTTGGCCACTCTCGTTCTTCCCTGCAACAAATGAGCATTAATTATCGGCAGGGTCCATCGAACATCTTGCCGGTCGGTCTAAGGCGGTCTCGGTGCATGGTGTCATTGCACTATTTCCCAAACAAAATTGCTAACAAAGCCTCCATGAAACAAAGATTGAAACACTCTCCACAATGCAACGGTTTGCACCGTTTCGGCGCTTTCAGAAAAGCACTTAATTGCGCGTGTGTATGGGATCGCTACACTTTAATCATATGGGACGACGAGATGAAACGGCTCTTTGGTTTCATTCGGGTTTCAATGCCTGGAAACGACGCCACCCTTTGTTCACCATGGTGAAACCATATAGCTCTCTCCCTCGTTTCAATCAAATTCTTGATGTGTGTGTATTTAATGATGCACGCGTTTATTTACACTGCGAAACCACCGGAGATCGGGCTGAGGCGTCCCAACCGAACTCTAGGTAGAGTCTTAAGGGAATTAAATGAACATTCCACGTAAGCAAAAATCTAATGTGGCAATTGATTTAACGAGGAAAGAAAAAAAACATGACTCGGCGTCTAAACAAGACTCGACGTCTTCGCAGAAAACGAGAACCGAACAAACCACGGAAGCCGCGTTGGGGACGGAATATTCGATTCTATCCCTTTCCTCCAGATCCGGTGTGCCTAACGGGACGAGCTGCTCGAGTTCGCGGGAGCTTCGGCTCGACGGACGCCGCCGCGCCCCGCCCTACCCGCCGCACGGGAGCTCCGGTCGTGGCCCGATGCCGCCGTGTGCTCCCTCCATTGCTAGACACCCATCGCCGCTGCCTCGCGTGCCCGGCCTGGCGGAGCTCGCGTTCGTCGGTCGGAGCAGGCTGGTGCGGATCTGCTCGCCCCTTCGTCGGTCGGAGCAGGCTTGGGTCCTGCAGGAGGGAGCGCACCTGGACATGGAGGATTGGAGGTAGAGGTCTGGATGCACGACGGGGCTACAGCGTCCATGGAGGCTTGTTCGTGAGACCTGGAAAAAGGTTACTGAGCTCTCTGTTCCTTGGCGTCCGTGGCTTTGTTTAGATTCTGACGAATGTTTGTGGATGATGGTCTTGAATTCTGATTGTGAGACAAGGTGACCTTACTGTTGAGACTGCAGTACGGAAGCCACAAACAATCCGAGTATGAAACAGATATTGATTGGTTGGTTTTTACCTAGACTCTAGACGAAAAAAACTGCATTGAGAGGAATAGTTTCTTGTTACAAAATCCAAGACTATGGACTCTATAGATAGAGTCTGACGTGGACCGCCTAACGCGTGGATCGCTCAGGCCCCGGCGAGGGGGCGTATCCATGAACCCCGCTCTTAGGCATGCTCGGTGGGGGTTTCGTGACTCGATTCTCAACACAATTATATTTTAGAGCCGTGTTGAAGAGTTTAATCTCAAAGTAAAACTCTCTACTCCCATAAACTGATCATCTCTCTTCATTAATATACATTTAATGCCCATAAAACTCTATAAAACTTGCATTGAGACTGGCCTTAGTGCATTCTAGCCTACTGCAAGGCAATTACCTAAACAAAAGATTGATGGTGGATTCAATAGAATATTACGCCTCTACTTAATCTGTTCTTTGTCGCGTTCAGAAAAAATAGTTTATTTTCATAAAATTACTGAACCAACCAAAGAAACACAAATATGAAAATGCATGCTTCAATCATCTCAAAATAGATGACCTTCTAGATCTGGGCACGAGAATTAAGAAGAAGAAAAAAAATAGTGTAAAAAACAAAAAGAGATTGATGTTTTGAGAAAAGAGAAAAAATATATTGAAAAAAAGAGAAGTGCGTGGGTTTATAAAAACTTTTCCAAAACAATATTATACCATGTTCGGTTGATGATTTTTATGGCTAATAATCCATATAATATTCTCTTGTTGCCAGAAAAATCTATATGATGGCTAGACGATGTACTTCATCCTGAAATAAGTACAAGTCTCACATCTCGAGGAGTTTACTCATCTAAGGTTTTGATCAAATATACACCAAAATATACTAATATTTGTAATACTAAATAAACATTATTATATTAATCATGTCATATATATTTTTATAGTTACATTCAAAAATATATTTTTATAGTAAATTTGTTTAGATATAGAAATGTTACTACTACTGACTTCATGTTAATGCCTCTGGCATGTTTTATAAATCTAGTCAAATCTAGTCATTCAAACATGAGTATATTTTATAAATCTAGTCAAATTTAAAATCGATTGACTCCTTGGAATTTGAGACGTGCATTTGACTCCTTGGAATTTGAGATTGTGCACTTAATATGGCACCGAGTACTTTATATGGCACCGAGGGAGTACTCCGTAACTTAAGAAAAATTACCGAGTCTGCACCACCCAGACTGGCCTTCGTCCAGGTTACAGGACAGCTGAACCAAGAAACCAACCAACGCCCTTCCTCCGCCGTCGCTTCGGTCGTCCGTTTGGGTCGGCCGGCCCCGGAATGGAGATGCTTCCGGGATGTTGATTCCTTCCCCTCGGTGAGGATCTCTAACCTGCTACCGACCGACTTCAATCTTCCTTTCTCCCCATCAGTCAGTGCCGGAATTCTTGGTCATGGTTGGGGCTTTCGATTAGGGCCGTCACCTTGCAAGATGCTGCCATCGATCGATCGTAGTTATGCTGATGCGGATGCATTTTGATTTCCAGAAACTAGAATTACCTTTAGTCTCTACTCTGTAGCTGATTTTCCTCAGCAACGCGATGCAGAGCAGCGAGCTATGGTGGTTCTGTCGATTCTTGTTCACTTAACTGAATTTCTGTGGTTTCTTTATCACTTGACAAAAATTTATTGTTGATGGTCAGGATACTCCGACGGCAGAGGAGAACAAGCTGGGGTTTTGATTGGTCCATCTGTAGCTCTTTCTGTGGGAAGGAGCTTCTGGCAGCAAGCTTGCCTGCCTGATTGTTGGACTGTCTCTGGAGACAGGCAAATGGATCAAGTAAAGAGTTCAGGCCGTGGATTTCGGACATCGAGAAGTGCAGTTGGCGTGAAGCGGAAGAGCAAGAAGCGGCGCAAGGCACAACCTGATGATGTAAAATGAGCTCACATGCCTGCTACTTTTCTTTGTTCTATTTATTGATTTGAAATTTTACTCATGTAGCAGCAAAAGGTTCCGATTCGCTTTAGTAGGGCACTGACACGTGGCACTGTATTGATTGGACAGTTTTGCTTGCTCATCTGGGTATGAGCGAAATGCAGCTAACCAATATAGAAAACTGAATTTTGCCTAAATTCATCATGTCTCTTGGACTACATACTTGCAGATTTCTGCGCGGGCATGTTGCGCACTGAACATGCCTCTCTTGTGGTTCAGAAATAACATTCATAACGTTCAATTTTTACTATCCTGTGATTAAAAACATTTGAATTATATTTGTTAAAAGTATCTTTGTAGTAAATTGCATTATGCACAAGATTCTAGTACTGTTTTTTAACTAAATTCCTCTTTGGCCCACTGCTTCTATCATCATGATTGCTGATTGGTGTGCATTCTCAGGGCTTGTTTGGCAAAGCTCCGATGCGGAGCTCTGCCAAACGGTATTTTGGACTGATTCTGGGAAATGATTCTCTAAATGAACTATTT